>JAWWMO010000138.1:23843812-23879141 GCA_035047845.1 Dendrocincla fuliginosa
CGGCGGGCAGGAAGCACGGGGGGACGGAGGCAGCGAGGGAGGGCAGGGCGGCGGGCAGGAAGCACGGAGGGACGGAGGCAGCGAGGGAGGGCAGGGCGGCGGGCAGGAAGCACGGGGGGACGGAGGCAGCGAGGGAGGGCCGGCCCTGCCCGCTGTGCCCGCGGGGAGCGCGGCCCGGCCGCCCCCAGGGCCGCTCCCACAGCCCCCCGCCCGCCGCAGAAACTGCGGGTTTCCTGGGGTTTTTGGGGGTTTTTCCTGCCATGAAGAGGCACGGCGGGACGCTGGTAACAGGGGCTGCGGTGCGGTACGGATCTCTCGGAGGACAGGGGAATTGCCGTGGGAGCGGCGCGGTGCCGGCTCCCTCGGGTGCCGAGGGTTTGGGTTATACATCCTCAGGCTCCCACCAAATCACACCTGAAGCGCCGTGAACAGCCCCGAGCGCTGCGGTTCCTCGCAGAGCAGCGCTGTCGCTGTGGGCTTTGCTGGAAGAACTGCGTGCTCGTCTGCGAAGGGACAGAGCGGTGAGCTCCAGAGGCACCCCAGCGTGGTGTCCGCACCGCACCGCAGCCCCGCTGCCTGCCCGCGCTAGGTTAACCCCCTCCTTCGCACCCCGACACCGGGAGCTCAAGCAACAAGTTTTCAAATGGCTCAGTGGAAGGAGCAAAAGACGGTGGGTGGCCTGTGCCACTCCTCGGGTGTGACACCCACCCTGTGCGGAGGGCCCGGGTCCCCTCCGCGAACGGGGGTGCCCCGCAGGGTGGCAGAGCCCCGGCCGCGCTGGGCAGCACCCACAGCACCGCTCTGCCTCTTCCACACTGCGGGCAGGCAGCGGCGGGACGAGCCCGCACACCGGCGGGACGCGGTGGCGGCACGGAACAGAGGAGCATCCAAGAACTTGGTCCGAGAACAAGCCTGCCTGCCAGCTCAGCTGCGAGCACCTTAGGAAGCAGTGAGTCTGCTTCTCTTTGGACACGAACGGTTTTGTTCCCCTCTTCACACAGCTCAGTGTGACATTTAAAATGCTCATTTCAGCAGCCATGGTCTGTTCTGTAGAATTTTGAGATGGCTTTGAGATTTTTTTCTTTTTAGTTTTTTTTTTTTTTTTTCACTTGTGATGAGGTTCCTTATTTATTCTTAAAAGCATAACTGATTAATGTTCCATTTGGATTCGTGAAATTTTTACTCTAATTTATAAACCAGGTCAGATTCCTGGTCAAGAAGGTAATATACTGCCTTGGAATACACTTAAGTGAGAAGGTGAAATATGCTTCAAAACCAGAAAACTCTGCAAGTTTCTTTAAAGAAGTAATGGTACCATTAGTGCCACTTATCATCCTGTTATTACATAACTTTTTCTTTTAATTAGTCAGGTGACTGTACATACAAAGAAAGCAAACTACTGATTGCATGTAGGTGCCTACACAGGATTCCACATAGAACTGCAACCACGCAATAGCATTCAAAGAAATCCCAGTTAACTGCAGGACTTTATTCAGTTTTGCCATTTCTCTCCTCATGTTTCTTATTGCCTATAATCATAAACTCTAAGCTTAGAGGAGGAAAGAATACATAAAGCTTTGGGATGCTAAAGAGTTAGTTACTTTAACAACATATATACAACTTGTACACCAAATCATGTAAGAAAAAAGTGTGACTTCCACAAAAGCATGCTGCTATTCCTGGTATGCAGCATAGAGTGCAAGAGTGAACTGCAGACAAGAACAGGGATACCAGAGTTTTGCTTTAGCTTCTGGCTTTCACACATCTAATTCAGCATACCACAAGAATCTACCCTAGATTTGTCTTTAAGGCGCGACTGAACATGGCCAACATGCCTTTATATTTTTGATACAAATCCTTTTGAGCTGACAACCCTTCATTTCAATACAACATAAAAATACCAGTCCTTCCATTCATCTACAACATGAAGAAAAAATACACAATATAACCACAGGCGATTTTTTCACCTGTGAGAGCACAGGGAGGGACACAGTTCTGAGAAATACTGGTCCGAAGAAAAACAAGTAGCTGATTTTTTTTTTCTCTCAAAAATTTCTGCTACCAGTGTCAAAAAAGGATAGATGGGGACCCATACTGTCTAGTAGCAGAAGTCTGTGCAGAAATTTATCTGTTAGGACAGTTACTGTGTGTGTATTTTTAAGACTGAGTAACCCACATTCAATATATTGACTAACTGAAATGCAGGTTCCATTTCAGTTCAACTCCCAGCCATCTTTTAGTGAGATTGGCAAAAAAAAGACTATCATCCTAGACTGAATTACCCCAACTGGCTTCCATCCTGTAGAATTCTGTCAAAATTAGTATCTTGTCACCTTTAATAGTGCAGACTATAAAATTATTATACATTAATGGTAGAAAGCTTTGATCTGTTTCTGCCCTCATCTGTCAATGAGTAACGTTTCCAGGGCAAACATTTTCGTGTATTTTCCTCAAATTCACTCATACAACACTAAAAGCATTTAAGCATTAGTACTGCTTGAGAGATCTTATAGGATATTATTTCTCAAGAAGCAGATTTACAGAGAATTAAGTTTTAATGCTACCAAAGAACAACTGCAAGCTGGGGTTTTTTTAAATAATTTTTTCAGTAAGTCATGTGATAGCTTCCCAGTAAGAAGGAAACTGCTATTCAAGATGTTTACTGTACTTCCGTGTTTTCTTTGCCATTTATGCTTTCTGCTGAAAACTGACTGGAGCAACACACACACACATACAAAAAACCTCGACCTAAAAACAATGCTGTAATTAAGTATTCTGAGAACATGCTGTTTCCTTGTTCAAGGCTTATAATTAAGTTAAATCATGTCTCATTTTCATGTCCCAGTTTTAGGGTTTGTTTTTTGTTTGAGAGTATTTTTAAACAAATATTTTTGCTGTTTAAAGATACGAGAGTTTTAAAAACTGTGGTTCTATTTTTTTAAATCTTAAAGACACATAGCAAGATCTTTTGTATGCTTTTTTACTATAATTCTTACTTTACAGTACTGCAAGCAGATATTCTTTATCAGCTAAGAGAAAAAGCTGAAGGCAAACCCATGCCTTTGCCTCTATTAGTATAAATTCAGAGTCGTTCTGTTGAAGCTGCCCAAATTCTGCCATGTTAATTCAAAAGTCTTTTGTTTCCAATTGCTATGCAATTTCTGTCATCACAACAGGCTGCTGCTGTTTTCTCTTTCAAATTCGTGTTCAAAGAGTTCATGCAAAGATTTTAAACAAACAGGTTCTTGCAGATTTGGGTGCAGTACTTCAAGATATTACTGCCCCCACCTGTCCGCCCTGTACCATTCTTCTCCTGAAGGTAAACACCTCTGAAGCAAAACAGGACTTGTGTTCACACCAGTCCACATCAGGGCATGCTATCTCTTTTGATAACTATGCACTGCTGAGGATACCACCACCACCACTGCCACAGACCCTTTGTCAAAGATGCAAAGCAACTAAAGGATCTTCTACCTTGTGGAATTTCATCTATTTGCAGAAATATTAATGCAGACATGTTGGATAAGTACTGGACTGGTAAGACTGTGCATACCTTCAGGCAGCACAGCATATCCATCCAGGAAAGCCCCACGACATAACACCTGACCTCTGTTTCCTGACTGCCTCTGCAGAACAGAACTGCTATGCAAAACAGTTACTCCCTGAGCTGGGGTAAAGGCAGTATCACACAGGGAGCTCTCCAGCTATGGATTTGTAAAGGACATTATCTGTATTTATCTTGAATCTCATCCAAAAGGATGTTAAAAATAAAATAAGCTAATAAAGATTGCTTTTAGATGAGGACACTATTCATACATCACTAGAAGAGAATGTTGTACTAGGTTATCATGAGCAAAATACAAAGTGACGATCTAAGTGGTAGGCCTAAAGTTTCTTTAATAATTATGGTAAAGTCTGTAGGTCACTGGAAGGGGATTTCCTTAGCAAACAAAATTGCCCAACACTGGCAATCACAAGTAATTAAAAATAAGTATGTGGAAAGGAAGCTAATGCTGCAGGCAAATGCTGTAATGGAAGGGAAAAGGCAAAATATTCATAATAATTTTTAAGTTGCATAAGCACAAAGACAAGTGATACCTTGAGTATAACCTTAAATTTCATCAGGTGTGCTGGGCCAAAAGCTTGTACTCTGTATCTCCACATAACATCTTGCTTTGAAATGGGCTCAAAACACAGGATTTAGGTTTCAGGTCACTACCTTCTACAGCACAGACACAAAAAGCCTAAGGATCTTTAAAGCCAGCATTCTAAATGGTCAGATTTCTAAAGACAGGTTCTTTAGAAGGTGGAATTTCCACAGCTTTTATTCTCATCATTTTATAAACAATTTTGAAACAATCCTAATCTATTTGTAAGATTACATAATGCTGACCATTGTCATTTATCATTTCATGAGCAGCAGTCACTGCCCAATGACTAGGTATGGTGCTGTTCAAGCTTTCCAACAACTCTCATTAAGACTTATTTAAAACATACTGAGAGCCAAAACCAATTCTCTGGCACTTACAGAAAATCAGTAGTACATATCCAGACACTCTGAAAAACTTGCTTAGGTTTTCTTAAAGGTCCAAAGCTAGACATTCCTCAGTCTGCAATATATGACCACAATACAATGTACGACTTGTCCCTAAATGCCTAAAATTAAACTGCTCAAAACATGGGTATCAGGGGCAACACATGGTTTCTCCCATGATGGAAGTCTGAGAGGCTTCACTGAGCCTGTGTACTTGGCACTTTACCAGCTGAGTGCAGGACATACCACATAGAGCAAACTAAATATGAAACATACATCCAGCCTACTGTTTTAGTGAATGTTTTCTGTGCAATTGACTATTAAGAGAATGTCAACATAGGTTTATAGCTGATCAATTGGATGAGTAAATGTAAATGGATTTGGAGTTCCTGAAACAGCTGGGAGCTGCATTTCTTTTTCTAACTCAAGGGACTCCAGATGAACCACTGGGGCAGGGTTAGGACCTCTGTTTCTCAGCCCTTCAGTGGGGATAATGAACCTGGCTTCAGCACTATGACAAACTCTGTCCCTTCATTCCTGAAAAAGTGACTCAAATGCAAGCACCAGGGAACATTCAAAATAAAACTGTGGCTACCTAGAAGAGACTTTTTTCCCCTCTTGAAAGATTAATGATTATTTAATCACCTGTAAGAATTTCCAGGATTCTTAATCAATGAAGTCCTCACTGAATCAACTCAAGTCCCATTTATGCAACAATATAAGCCAACAGCCTGCCTACATAAGAAAGAATATTCACTTGTCCAAACCGAATGATGAATGATTCCAGTGCAAACCCCTTACTTAATGGAACTACATCCTCATGAGGTCCAGGATGCTACATACCACATCACTCACTTTAGTGGTACAAATGCCTCAGGAGTAAGAGTTACAGGAATTGACTCATTCACATTCATGAAACAGACATTTTTTTAATAGGGGCTCTATTTTTTTCTCCAAATGACTTCGTACATAAACAGCACTAAAAATTCTTCTTTATACATACACCCATCTGTTAAAAAAAACCAACCAAACAAAACAAACAAAAAATCAAAAAACACCAGAAAAAAAAAAGAAAAAAACCATTATGTGCTTGATTCACATTGCAACAAAGACTACTGCAGTATACAAAGAGTACTAAAAGGATCACAGACTATCTCAAATTGGAAAGGGCCTATACGGACCATCTAAAGCCCAACACCCTGCTCCTTGCAGGACTCAATAAAATTAAACCGTATGACTAAGAGTATCATTCAGATGCTTTTTGAACTCTGACAAGCTTGGTGTTGTGAACCACTTCCCTGGGGAGCCTGTTCCAGTGGCCAACCACACTCTCAGGGAGAAACCTTTTCCTAATTTCCAATGTGAACTTCCCTGACAAACCTTCATTCCATTTCCTTGTGTCCACTCATACTGCCTACAATTTCCTTGTTTTGGTAGTTTTAAAACAGTCAAAGTTTTAATATTCTGGTATCTGCATTGGAAGAAGGGAAGGCAGGCAGTAGTTTTGTGGCTAGAAACATTAGAACCTTAGGGATTTGAAAAGAACTTTGTCTCTCCAGCTGAGTTGTTGTTGAAAGGAGGGCCCCAAACTCTTCAGGAAGTGTGTATATTAAGATACTGGTTACACTCATGTTGTTTACACCTAAATTCTCAGCCCAGTGGATCCAAACAATCTGGAGCTCAAATTAGTGCCTACATCTTTGATTATTGCTACAAGTGTCACAGTTCCATGGAAGAACTCTTTTTTCTCACCACTAGGACTGTAGGTAAGCACAAAGGCAATGGCCTGTAAGAAAGGTTCTAAAAACCCACAAGGTATCAATGCCTGGAATCCTCCAAGATTGTTTCAGCAAGTGCAGAAATCTTCAGCTAGTCTAAACTGCTGCAGATGTAATGAAAGGGAAAAAAAATAAACCTTTGTATAAAATACTCAATATACCTTTTGCTATCTACAGAACATTTCACAGAAGTGTCACAGTATTCAGAAGGCATTTAAAGTTTTAATTAGTGAGTTCAAGAGTGAACAGCCACCCAAGTTTTTGGCACTTTTTACATATTAGCAAAATAACCAGCACCAGTATGGCTCATTGTTGAAAGGGTTTCTTCATCACAGGAAGCTGTCATGACTCCAGAATGTTATTAAGCACTTACAGAGTTCAAGATGTAGAATCATCATGAGTACTTCTGTGTCAATAAACGTTGATTCTCTCAGCATTTTTTAAATACAGTTTATCCGCAGGGGTCATATTGACAAATACAGTTTTAAAGGCCTGGAACTATGCCTTAAGTAATTTCAATCACACCAAAAAGATTCTTAAAACTCTTTTAAAAGAACTTTAGGCAATTCAGTCTAATGAAGTACTTCGATAGGCCTAGCAAGTTGACAAGTAACAATTTCTTCACAATATTCTCTTGGGAGTCCTCCATATTTGGTCTCAGACATGAAGGTTTACTTGGAGAACAGAAGAGTATAACTAAGCTTCTTCTGCTACCTCCTGCTTTGACAGTTAGCAGTGGACAGCTTAAAGCCTCTGCATGACTGGAAAGAGTAATTGTCTAGTGAACATCTTGGTGGTAATTTGAACTTGGAGGTTTTTCAAGACCTCTTTTGTTGTGTTCTTATTACCAAGGATGCTGATCCACTGTTTATCCTTCCAGCTTCCCGTAAATGACCCATAATCTTGTAACCACCAACTATGATTACTGCTGCTTCCTCCTAGCAGAACTCTTCTAGAAGAGCTTATCAGTCTGCTGCAGCTGGCTCAAAATGTACTGCTGGCTGCCCTCTCCTCTGTCCACACCCTAAATTATGCATGATGTATATGGCAGTATATGCTTCATGGTAACTTCTCTTTAAAAACTCAGTGAAACTTAAAACATTGAGTTCTCCCCCTTCACTCTTTGCCTCTGCATATCTGCACTCTAAATTTCTAATCCTAATATATGGCAGTTATTTTGCCTGTACACATCTAACCTAAAAACTTAAGTGTCTTAACCCATTTTTCAGTATTTTTACAAGCTTTCTTCCCAAATAGAACGACTGCAGCAATTGATAAAAAGATATTTTCTATTACCCCTTCCCCTTCATACTTTGCACCTCAAGAGGCATTACTTGCCCTAGCCAACTGTATTAAATAGTGGCTCAAATTGGAAGTGCTCAGAGTCCCCAGCACCGCCTAGCTAAGTTACATGAAAGACACTCCCCATCAGATCAGGGGAGGCAGCAAAGAGAAGCCCTATCTAGCAGGGCAGGTGTATGTGGCAAAAAGGAGTTCAGGTCTCAGAAAGGTGGCTGTGGGAAGGCAAACAAGCTTAGTAGGGCTGACTGGTCAATTACAGCCTCTTTCTGTATCAGGTCTCCAGTCCTGGGAACCAGAGATGATCTATCTTAAGATAAACAACAAATGGCAACTTCTCTTTTCATCTTCCTTTTTTTTCTCCCCTCCCACCTCCCATAAAGCACAGCATAATGCATGTGTAGACAGTAAGATGCCACATCAGTCATGCAAAAAAAAAAAAAAAAGTTTTACATCCAAAACTTTTAAGGTAACTGGTCAGTGTTTTTCCACAAACCTGTGCTTTCATGTTTCCATTATGAAAATTTGGAATGTTTTTCTGTATCAATCTGATCACTACTGGAAAGAATATTATGTGCAAAAATATGTTTATGTTACCTGCATTTTCTTAGAGCTTGAGTTTTCTCACAATTTATGGTTCATCCAAACAATGCCTTTTTACTTCTTTCCCAGTTTATAAGTGAATAGTTAAGGCTATGAAAATTCACATCCTTTGCACCAAGACAGTAATTCTGACTGTGAAGTGTAGCACATACGAAGTACAAGAGGAAAAAAGCCAGCTAAGTAGCAGCCATCTACCTACCTCCTCCATAATTCAATTGCTTGCAATGGTGTGATGATACACTGAAGTGCTGCTTTAAATGAATTTGGAATGGATCCTCAGGAAACATGTATCACTATGTAAACATGACTTAGAGAGATATCCTCATGAAATACACCTCAAACTGTAGAAACATTAAAAGCGGTTAGTACAGTCAATCAATAGAATCAGAGGGTTACAATTCATTTACCCAAGAGAATTCTACCTCTTATGCTGCTTAGACTCATTAACTGCATTTGTCCTCTGACACCTTGTCCCTGAGCTTAGACGAGACAGATATGCTTAAGAGGGGCAATACTTTAAGGGACTTTGTACAGAAGCAGAGGTGGAACACCACCCAGTCCCAAACACTAAATTCAATTCTCCAGTCAGTGCTAATCTATAAAGGAATCAGTGCCATGTTCCAGAAGTTGTTTTGTTCTCCACTAAGTCTGTTACCTGAGAACTCCTACAATCACTAACGGTGATATTTTCCTCAATGATCTTTTGAGTACAGACACGAAATCTAGTACCTTATGAAGAGATTTGGACCTCTTACTCCAGTAAGAACATTCCAAGCCTTGCATAGGAAAAAGTATAAAATAATGTTTATATTGAATAGATCCTTCAGTTACTGAAATATCTGTGAATTAACTTTTCACCATTCACTGTCAGCGCAGGATTAATACCATGGTAAATAATCTGTAAACCTTGTTTTAGCAAGAGTATCCTTCCCCAAATAATTAACAGCTTCACACTCAGCAGCGGCCTTTGACTCACATTAAGTTACAGACTCACATTAAGTTCTGTACTGCAGTTCCTCACTTAGACACCAAGAGGATCACAGTTGCATGTTGAGTAGAAAGCTGTGTTCCAGAACATTCCCAAAAAAAACCAACACCCCACAAAACAAAACTGAAACAAACCCAACCAAACAAAAAACCCCAGGCCTCATGACTGAAGTTTCTTTTTTGACTTGCATCAAAGACTGGGAGATATGAAGTGCTGAGGTACCTGGCTAGAGGGGAAAAAACCAAGAGGCTTGATTATAAACAAGCACAGGCTTCTCTTTTCCTCAGCATAGATGAAATTACCATATTCAGTGTCTACCAATGTTTTCTAAGACAAGAACATCACCACTTAGGCAGCTCTTCAAAACACAGGAAACAGCTGAATTTGTGCATTCCCTCTAATGAAACAGGACACCACATTTTGGACTAAACTTGAGTCAAAATTTCCATCCCAGATAAAGGTAAAGGCATTTCCAACTTCTGTCTCCACAACCCTAGTACGCCAAAGCATCTGGAGCAAAGCCAGCTGCCCAGCTAGCATTCCTCACATGGAAACAAAGTTGTATCACCATGTTCTAAGCAACTGATCCTACTATGCACACATTAAATCTGATGGGACAAGACAGAGTTAATACAAAGATTAATGAAGGCAAAAGTTAGAATTACCTAGATGATTTGCAAAACCTAGGATTCTTAAATACAGATCTTGAGTATTTCTGCTTGAAGCTCCTGAAGGGGAACCAATCTCACCATTGGCTTAGCAGCCATTTAAAGAGAGCAGCCTTTTCTTCCAGAGTGCAGGTACAACCCCAGATCAAAGATCAGTATTAAAAGCTGATAAAAAACCATTTTCTGATCAACACTGTATGTCTGATGGTTTCTCCTGTTCCAAACTAAAAACGTTCAGTTTGAAGGAGACACTGTAATCTCACCATTTCCAATGCAGACAAAAAAACCCCCAAACCTAAACAAACAACCCGCCCCCCCCAAACCAACCAACCAAAAACCCCCCAAAAACAAAACCAAAACTATTTGGGGCAAACAAGGCTGTTTCCCAGAAAAATTTTCAAGTATTAATTTACAGAGTTGTCCGGTCAAATTCACTGTTTCACTTCTGGCATCTATCACTGTAAAGATTATGCTTGTCACCTCTTCTAACCTACTGAGGCAGGACAGCTGTTCTAGAAATAGAGCAGTTACTGCTGCGTACCTAGAAGCTACTCAAATCTTTCCCCCACAACGTCTTCACATTAAACAAACCCCTGCAGTACAAAAAAGTAAGCTGATAACTTTCAACTACCCCTGCAGAAGATTTGAGTGTTTGCTTTCAAATGCACTGGAGACCAAAGTTAGTGCAGAAATCACTGTTGCATTAACTAAGAATGCTAAGTCAGTTTATGCGCTCCAGCCGAACAATCACAAACACCGATTTAGGAACTGTTCTACAGACACCTGCAAGGGCTTGTCTGTCTGCACTCTGAACTGCTATTCTCTGTCAGGCTAACCTAGACACTTAAAATTTATCAACTATCTTACTCCAGATTATTTTGAAACCATCTCATTTGACACTGGACTGCATGAATTCACAGCAACACATTTTCAGTTCACAGTCATGCAGGCAGCTTATCTTTACATCGTGGATTTACCCAGTTTTGTTTCCTGTGTTCCTATGCTTTCTCTGTACTGTTGCAAATATATTAAGCCCTCAGCCATACACTGAAAATATTTCAGCCATAATTGAAACTACATTTTTAAATATGCAACAATTGCCTATCGGGATCTAAATCCAACAATTCTTCAATTTACGCCTATTTCATATTTATATTGAAGGCACTGGGGTAAAATACTATCCATTCAATGACACCAAGAAATCAGAGCATACAGCAATTAATCCCACGAGTAGCCCTTTTCCCCCCAGGTTGAGGGAATCAATATAGTCTATAGTAAAATAACCTTTCTACATTAAGATCTTTTGTTGATCACAGATTATTTATCTCATTCCATTGTTCAAGTGCTAATTTGTTTAATTTAACTAACAGAGTTGGTTGTCTTACCCTCATACACAAAAATCAAGGAAAAACAACTGCTTTTAAAACATTTTTGGACAGCAATGAACCCAGCAAGAAATCTTCAGCTGAGTTCCAACTATGCTTTAAGTTTTACTAAGGACTTGTGGACTGATGAGTTCTTGTAAATTATGAGCCACGTGATCGACCCTATGGCATCTGCTTCAGATGACAATGCCAGTTACTATTTTTTATAGCAGTGAAGGATTTTAAATAAAGTGTCTAGGGAGAAGAGGGGATGCTGCAGAGAATAAAATAAAAAAAGTTATTTAGAACATTTCTGTGAACATTTAAATGCTCCAGTTATCTGTTAAGTAATGCAAACTCCTTTTCACATAAGCAATCATCCGATCTAACAGGATCAGTATTGTATGTCTCTGCACCTACCTACTAACTAGCTGTTTTTTCATCCTTTGTCAGACTGTAGTTCCATGCCTCCCATGGCAAATCAAAGCTTGCTGTTGTGCCCTGCCTAAAGTCAGACTTTTCAGAAAAACTTAGCATTTGTCATCTTTATATGAAAACTATGGCACAGTGCAACTCAGTAGAATGTTTTTATACTTATTTTTTCAACCAACACAGATGATGTGTGCATCAGAAGATAGGGAAAGAAAAAAAAATCCCTAACCAATACTACAAATCAGTTCTTCCTGCATCCTGAACTCTTTTTTTGTGCTTAAAACCACTCAAAGTTTTTCAAGTGAAATTTGAGTAAGCTGTGATAATGTTGTTAAATTCAAACCCTATTAAACATAGCAAATCTTTAAAAAAATTATTCCAGAAAGAACACTGGAATTCCTTTCCTTGTTTTATGTCTGTTAAATCTAAGTGCCTTGGCTTGACACTTTGTTTTCTGTAAATACTCTCATATAAAAGCCATTTAAAGAAATAAAAAAAAGGGGGGAGGAGAGAGATGAATGTTGTTGAATCAGTCTTTTAGGATGGAGCTGACCTCTGTGTTCTGAAGCTATTATGGTATTTATCATCCTGGAATAACCTTTTACCAGAGCAGGTCAAGACAACTCACTTTTCTGAATGTGATGTGAAAACTGAAGGTTTCAAAGGGAAAGCTTTTCCCCTTCTGTATGTTCTATAGTAATCAAGACCCACTCTGTACTTTTGAGACTGTGGTTTTGCTAAATAGATTACTCATTGAGGTAATGAGTAATGAAGCTTTTTGTTTGGTAAAGTCTTAGAATTCTTCATCACCTCCTTATTAGCTCCTGTTTACCAGCTCCTCTCCTTGCCCCCCCTGCTTGAACAGCAAGTCCAAATATAACTTCTGCAGGAAGCCTGCATGAGACACTACTGAGACTGCTCCAAGGACAAAACACCTGTCGCTTCACACTTCACAGAGGTAAGGTTTTAAATCTCAGCATGACCTTCAGCATGCATATGTAACATCTACAATTCAACCTCCTTTCATCAAAATATATTCAGATTTCTCATTACAGAAAATTATCCCAGAGGGACAATGACAGATGCAAAAAACCAAACACAGAGTGGTCCAAACAAGATTTTCATCTTCCATGTAATACTTCAACTATCTTCTCCTTCCCTGACCCTCCATCATCCACACTTCTTGTGTTTTATAAAGCCTAGTGCCTTACATCTCACAAAACACCTTGTCGATCCTGTAAGAGAATTTCAGGGGCGATGACTACAAGACAAAGTAATAAACATCAAATTAACAGTTATAGAGTAAATAAATAAAAAAAAAGAGCAGCACATTTGTAAGCTTAGAAACATAAACTTTTACCTCAGTCATAATGTTACTGGCAGCTGCATTCCAATTTTCCAGCAATATGGTGTAAACAAAAATCTCTGGTTAGCAAAAATACTGCATGAACTGCAACTTCATAAACAAAGTTCAGAATGTCTTCAGTGAGGCATCTGCTGCTAAAGAAAGGTCAGGTTGCTACATTTCAAGCCAACTAGACTTGAAAATAAGTTCACTTTCACAGTTTAGAACCAGAACAAACCATGTCCAAACTACATATTCAAATTTTTATAAAAATTAAGGTTTAACATTTATTTTACATCTAGCTTTCCACATCCATGTGGGGACAAGGAATCAGAATGTACATAACTATAAGCAGTGCAAAAGTGGTGCCAGTGAGAAGTCACAGATGCACAATAAAGTGATAGTACAAGACTAGAGAAAATGAAGCTATGTATGTTAAGAATGGAGACCAAAAAAATTAAACAAGGAAAAATATGAGGAAAGAGGGCAGGAAAGAGAAGAGTCGGATGTTTAATAATGCCCTTGTTGCTGCAAAGATAAACTAATGGCACAAGACAATGTTTCTTGTAGAACAAAAATCCAATAGCAATGAGTCTTTATTCACGTTTAGTCACCTGACATGAAGAAAGTGTCTGTTGCATTAAAATAGTCATCAACGTAAATGGCATCATGGCTGAACAAGTCCTTTTCAATGGTAACGAACATCCCACATAGTAAAGTCACTTCAACACAGCCTCATGACAATTCCCACATCAAAACAGTACTTTATTTTATAATTTTTTTTGCCTCATCATTACTCCCACATTAAGATCTTTCAGTTGTCAAGTGTACAAGGTGAAGAAAAAGGTTCTCAGTCAGCAAACACAGGTGCATCAGGAAGTATCTCCACAATACACCACTTCAGATCTGCTGGGTCCCAAGTCCATCCTTGAACGCTGGGCTCCCAGCACCAAGTGTAGCACACTACTATGGCTACACTACTATGTTAGCTTATTAATTCTGCATACATCAGGCCGAGCAATGTGTCAACCTGCAACAGACTGAGCATTATAACTGAAAATGGCAAAAGATTCACTCTATTGAACTTTACATCATTATTTGATGTTAAACAATGAGGCAAATGCCAACAGTATATACAAAAACCAGCTTTGCTTTTACAAAAGATTTTGTTTCCCATATTGATTAATCCAGGCAGCTAACTCATTGGTTTATGCAACTTTATTGAAGAAAATAAATCAATTACTAGTAGAGCTATTAGTTGATCACTCATCCATTGACAACTTGCATCATTTATTCAGTGCTATATTAAACAGTGTTTTGGAAGACAGATTAACTAATAGCTCCAAGCCTCCTAACAAAATTTAAATGAATTACAAAAAATGTTCTTAAACCCTATTTTGGAATACAAGGGATGTTTGACTTCCAATTTCCATTCTCTGTAAAACAAGAACTGGTCATTCCTTTATTGACATGCATAAGATACATCACATTTTCTGTTCTGCTGATGCTATAGATTCAGTACCAATTCTCCAGACACATCAGTTATGAGCAAAAGTAAATAATAAAACCTCAGTTCTCTAACACTGGAAGGTTTAGAACAAGATGGATGTTGCTACAGCAATGTTACTTCTTTGATGGGAGAAAACTCAACATCCATCTCCCCTTCCCCCTTCAGGTGATATCTTCAGTATCTGTTAGAGCAGTGAGGAATGTTTGTTTTTAATCTCATAACCAAGTTAGAATGAAGACATTGGCCACATAATACACATGCTCCATTAAAAAAAAATTCTGAATCTTGGGCAATTGTTCTTGTGTAACTACTTTACAGATTCTAAAAGCAGTTATTGTCCAAAGCTGGAAGAACTAAAGTCTTCTCAGATGAGCATGTGCATGAATGGAAGGAGGTAAACAAAAAAATAAAAAAGATGAGGTCTGATAGGGGAGCAGCCGGATAAGAAAATCAAAAAAGGAACAGTAATTTAAAGTTTATTCCAGCTATAATGCAGGTTATTCTGACTTTAAGGTAGCATCACATGGCATACTTCTGAGTCCATTCCCGAGATATTCTGTTGTACCTGCCGATGAAAACAATTAATGTTAGCATGAAAATGACAATATCCTAAACAGTTTATGATTAAGTATAACTTTATCCTGATCTCCCTATTCTCTTTACACTACAAGAGGTCTCTTTCTGTACTGAAAGATATACCTCAACTGAAAAAACTGAACAATGCCTTCCCCAGACAAATTAGGATATTCTCTAATTTATAGGAAAAACTTGAAATTCAAGACAAGCAAATTTGCCCAAAGTCTGTTGTGAGAAAATGACTGAAAGGGAAAGAATAAAGACTATTTGGAATGGGAGAAGCAAGGGGAGTATTTTGTTTAAATATTGCTCTTAGGTAAAGATTACAGTGTATCACATGCCATAAGTACAGATTATCTGGTTAATAATATCATTGGATACAGAACATCAAATTTCCCATTTTAAAGAAAAAAACCTAAACATTTCATTACACTTAATACTCCTTCCACGTGAATACACTGCTTAAACCAGTTTTTAAAAGAACATTAGAAGACTATTTAGAGTACACTACTTCCACAGGAACTGAACTGACAATTAGTTTACACTTAACTCCATGCTTGTCAGTAAGAAGTTAATTTTCAACTATACAGGCAGAATATAGTCCCCCTATATTTTCCTCTTTATAAGTAGACGACAGACACCGCCAAATAAAAAAAAAGTGGAAATTTGGATTGTCTCCATTCACCTGTGCCTATGCATGAGGTCTCGCCACAGGGCATCACTTTGAACCAAATTCTGACAAAATCTGGGTAAATACTTACCAGAACAAATTCACAAGCTGGCTCAGAACTCAGTAATTATTTCATACTAACTTTTCTCTTGGGGCCATGCAAGAGCAGTAGTTGTGAGAAACAGTGACTAGCCAATATATTACATACTAACCACAGATCAAGCTGTTAAATTTCCAGGTTCAGTAACTGGTGCATCCATTATCTGTTAGTTAATCCAGTGCTTAGAGCATGCAGCACCCAAGTGCTGACAAATTTCCATTTTGTTAAACGCACCATAATGTGCAGATATTCTTACCCTACAGCATAGCGTATTTCTCTGTCCACTCTCTTGCTAACCTATTGTACCTAATTGGACAAATGTATTTAGCATTAATATATATGTGAAGAAACAAAGTCTACTTCATACAACTCTATCTGTGCAAAATGTTAAGAGTACCTAAGGAAAATAAAGTTGTTGCAACACAGATAGAAAAAATAGTTCTGCAACCTTTTTTCAAGGGGAGCACCAAAATTATAGGCCAAGCTGCTTCCAAATGAAAGCACCAAAACAACAAAGCTGTCTTTTCTTCATTATGAAGATCTAACTATACACTGTTTATGCAAGGTAAGCAAAAAATGGGCAATACATACTGTAAAATACTTCCACACATGAGAAAAAGATAGTCTCCTTCACCCACAACTTCAAAGATTCTCAACAACTTTGTTTTTACAATTATGCACTACCAAGAATAGTCACTTTTCTCACACACAAATTGTCTCCATCTCAGATTTTCACAAAAGGCTCACTGAACACAACTGCTGTCTGACAATGCACTCTTACAAAGTCTATTAAAGTACTAGTCTTGTGCAACTCTCTACTTACTTGTCTCTGTCTGTTTTATAGATACGTGCAATCTCTGGCACTAGTGGGTCATCTGGATTTGGATCACATAACAGTGAACAAATGGATAAGAGAACTGTAAAAAAAAAAAAGGCATTCTCAATAGTACAGCAGGAGTGACAATCTCAAACAATGAAACACAGATCTTTACATGAGCACAATGTCAGCACAGAGGAGAATTTAAAAAGTATTTTTCTGATAAACAGCCAAATAAATTTGCAACTCACTCTAAGTAAAAAGCCTAGAATAAATGAAAAATTTGTAAGAACTATTTGCTTCCTATTTCCCAATACTTATAGCTGTCAGTAAGCACACAAAAACAGCACTATTGTTCCCTACACTATGACGTAACACAGTAGCCAACAAAAGCACATTATGTACTCTGATGATCAGCATATCCATGGTTTTCATTGCTAAAACTAGAAAATCTTGTAATTTAATTTCTTTGTTTTTACATTAGACTGACTTCTTTATTATCTGTCGTGTGTAAGGTAACATTTCAATCAGGTAATACCCTGGTCTGGGCTGATGAAACTACACATAGGTTGTAAAAAAACCAAGTAACACTGCTGTAGGCAACTACGAAGACTTCATCTTCTACTCTCACAGCAGCTTTAAAGGAAAACAGTGAGGCATTAAAATGTAGGGAGTCCACATTCAAATCACAAACGGACTCCTTGGACAGACAGGAATTACAAGTTCTATAGACAAAAGGGCACTTTGATGGATCTTTTGAAGCCATAGAGACTAGTGGCTTTGAAGCAGAACAATTTGATCATCTTGAAAATATTTGAGAATTATCTGTTATTTACCAGAGTAAAATGAGGAGAGCTAAAAATCTTCTATTGCAACACAACATCAATTTATCCTGAAGTAGGATCTGTAAGCTTAGTTCATGAAGTAATGTAATACAAAGCCAGTGCACGGTGGCAAAAAGCACCATACATCAATAACAGTTTTATTCATCTACCACAGATATGCCAATATAACTCAGCATGTAATTCTAGACAGACTCAAAAACTATGCAAATTTCATTACTAAAAACTAACTTTAAATTCATCTTTAATTTAGTGTGCATGTTTGTATCTACACAGCTACAAACAAGCAGTTTCTCGGCCTTAGCTGGAATACACCACCACAGGTCCATTTCAATCCAAATGCTGGTAGATTCCTCTGGGAACACGCTAGCAAACTCTGCTAAGAATACTGAAGCAAGTGGCCAGACAAGGCCTTAAACAGCCATGTAGCAGAACGTGTTAGAAAAAACAAATACCCATTAAAAATGCAGTAAGGCATCATTATCAAACTGGCAAAACACAGGCTTGAATGAGTAAGGGAAATCAAAGAGATGTGTAAGAACACAAGACAATCAAAGCTAAAAGCACAGTATTCAACACAAGTTGGAAACGTTTCTGCTTCATGAGTTACCTTTAGAAATAGTTAAAGCAGGAGACCACTGTGATCTGAGAATATCAAGACAAATGCTGCCATTACTGTTAATATTTGGATGATAGATTCTTGTTGTAAATGCAACCTGCAACAAAAACAAGACAGAGTGTGTTTTGGTCTATGAATGACTGCCTCCCTTCTTCTCAGTCAAACTTTTAGTCAATTCAGTTTACTTTAAAAGATTAAGCGGTTAAACTGCATCAAAATCAGGGAAATGCATCCAAGCCAAAATCTGTGTCTCCCGTTACCAGGCACTGTTTCAAACAGAGAGAGGGCAAGCATGAGGCTGTGTTTTAATCACAGCTGCCTGTATGATGAAGACACTCAACAGAAAGCCTGAACCACAGTAACACTGCTGTCACAGAGCTAAGGAACTTCAAACATTGCAGTCACTCCAAAGGTGCACTTCCATACTGACTGAGAATTGGAAGACAAAGCTACCAAAAAAAGTGTTATTTTGCAATTACTGTCAAATTCTAATAGATAACCTCTTCACTGATTTTAGGCACTCAGCAAGTTAATCCCTACCCATAGAGTCACATTCCTATAGACCAATCCAAACAGCTACGCTAACAATTGACAGTCTCCTCAGCAAGAATTCTATTATAGTGAACACAAAGCTAATGAGTTTTCCTATCAATTAAGAAAACCAAAAATAAACACAAATATCATTCCAAGACATCCAGAATTCACACACATAGATTTGCTCATCAAGTATATGCACTCTTGTGGTAGGCAGAATGGGACCCAACCATCTAATATACCACAAGAACACATGAAAAGAAGTGAGAACTTGACAGTATTACAATACAGAGGCTGACAATTTCTGTCCTGCAGTTGGTTCTTTAAAAAGCACTAATTCCACAAATGAGAAGGCAATACCTACCTTAGGTGGTTTGAATGGGTAGTCTGTAGGAAAGTGAATTGTCAAGAAGAATACACCACCCTGATATGGACTGTCGTTCTGTCAAAGCAAACAAATAATTCTCCTATTACCATCTTTAGGGATAAATATCACTGAAGATCTTGTTTTTAAATAAATAAAAGGAGAGGAAATTTGTTTAAACAACTGAAATGTCTAATCCACCAATACAAGAGAGATACAATTAAAATTCAATTACTACTTCCTGAGGTGATACAGAACACATACCCATCACTTTCCACGTGGATGTCTCCAAGATAAAGCTTCATAAAAACCAACTTCTCTGACAATCCACTCAAGTTTACTTGGCAAAAGCATTCAAATACTTCTGAGACAGCTCCAAAAAATAATGTTATAATCTGATTCAAAACCCTCCAGTTCTGTGTTCAGAGCTTATTTGTTATGATCACCCAGGTTTAGAGTGGCCATGGACTCCCATTTCCTCTGAAGTTCAGCCCTTAGCTTAGGCATTGCTCAGCCCTTCAGAAAACCTATGAATACACAGCTAACTTCTTGTTCCTTGAGAAAAAAAGACCCCAACAAAAAACCTCACCACCCTACCAGCATGACCAAACAGACAAAAAAAAAATAAATCAAGATTTGAGTGAATTCTTCCTCCCTTTCTGTATTAGAAATACACTGTAATTTAGTATGGAAGGGTACTTCACATTTCCTTGGTCCAAGGAAACAATTATGGAGATAACTTATTCAGGTGTCAACTATTAGCAGGAAAACAACACGTGGAAGTAAAAAAGATGATAGAGAAAAAATGGAGCAACTAAATAGGGACTGCATATTACTAGTTACAAGAAGAAGGAAGCAAAACCTTTTTACTTGAAACTACAACTAAATTTCTGAAATAGAGTTAACAATTTCATTGTGTAACCTGAAGACTACTATGCTTTTAATTCTGGATTCAGGGCTAGGGAAAATGAACTTGAGACATACACAATACACTTCTGCCTTATTGGTAAATTGAATTCTCATACTAATTGCAAAAACATTTCACCAATATAAGGGAATAACTACATCTTTCTTAGTTAAATACCAGAAAGTGAAAATCTGCAACACAAGACAAGGGATTGAAACCTGCCAGCATGCAGGTTATACCCTTATCCAATCTCTGATGAAAACCTAGTGATCAAGATACAACCTCTTGTATTTGGTCAACAGATACCACGCAAAGCCTCAAGGAGCCAAAAAAACTATCCTTTTACTGCACATACTCTGGGGATACACTTTAGCAAATAAAGAAACTCCTTTGAGAATGTGTTAAGCCAATGCAAGCTCTCTTACACCCATCTAAGAAAATCACAGCTTGTATAATATCCAGTTGCAGAGGTGGAAGACCAGATAATTGGTTCTACAATCCTTGTCTGTTATTAATGTCAACACCAGAGGAGCACCAAAACAACTAACACCACATTTCTGTGAGGATACCACCCAATCTGGAAACAGGAACACAGACCTTCTGACACCACAAAAACCACATGGCAAAAAAGCAGCTGTATATTATTAAACCAGAACAGGAAACTAAAAATAATCTCAATTTCAATTCAACCGACATTTAATACCTCATGACCATGCAGATACCAGCCATAGATTCATCATCCTCAGGTGCAAGGCACTCCTTGCCATTTAAGCATGAATAGAGCTACTGAATAATTTTCTCTTTTTGAGGTACCTAGTTACAATCAATGAGGACCATGTACTTTGGGATGAAGAGACATTCTTCCATGCAGGTGAACCTCTAATAAGCACATTTTCCATAGTGATCTTCTAATAACACACTTGTAGCTATACATAAAGTCAGGGCCATTCAGCATCACTGATATTTAACTCCTGCTTTGTAGCCTCACCAGAAGCATCCCACTATGGCTGCAGGTCTACTGGAATCCACTATTTGTCTTTGCAAGTTACACAAGGTTTTGGTTTTTTTTCAATACAGATAACAAACCGTGGGAACTCCAGATGTCAAGTGTTTCCAGGTTGTTTTCATTAAAGGCAAACATTTTCCTTTCTTAATGAGGAAAAAAGTCACCTTCAAGTTTCAGATCCTTACTGAACATTTAACACAGGCTTTTTTCCTCCAGTCATAACTAAAACCTCACAAAGTGATTTTTCCCCCCTTCTATTCATTCAAGTATTCACGATCTCAGTCTATGACAACAGACCAAATAAGGATTCCCTACTTTAAGATCAACACAAAAACACTCCAATTAATTCCTGACATTAGGACCAGCTCCTCCTAGTACAAAGCCCATACTAGATTCAAACTTTGGGAAAAGTTAAATGCAAACAAATTTTCTAGATATTAAGTGATAATACCTAACATTACTCTAGAAATCACCTCAACTGAAATGAAATACATGCCCCCATAAAACAATGCAACAAGAAAATAATTGATTTTTTTCCTCTCCCTAATTTTTTTTGTTACTGTAAGGACCACCTCTAGAACTAAAGTCAGATAAGGGGAGTTAAAAGAAAAGGTAAGTCAAAACCCCCTCAGTTTCCTTCTCAATAAGAACTACTCACTTAGTATTACATCACAAGAATTAGAATACTTACAGGTCCCATAATTGTGGCTTGCCAATGAAACACTACAAAAGAAAAACTCCGCATTATTATCTATGCATGATATGCTTTGAGTTAGCAGAGCAAAACATAAAGCTGAGAGTTACTTACTGTCATCTCCAACGGGACCTGCTGAACACTGTGCTGGAGGATCACGGGCTAGGTCACTAAGTTCCTTTAGGAAAAAACAAACAAAAAATACCATTCAGAGAAGAAATACTAATGAACAGAGTAATTTTTTCACTTCACATCTAGCAAAAACCTTTAACAGTTTTCCCATATACAAACACAGGAGAATGTGCAATTAACAACTATTAGAACCACACCAGTACAAGAAATGTCTTTATAAACGACAGCAAGCACGAAAACCAGCTATGAAGGTAAACAACTACAATGACTGTGCTTTTTCAAATACATGTCACTACTGTAAAGACACTCCTGCTGAAGAAAGGATAAAAGACACAAAACCTGAAGTGTAAGGAGAGAGAAAGCTACTGATGAGTCTTCATGAAACAGAAAGTACTATGTATGTGACATGACATTAAAACTCGGAACAGGAAAAAAAACCCCGCACTGAAACTCAGTTTCACTTTAACCACTACCTCCAGCAGGGATCTATCTTGCATAGATTAAAATAGACAGGAAAATTCAAGAGGCTGACAAGTGCTGGAATCAGAAAAAATACCTGTATTTTTTTATTTTAAACTTCACACTTAAGACAATTATGCCTTTAAAATTCAAAATAACTGAGCTGCAGAAACAGTTCCCTCCCACCCCCATTCCAGAGGGAATGAAAACAGGAACTTCAGATGAAGGATTCCTTGTGTAGTAACAACACTGCTGTGATGAATCAAAGAACCTCTGCATTTATTGGTTTTAATACTCCACAAGTCATTTGTCGGGACAGTGTCTTTTAAAATTAAGTTTACACTTTCAGTTGAAGCATGTAACAGTTACCCTCTATCTTCCCTGCTCTCCTTTGAATCTAAAAATGGCTTCAAGAGCCTCTCTAAATCTGTGCTTGTCAAGATATCTAGAAGTCATGGGAAAAGGCAAAACCGTCAGCCCCTCTTCCACATATTAACAGTACCATACCGTTTTTTTTTTTTCTGCAAGTCTATACAAGCCATTAAAGCAAGGACTTGGTCAGATATTTAAGAAACACAGGGATACCTATTTTTCTGAAAACACATGCATATTTGGACCAGACAGCTAACTCTTGCCTGGGAAGATCCTAATGTGCATCCTTAAGTTTCACAAATTCTGCACTTTATAAAAATTTACTAAGTGTTAGCCCACAAAAAATGAGGAAGAAAAGAATCTTATGTTCCCTGTAACTCAAACACCTTGTTCTCTGGTACGATGATAGCTCCTGCAAACACAAAAAGAATAACACCACTACAACATGTGGTAGTCCATACATTAAAAAAGAAACAAACAAAAACCCAACCAACCAACAAACCCCCAAACAACAAAAACACCCCACCCAAACCCCACACTATCACTCATTAGGTCCATATGTGAAAGAAGTGTCAGATAGAAAGCTGCTTTTTTTTTTTTTTAATTTTCAGGGTTGTTTTTTTCCCCTCATTTAACAAATACATCAGGGTTTGTTAGGCTTATTTCTCATCTAAATATATTTTCCAGTTCTAAGAATGAGCAATCATTTCCAAAATCTGAGAGGAAAAAAAGATATCATGTCTCTTAAAGTAAGCTGTAGCAATGAAATAAGCAGAAGGACACAAATACTATTTTGAAGTAATTATATAGTTATTACTGGATTGATTTAATTGTGGAAGAATATTTAGATCCTGGTGGGGTTTTTTTGAAGTATCACAAGGACTAAGAACTATGAAAAAGCTCTTCATGCAGTTTATTCAAATTATAAAATAGAGTATCATGAAGATGAGAATGAGAAAAGATCAGCACAAAGTGGACTGGCAGAGGTATGTGCATTAGACTAGAGAGCTCTTCAAAAGGTACTGTCGTCTTCAGAGAAACAAGAATTCAGTACTCAAGATAAAAATAGGTACTTTAGCGCAGCAGGAAAATTAGAATACGTCAGTAATTCAACTAGGAAAAGTGAAGATGAGTAGGATTGCAAATGTAAGATATATATTAAATTTATTAAGTTCCACTGAAAAGTTTGTGCAAAAAACCCCTTTGGTAATATTAAAAATAATTCAAAAGCCGATACAAATGAGTTTCAATATTCCAGACTCCAGTCATTTCAAAATATGTCTATACAGAGTTACCCCTTATTAACTACTTGAACTGTTCTGGATAATAAACAAGCAGTGACCTTTGTTAGCGGAAGGACTAAAGTTTTGTCTAGCCCAAAACACTTCAGTAAAAAAATCCTAATTGTGCTAATCAAAGCAGTCCAATATACCGATAATTTTAGGAACACATGATACACCACCTATCATTTCACCCACAAGGCAAGTAACTCGCCCACTAAATTTGGAAAAGAAAAAAGGCTGAGGTGGCACACTCTTGTATTTGTTTCTCTTGGGTACTATGGTCAGAAGAGTAAAGTTTGTAGGAGAGTTGTTTGCTCCAGCAGAGTGTGAAAGGTTATGGAAGAACTTGGACAAACATGAAGCAAACCCTGGCTCACAGTAACACCAGACCTACTTCACCTCCCTGTTCAGTGAGTGACACTTCACATCTACACAAAGAGGGGAGGCTTTTTGCAACAAGGGAGCAGAAAGTTCCCTCTGAGTAACTTTAAAAAGCACCCCTTCTAAAAGCTACAATTCTGCTGAATCCAACAGGCAAACTGGAATAACTGGAAACTAAACAAGCAGAGGCACGTGGGCTGTGATATTTGGAGTACAGTTGAAGCATTTTGTTCAAGGAAAAGGAGGAGCTTGGGTTTTTTTAAAGCTTCCCACTCAGTGGTATAAATACAAACCTACTTTCCTTCTTGGCTTAGCAATCAAGAGCAACAATTCTATAACAGAAAAGTATTTAAACTGAAAAAATGTATCTGACATCGAAACTAAGCTTCATCATTTCCATGAGCTGATTTAAAAAACTAATTTTTAAGAAATCAGCTCATAACTGTTGTCCTGCTTTTACCCATTTCTTACCAAGAAGGTAAAGACCACATTACCTTTTATTTTACGCAGCAGAGTTTAACTAGTATTTTAAAATTAAAAAATGTTCCCAAGCATTGTTCTGTAAATGTAAGAGCTTTCTACTTCTCATATTCCTTCTACTGTCGTACCTACTTCTCTAACTTTGCTTCATTTTGTGAACATGTAATGCTTTCCCTTCATCAAGAGGTATTAAGCTACATCCCAAAGTGTCTGAGAAATCCCCAAAGCAGAACCCACATCTTCCTCGGTCATTACAGTTTTTCACTTTTTAGGTGGCCCAAAAAATAAAAAAAAACCCTCCCAAGAAACAAATGTGAAAGACTTGACATAGGAACAATAAGTCAAATTTGGTTCGGAGTGAGGTGTTACGTGCCCATCGGAAAGGATTAGTCTCGAATTACAATCGTGACTAGTAGTCTCTGTCACTGCCAGAGGTTTCCGGTATAGCTCCAGCATGTCACCATTTCTGTGTCCCAGTTTCCAAATATAAAGTTGCAACAGCTCCTACCTCTCCACAAGGATTATTAGTCACTCAGCATTTTACAGACTGAAACACTGTTTGAGGAGTAATGCCACTGTTAGAGGGCAACAGCAATATAACACAGACAAGAAGCAATATATGTACAATTTTCTAATAGTTTTGGAAAACAGGTAACTAGAAACATGGCAACAGTACCTGCCACTGCCAACAGTCAGATCTGCTTTAACATAAACTCAGCACCATTGTCTCCTGCCAGTTTCACATTAACTTTCTAGCAAGATGCAGTTTCATTGGTCAAACAGCCCCATTCTTAATCTCCTCACTTCTCTTTCACTATACATTCATCAGAAAGCTAAAAAAACCAAACTAGTACTTTCAAATAAAAAAAGCTTATAAAAGCTAACTATTCTGCTTGTTTTGCAGAAACATGATCATATATAATATAGAAAATATGGCTTATGCTTTAAGTGATGATTCAAAACATTGACATGCGAGTATGAATGGACTATGATTCTATTATAAACCACAAGTGTCTTTCTTTTTTTGACAGAAAAGCTGCTAAAAAATTCCTCAAACTCCCCTCTGCCATCTATTTAAAAGATTACAGAAGCCATTTAAAGAATGAAGAAAACTTAAATAACAAGGGATATCTTATCCAAACATCCAGGAGCAAGACAACAGAAGTTTTCAGGTCTCAGCAAATTCTGTAAGATATGACAGCCCAGTGCCCACCAAGCTGCCTTCCTGCCATGTATTGAATAGAGCAGCACCTGTGCCAGTTTTTCTTCCCATTTGTCAGAATTCATACTCTCTGCGACACTACTACTACATTTTCTAGTTTAAGCTAGAATAGCCAGGCCTTATTTTTAAAGGTAGTAGTTAGCTGACAAATACCGATCGGCAGAAGATCACTCCCACCAGTGACTGAAGATTGTCCTTCCCAGGCTTAAACTCAGTTACATTTAACATCGTTTTGTAGAGATTTAATATTGGTTTGTAACACAACTGCTTGTAAAAATCATATATTGCAGCTTTCTGGTTTGTAGTCTAGACAGCATATTGGAAAAAATGGAGTTAACTTGCTTTAAGTGTCCAAACAATAACTTCTTCTACCTTGGAGGGCCTTAAAAGGTGATACACAGTTAAATCAGAAATTACAAACGAAACCAAACCGAAACAAAAAACCCCCATCAAACACCACCACACACCAAAAAAAACAAACAAACAAACAAAAACACACAAAAAAACCCCACTTAGGCCAATTAAAAAAAAATAATCAAGATTTATTAACTTGACCGCTTGTCTAATGTTGTGTCAGACAGGATATTTCAAACTCTAAGCATCCAAAAATTCATCACTGCATTAGTCTTACTCATTAGCTCACAGCTGAAAACAGCTTTAAAAAAGAAGGAAGGATTGGAAGCAGCTATAAAGGGAGGAGAAGAACATTTAAGCCTGTTTGAAGATTAAGGAGTGTCAAGCAGCACAGAACTACTGCCTCATCCCACACACCTGCATTTGAAATGTTCATTTCGGCATGGAAATTAATTACCCCTGGAAGCAGAAAATAACAGTTTTAAAGGACACTGAATGTGTATTTCTAAGCTAAGAAAGCAATGGCATAAGATACATCACAAAACAAATATTACCAGCAGAAAAGTATCAGTTTCAAACAAGCTGGCCTTTTGGCTGACAATAAATAGATAAAACCAATGTGCAATGACAGTGCATGATACAGAAAGATGTAGGTTCCTGTCATTTAAAGAAGTCATTACAATAACTGTGCAGAGAAAACACATGGAAGGGCGGGCAGTCACAGGAAACAGTGAGGATCAAAGAGCACAGAAAGGTTTTTACGAAACCCAAAACACGACCAGGAATTTAAGAGTTGTTATTCTTCCTATTTCGATTATTCTGCTTCTATTCTTCATGGTTCTCCTTTCAGCCCTCAGTACTGGATTTTTCAGGCCACACTCCACATATTGTTTGTACAATGTCTAGCAACAATACCATAATGGTATGACGGAAGATAAACATAGAAATATTCATGTTTTAAGCCTTGCACTCAAGGAAGGAAATGCCAGACTGCTGTGTAACTGTAATTAAGTCACTTTGTGTACTTGGGACTGTGATACAAACTACTCAGGTGTCTACCTACTATCTTTTCAAAGAACCTACTTTTCAGTACACAAGGCCTTTGAGAATGAGAGTATTGTCTACAGCTCTTCTCATCAGTTCTGAAATTTGGAAGGCGTACAACGCAGGTAATGGTTGCTGGCAAATTTCAGAGTTACTGCAACTAAAACAGCTCTCTATTTATTCCAATGTTTTGCAGAGTAGCTGGAGAGAACCAACTGGAAAAGAAGCTGAGTTACAGACTTTGCTTTCCCGGTCACTCACTGAAGGCATTCAGAACAAACTTAAGAAAAAAGGTGGCAACTACACACCTATACTTGTCTTTGAATTCCAAAGTATGATTTGTTTCCCTCAAAGTAATCAAAACCACAGCATCTGTCTTACTCCAGATGAAGAAAATCTGACTGCTTTACATACGTAAGTTCTGAGGTATTAAAACAATTACCATACCCTGAAAACAGAGATTATTAAGACACTTCTATGCTCAGTGCAGAATGAGGGCTGTGTACACTGACTAAAATACACTGAAGGGAAAAGCGTGACGTGAAATACTGATTAACTATCTAGCCACTCGATGATAGCTGGCTATTTTAATTCTGACATTTCCAAGCTTTTGAATATTGGACCCTGAAACTCAGCATACTTTTTACTTGGGAGTTTTTTCCTGCAAGAGTCACAGTGATCATCTTTGGTTCTGTAACCCAGGACTACAATGCAGCACTCAAAGAGGGTAACCAGTGTAAACAGACCACAAGAGAGGCAGCAAGATGCACCGAACTAAATGAAACAGAATGACTGGGCGCCAAAGGGACAATCTAGGCAAATGTAAATTGATGCAGATGGAAAGAAGTTAATATTCGAAGTAAGGCACTCTGGCCTAACGGCTACCACTCAGAAACAGGATTTTGACATCGTGCTAGACAATTTCATATAAATGCTAGCTTAAGTACTTGTCAGATGCAGGTGTTGGGCAGTATTTCCCAAGAGCCTTCCAACACGCTGCCCCAACAAGCTTGTTGAGGGCACAGTAACATATAGCAGAACCTCTGCCACCAGCACTTGACACATCAACCAGAAGCTGCATCGGTATGAACCCTGCCCTTGACTCGGTGTGACAGGAGCCTCCCAGAGTTTGGCAAAACTACACAAACAACTTTGGAGACTGGTAGCAGACAGGACAGGTTTTTGTACAAATGACAAGTGGCCTCAATGGGGCACATAAACTCAATAGGTCTGCACTTGCTGCATAAAGGTACATGAATTCTTCATGTTTTCAAGAAAACGTATAGAAAGG
This sequence comes from Dendrocincla fuliginosa, assembly GCA_035047845.1. Lineage (NCBI taxonomy): Eukaryota > Metazoa > Chordata > Aves > Passeriformes > Dendrocolaptidae > Dendrocincla > Dendrocincla fuliginosa. Next base: position 23,872,481 of record JAWWMO010000138.1, read on the forward strand.
AGGATGGTACAACAAAGTTATCAAATTAATATTCTAACAAGTAGCACTATGTCTGTAAGCATGGTGAATTCACTGTATAGAAGTAACTTGATATATTATTCTGAAATTTAATTATTTAACCTATGAACTCTGAAAATCAGCTCTCCTTTTACAAAGCTGGTTTGACTTTTACTAGTCCGTGTTTTGTATGAATCCAAGGATGCATGTGAAAGCTATTACAATATACCATAGGGGTATATTCTATGAACACAACTATGTGGGAATGATTACACTAGCTTAGCTACAGTTTACAACTACCTTATCATATTAAGCTATTTGTGTAACTATCCTTCATAACTGTCCTATGGTTGAAACAGCTAAGCCACAAAGATGCAAAACTAAGGGCCTGTCTATAGGATTTAGGTATACTACACACAAGATCAGCTCACACCAAGACAATAGTGTAAACAAACCCAACCAACCAAACACCAAAACAAAATAAGAACCTGTTTCTGCTGTGCCTGTGCAGCTGCACTTACAGTTGAGTTCCACCCCAGCTACCTAGAGAACAGTGATGTCCAGAAGGGTCTTAAAAAAAAGCAAAACCCGTTAAAAAAATATGGAAAGAGTTTTAAAAAAAAAGTTTAAAAACGTCTTTATCAACAGACTGCATCCTGAATTAGGGGAATGGAAATGGGCCATTGGTTAGCTGGCGAACTGTCATTTGGAAGATCCCTCTATATTATTCAAAGAAAGAAGAAAGTGAAATTAAGCCTAGAAGGACAAACGTTGCTTGCATTTATCTGATTCAAGAGAATTTTCTGGTATTATTACTCAAATAGGCCAACAAAGGTTGGGAAATACTGCCTTAGAGCACCGTACTCATATTTATTAGAAACTTTGAGGAGCTCACGGAAGTGAGGAGTACCTGGCCAACCTAACTCCGGGTGCAGAGAAAGCTCGCTATAAAGTTAACTGAGCACTTAATACCATCCTCATGCCTTCCCAACAGGAAGACCTAACGCACTTCAGCATCTGCACTCAGTTCAGCTTGCAACTCTGGTGTCCAGATGCTTGCAGAAAGGATTAAACATTGGTCGCCTCCTTTTTTTTTTACTGGGCCGTAACATTTGCCAAGCAGTCTGCAATCCTCCCATCTTGCTTTCTTAAGACCAGAATAAAACCCCATCACAATTACAGTGGAAAAAAAATGCAGATCCTGAAGATGTCTAGCATATCACACACCTCTCAAAGGGTTGAGGTTCAGAACAAAGGCTTACTTTACACAAAAATTTAATACTGAAGTTGACTGTTGGTAAGGCTCTGAATAACGTTTAAACAAAATAAAAAAAAAAAAATCCCCCCACCTATTTAGCTTTCAGTCCTGAATCCTGCAATAGTCTTTTTGGCTCATTTTTCAGTATTAAACCTTGTCACCATGCAAGTATTTTAGGAAGAGTTGCCAGAAGCATAGGCACCAATTTAAACCTGTGAATATAATTTTAACTACATTTTTTTGTAAGGCTTTGCAAGGCTTCCCCAACACAACTACTGCATTTAATGCAACATATCAGTCCCCCATAAAAAGCCCAATGAAGAGAACAGATTTTTTTAGAAAAACTCCCGCAGTTTCCATTTAGAGTTTGAGGCATTAAATTTAGACTCCAGAAGTTTATAAAACTGTTCAGCATGTGCAACTCACAGTTTAAGACTCTCTTCTGATAAAACCAACTTGACAAAAAGTAACCACATTTAAAGATGCACTGGCTGCAGTAATATATATTTGCAGTGCTGCTTTCATTTCTTATTGTAATTTTTTTCCCTGCATATTATACCGTGAGGTTACTACATCAAATCAATCACAGGAGAAAATGCATGCCTCTAATTCAGCCTTCCCAATGTAAGCTATAGCATCTTAGCCTAAAACCATCAACAAAAGTCAGCTTATACTGAGAGATCAGACCTAATGCTGAGGTGCAGACTGCAAGGTCCCATCTGCCAGCTTTGGTGCACAGGGGAGGGACCTGTACAAGAACACAGGGCAGAGTTAAAGTGGCAAAACCTTCATATTTGCAACAGAAAGATCTATCAGAGATGACGTATCAATGCCCTAATCTGAATTACACAAAAGCTCAACCCTTTCCCACTCCTCCTTACCAGCTGTCACTTGACATCCCAGAGAAGGTTAAGAATCTCCATCGTCTCTCAGGACAGTTCAACCCAGTGGATGCAGAGAGCACATTTGCGGGTAGGGGATGATACTAGGCTAGAGGTGGCCTCTACAAGAACAGACATGCCTTTGCCAAGATGCAGTTTACTGCTCAGGATCCAACAGCTGCTGCTTACAGCTGTTTACATCCTTCCCCGCTCCTTTACCCATTAATATGTGAGCACAGGGAAAGGCCTCAGAGCTGGTTACACACTGGACAGGCCGTTGAAGGCAGCTTGTTCTGTGGAGTTCTACATCAGCTCTTCCGCAGAAGAAACTCACACAAGGAATAACAGCAAAAGCACTGGCTTATTTTCAAAACCAGATCTCTAAAAACTGGAATGATCAAGATCATAAAGGTTTTACTATGTATATATTATCCCCACCTAAAACCTTAATATACTGGAGAACTCTTTTTAAGGTATGCAAAAAGTACTCATCTAATGGAATATTGATCTCTGACATTCTGTAAATTACTTAAGTGATATAACAATCTCCATTCTCTTCCCACTCCAATGCACACATTTAAAGATCTGTGCTGACTGGGAACTTGTTTCACAAGCACCATGTCCAACTAACAGGAGAAATCTTTTACCTTATTGCAGTCCAAACTTTATAGCTAAGGAAGCATCAGTTTTCCTTTCACATAAAAAAAAGACCAGTTCTTAAAACACATCCAATACCTTAATAATAAATGCTGGACTTCAACACAGATTACCAAACCTACCCAATTAAGAAATGTTATTTTAATTTTAATTATATTGATTTCACAATATAACTGTCACTTCTGACCATTTAGACAAGCTAAATCTTAAACAAATTTAAGAGATGACAGCTTTAATCTGATGCTAAATAATTCTAACCTAAAAAACATTTAAGTTCTTCAATACTAGTGCTTCCCAAACTCCATTACTGCAGTATCAGGATATAAAACCCAACCACTGCCTTCTGTCTCAATCCTACCCTTCTAACCACCAAGTGCGATAGTTGCCCTGAATTAACTACCTGAGGCAGGGCCTGGTCTAGCCCTGGATACTCACAATAGTTAAGGCGTAATAACTACAGTAATAAAGGTAACTCAATACATAGAGAGAGCATTCACAAAGGTTTAAAGCATTTCAACTAAGCTTACTGAATTTCATCAACTGAATTTCATTAGCTAGGTAATCTTAACTTTCGGAGGCCCTAAACACACAAATCCAGACTTACTTTTAGATATTCATTCAAAGCATGAGTTCAATCACTTAATTTCAAGTTATTTAACTGTTTTGAAAAAGCCCAGCAAAATGAATCCAAGACTGCCTGCCAAAGTGTTCTGGGTTTCATCCAGAGAAGAAAACTTAACTGCAACAGCTTTATATAGCTAATTTTTCTTTAAAATTTGATACTAAGTTCAAAAGAAAAAAAGTACCAGTTTAAAAAGGAAGCAATAAGCAGGCTTCACAACTCTTCAACTGAACCACCTTTGGTTAAACTAATGCAAATTTCCATGCAGTCCTCATTGATGCATATTACATCCAACCTCTGAAAAATACTGTGGGTATCTCCAGGGTTAGCAGAATTTCTTACTACAAGCATCTGGAGAAGAACAGTTAAAGTCGCAATTACTTACACATCTAGGAACAGTGCTGGAGGCTACAGCCTTAAGGAAAATAGTTATCAGTCTCCACCACTGTCAATGGAAGCCTTCTATCTGTACTTAAGTAGCAATAAATGGTTTTGCCCCTTCAGCCTTTAGCTTCCAGGATGCCAACTCCATGTAAGATTTTCTAATAAATTATTCCAACATAATGATGCTGGTTTGTGCTATGCTTAATCAAATAGCCATAAAACACAGCAGGCACGAGCTTTCTCAAGGATTTCAGACAAGACATTTCACGCATACATCTTCTGTATTAATTCTATTTTTAGCCTACCAAGATCACCACTTAGGCCACTCGTATTACTTCACGTTAATGGATGCTTACAGCAGTGATAAAATGGATGTATATTACTGATGTAACGTACCAAGTTTTCTCAATTTTATGCATTCCTGATTCCCTATTCTTACATACATGCTTCCCTACTACCAGATCATCATCATTCCAAGTGGAAGTGCCAACATCGTGCAGCAATTACGGGATGCGTGTTTAGCAGGTACCAGTGACACTTCAGACCAAAACAATGTGCCACAGCATGTATCAAGCATTCAGACACAAATTCATAAATCAACATGAATTGCTTGTCAATTTGGGGAAAATTAATTTGAAGAATTTTATTCTCAGGAGAGCAAATACTTAAAGATGGAGGTTCACGTTATTCCATGGCAAAAGAGCTTGCTTGTTTTAAGAAAACAACTGCCACTCTTGGGCAAAGTGAGCCATATCAATGAAAGCAGAGTTTTGCCAACTGAATGCAGGCTACCCTCAGAGCAGATGGCACAGATGTCGTGCTGAGCTCCAGCATAACAATAACCTTTCTGGGAATGGCTATGTACCTATCAACTACTTCGGTTTGGAAAGTGCTTTATAAAGGGTGTTCCAGAAGTGGATAATCCAACATATAGCATATAAATATTCATGTGCTTTCATTTTCAAGTCAAAAGCAGAATTTGCCAGTTATGTCTTAAGTAGGAGCTGTTGTATCCTGAATGTGTAACAGACTTCAGATTAAATGTAGACACGCTAACAGAATCTGAAAGTCTGGTTTACTCAATAGAATAAGGAATGTTACTTGATGGACTTGACATATCAAGTCCACAAAGAGGGAGACAGCCAAATAGACTGAAAATACCTTCACGGTGCATTCAGGATGTCATCTGCTGCAGGAGACAATGAATTCTAGTCCTGACAAGTAATACAAGACAAACTAAATCAGCTATGTGTGATTACAAGGTTTTGAGGTCCTGGTTGCTCTTTAGCCTGTTCTCATCTACTGCCAACAACACACTCCAAGGAAGCAGAGGGTTCCAAGGTCTGATCTGTGACCTTACAAAAGGATGACAGCAGATCCCAGCTTACCAGGAACACAGTGCCATTCTCTCTGGCTTTACTGTTTGACAAGATTAAAACTACATGCACAGCCATTTTGTTACAAAACTGGCCCTGCTATTTTTTGATTTCAGGCCTCAATCCAGTACTTTAAAGAAAGCAACTCACAAACAATGGTTTCAGTCTAGCAAAACATCACTTTCCAGATTGGCAAATACAAATTCTGTGTGAATTTGGAAATGCATCTTGCAGCATGGCACGATGCAATTGATTAAAAATAAGATCTTCAAAAAATGAATAAAAAAACAAATAAACAAAAGCCCTCAAAATTCAAACAAACAAAAAATGGAAAAGGCAAAAAGAAAAACCCCTAACCCAACCATCTCCCCAGTTCTAAACTCTTGCATTGGTAAAATAAGAACCTTGCAGCTACACAGTGCCATAGTGTGTAAGGACCAATACAGGACAAGAGACTGCACACAACAGGCCGAAACCTTGAAGTCAAACAGATGACTTATTGGATCAAGAGTCACGCTGAATCGTTTTCAGATTCTAACCACCAGATTACTATGTAAGTGAGGGTTTGTCTTGGTTTACATTTGACAATAAATTCTTACCTGCAGCGCCTGACTGTGTTTCATAAGCACGAGTTGATGACAAAGCATACCAGGGAGTATCCTAGCTGTGTTTCAACTCAAGTGATATCATCCACTAATACAGGGGAACAAGTTCTGATGGCAAATTTAACAGGAATTGTTTGGAAATTCTTGTCAGAGCATTGCCATAATACAAAGAAAATCCATTTAGCTTGCTATCCCGAACGGATTTAAAAATTTTCGAGGATAACAGAACTATCCATTCACTAAAAGAAAACACCCCAAACAATAAAAAACCTCATTCTGACTAAAATATGCCCACAAGCACTGCGTTTAATTACAGCGAGACTAAAAGGCGGCATAAAGTTTATGTACTGTCTACAAAAGGTGTTTTATGCACCGAGTTCACTTCACCGGTTTCAGGACACACTGACTTTCTGCCATCTTGGCAGGCTACGAGATGACCAAGAAACTCCTCTGAGCTCTCGAAACACGTAAATGCTCCACGTAGCTCGCGTAGGAAGGAGCACAGACCAAGAGCGACTTCCCGGCAACGCCGCTGCGCTCCCACCGCGTTCTGCCATTACATCCCAGCAATTCTCAAACCTCCCGAGAAAACCCTAAAGCTGCCCAAGCGCAACCTCTCCTCGGGAGCCTTCTTACCCCAGGAGAGGTTTAATTAAAAAAAAAAAAAAAGAAAACAACCAAAACCGACAATAACGACCAAAAAAAAAACACCAAAAACACAAACCCAACAAACTTTCATCACCTCGGCATTTTTTCCGAGTTAGCCGCCGCGAAGTTGCTCCACCCGGCTTCGATTGTGCAACCGGGGGAGGGAGGCGGCGGCGCGCAGCGCGCTCCCGCGGGCGGGGGGAGCCGATGGCCCAGCGGGCGCTGGCTCCGCG
>JAWWMO010000138.1:23880557-23893903 GCA_035047845.1 Dendrocincla fuliginosa
GTGTTGCTGCGCGTCAGCTGTGTGTGTGTCCGTGTGTGTGTGTCCGTGTGTGTGTGTGTCCGTGTCCGGCACGGCAGCGCCCCGCACCGCTGCCGGAGCCATCCGCGGGCTCCTCCCGCCGGCCACAGGGCGAGGCGGCGGCCCAGGGCCGCGGGGCCCGCACCGCGCACCGCACTGCGGGGGACGGGCTGGGCCGCGGGCCTGGTGTCAGCGTAGCGGGCCTGGAAGCCGCCTTGGTGTAGCGTATCGCCACACGCAGGGGAACCAAGTGTACGGGAAGAAACACCATCGAAGGGGAGATAACAGGGACGTGGACCAGGGTGACTTGTGAAATAAAATCATCACATCATTAAGATTATCCAGTCCGCCTGTCCGCCCACCGCTGTCGCTGTATTGCCATAGCGCTAAAACCATCACCCAGCGCCAGACCCAGACACCTCCCGAACGCCTCCAGGGATGGTGACTCCACCACCATCCTGGGCACCCTATTCCAATGCCTGACCACCCTACCAGTGAAAAATTGTTTTCTAGTATCTAATCTGAATCTCCCCTGCCTCATCTTAAGGCCACTTCCTCTGGTCCTCTCACTGTAGCTGTGGTAAGGGACTGGCCCCCACCTCACTACAACCTCTTTTCAGGTAGTTGTAGAGCATGGAGAGGAATAATTATTTAATTTGCAGTGATACTGTCTGCCATGGCTCCAGCTCCTTGGAGACTTTTTATTTCGTTCAGCATGGGTCAACAAATAACTCTCAGCCAGATGCTTTTTTCTTGCAATAATAAATTGTGTAGACTTACACATAGTTTTGTACATAGGGAAACGCCTCCTACTCCACTTCTGTGAAGCAACGAGAAGGATTACTAGACTGCCCTTCTGCTGTAATGACGGGATATATCACAGTGACAAACATGGCATTTGCTGTCCAGGGAGGATGTACATGGAATTAGCCGAATTCATTGCACTGAACTTAGTTTGCATTCGTTGTAGTGCACTACTGTTGTATTTCTTGCCATCTAGGATGCTAATTATTGTTGGTCTGGAGAAGGCAGCATATTCAGAAAAGCTGCATGTGTAATTTTCAGTAGGGAGCTTGACAGTAGCCAGCAGTGAATTAGGGGAGCAATGGGGTTTTTTATTATTTTTAAAAATAGTACTGTGGTAGGATACAGTTTTTTTTAACATTCATATAATGTACAGGCTAGAGAGAAAACAATGCCTTGTACTTGTAAAGTCCAGTTATCTTTTTATGATCAGCTAAACCTTTCCTAGCAACTTCCTCATATAGTCTTTATTTTCTGCTTATTATTTTGATGGTACTGAACAGCATGTTCAGGAAGTGTAATTCCAAACTATTTTGTTTTCATTTTTATCATCTTAATCAAGAATATTGCTGAAGAACACCTTGCTGTTCCTTGCCTGCTTTGGATTATGGATGCTATTTAAACTGCTCCAAATCAACCAGCCTGTCCATCTTTCTGTCACAGACATCTTCCTCTGCCTTGTAAATTGCTTACAAACTTTCTGAACTTCATTACTGTTTGTCATCTCAGGAGATTTTAGATACTCAGCAGTATTCCAGTTCTACATTTTCTATTATTATTATTATTTAATATTTTAATTATTATGTGAATTTAATGACGGCTAATATAATTTTACATTATGATTTTTGATCTGACTTGCGGTTCACATTTTGCTGTATAATGAAAGAACAAACAGCACAAACATACTGTTGTCCATGTATAATTTTCCCTGCAAACTTAAGACAACAGGAATTGTTAATCTGCTAAATCAAGTTTTTTTGTGTGTTAAATTCAGTATCTCTATTAGCATTTGACCACAAGGAGAATCTAAAATTTATTGGATAGCTCTTGCTTATAGCCATTGCTCAGAAAAGGGTTTGCATATTTTGGTTTAGGATACTTGTTTAGACAAACACTTTATTACACTTGCTGGTCATTTTTTAAAAAAAAAAATCTGTCAGTTTACCTTTAAATACATGAGAAAAAGAATAAAATAATGATGACTTGTGTAGGAATGAAAAACAACATGCACACTCACAGTTCTGCGGCCATTTCTGCAAGTCACAGCACATGGTCCTGCTTGGAGAACATTATACTTCTTGCCCTCATCTTTTTTTCCTCAAATTTTGAGGTAAAAAGCATGTATTTTCTCCTCAACATCAATAAATAAACCCAAACATATTTTTTACTTTACTGGGAATATTTGGGCAAGTAAGGGGTCAAAAATCTGAATATACTGATGTACCATACATGAAGAGTTTCTCACCTTTACCGCATGCAGTAGGTGTACTCTAACACTACTCGCACAGGTACCTCATATAATAATATAAAATGTAAGAGTCACAGATGGTGGTTACTGAATATGGGTGTTGGAACTCTTATCTTGTGAAACTATTTGGGTTTGCTTCATTTTAATTTGATTTTTGAAGCTAATCTCAGAAGTGGCTGAAGAGGGGTATTACCATATCTAATCTTCATACAGTAGTGGAGTTGGGTTAGATTTTCATAGATTTATTATTCAAAGTATCTCAGTACATGTGGCATGGTAATAAACAGTTCGCACACAAATACTGAGAGCAGACCAGCTGACCTGAACGCTGAATTTTGTTTGCTTTTTCAAGTACGGTGTTAGAGAGCACTGTGCAGCCAAGTGTTCAACAGCCTCCAAAGGCTGAATTTACCAAGTCCATTTCAGCTGCTTCCTGATAGTCCAGCAGAGCAAGCATGCATGGAGGTTGCCTCAACATACTGTTGTAGCACTGTCCCTCAGCATTGAGGGGAACTTGAGGGAAAAGCAGCCCAGCCTTTTAGTTTAAAGGTTAACATAGTTTGCTTGCACGTCAGTGTTGGTTTTTCACTTCTGCTTGCCTGAAGCCAGCTAGTTTTACATTTTGAACATGTTATTCTACCTGTCTTTAAAACAGGTGGAGCAAGCAAGCATCCTGGACACCAAGCAGTATTCCATACAGGATGCCTTATATATGTGAGAGGAAATGGTGAAACAAGATGCAGATTTTTTCCAAAAACATTTTCCATTTTAGAAGAGAAAAAAAAATTACTTCAGCAGAAGCAAGATATCCTTCTAGTCTATCCAGTAGATTATCATTAGTTCCTGTTTGGAGAAGATGAAACACAACAGCTTCTGCTGCTGGAAAACAAAGAGCTAAGATGAACAACAACAACAACAACAATAACAGCTTCTCCCTGTTTGCATGTATTACCAGGCCTCAATTTTCTCTTCAGCATCCTGTTCAACTTGTTTTTCCTTTAATTATCAAAATCAAGCTTGCGGTCAAATTCCTCTTTAATTTGAGCAAAACTCACCTTATTGAGGACCCTTTTGATTCAGTGGATACCATAAAGAATAAGATCACAGGAGAAAGCTGATAAAATAAGATTGTTCCATTGGCTTTTTTAACACAACAAATAATAAGGCTGAATTTGCCAACTCAAATGCCATCACAAGACAGGGGAAGAAAAACAAGTTTGGAGATGTCATTGGATTCCACCTGATCAGTGTTTTAAATTCCAAAGGCCAGCATCCCTGTGTGTGTAGCTGATAAAGTCACAGTTACAGCCTTTGTAGCGCATGCTCAGTTCCCCAGCTATTGCATTTAGGACCATTAGGTTAGGAAGAGCAGGTAGCAAAAGCCTTTCACATCTGCAGTGAAGCCCAAAGTCAATGTGTTAGGTAGCAGTTAGCTTTCAAAGAAATACAATATAAAAGGTAACTTTTTGTCTTAATATTCCAATTTGGCAATTCTTCATCTCCCACTGTTTCTTTGGCAACTTCTCTGACAGTCTCTGTGAAACAATAAAAATAGACTGAAGTCCACAGCAAAATCTTCTGATCTTCAGGATTTTGTTCAGCATTTCATTGTTTAGCACTTTTTTAGCTTCATAGTGACAGCATAGTTTTCTTTCAGTTAAAGAAGATTTTTCTCTTCCCTTGAAATCCTTATGGAAAATAAGAGCTATTTTGCAAGAATAAACTTAAGACAATATAAAATTCATTATGCTATTTTCACAGACCTAAATGACAAAATCTTTGAAAATTGCTACAGGTTATTTATTAGTATTCATATACAATATTTGGATTTTTCACAGAAAAACTGCCATTTGATCTGGATGAAAAATATATTCCTTTCAAGTCATCAGCAGTTTTTGTCTACAAGAACATTTATTTCCTGTGCTGATTCAGCTCTATGGATATTGAAGCATGAAAGTCAGATGAGCATGTGCATGGTGTAATCATGATGCCAAATTTGAAAGCTGTAAAGTTTTGTTGTCATGTAGTTACTACCTACCTCTGTTTTCATCTTTTGTATGAATTCTTTACATGCCTGAATAAACAGATACTGTAAACATATATATGTTTATATATGTTGCATATATATGTAAACATATATATGGCAAAATAGCTTAAAATAGGGGAAGGGCTGAGCAATTAGCCACAGTTACTAAAGTAAGATAACAGGCTGAATTCAGCAGGCAAAACCCCTCTCAGAGTTTTATCAGTTTCAGAAGGCCAGGGTACATCAATTGCAAACCCTGTCAAAAAGGTGTGTAATGGTGACCTACTTTAGCCCATCTCTTTGGAGGTGGTTGCCCGTCCTTGTTATACCTGCTTTTTGTCCCCTCAGGCTGCCTTCAGAATGCATGCTAAGTCTGTAGAAGTCAGTGTTACCGAAAATGACCACGCTCTTACAGCAGTTTTCAGCAGTACCTAATTTGGTCTATTGTGTTTACTAAAGGAGACATCAAAGGACTCTCTGAAGTGCTTTCAAGATATGTCTATTTTTATTACTTTGATGTAATTGATTACTAGTCAGATTTGGACCATCCAAATGTAGCTGCTCCTCTGGTGCTTTTTCCAGGACGCAAACCACAACCTTTGAGGAGTGTTTGTGTTTAACTTGATTTGACCCAATACTCTGTAGAGTTGCTAGTTCATTTAAGGCTAAAAGGTAATTATTCAAACAGGCCAGTTAACGTGTTTCACAGGCTCCCTAGCAGGGGTAAGGCTGTTCAGATTGCACTATGTGCTATGGTCATTGATTTAAAGTTCAGGCTTCCATTCACCTGCCTTGCTACATGCAAAGTACAATCTTCATGGTTTGACTAGAGTTACAGGGAATTAGTTAGCCTGAGCTAATCAGGACACTGATGGGGTACTTCATACCCTGAAGTGTAAACTGCCTTTTATCTCAGTAGATTTCCCTACAGAGCTCAAGCAGTGTTTCCAGAAGACCTGGGGCAGGGGACCCTCACCGAGTTAGGAGCCATAGTACCAGTGATGTCACAAATGGCCTGCAGCAAACTACCTTTCCTGGCCAGTCCTTCTTCTGAGGCAGTCCACATGGTAAAAATGTTTGCACTTCAGCAGAGGTAGCAGGTTGATTTTCTGCCACTCTTTATTTAGAGGCGCTTTTTTTTTTCTCCTTCTTGAACATTCTTTCTCTCTTTTTTTTTTTTCTCCCATTGTGTTTTATAAAAAATAATTCTATGTTACCCTGGGGAAATTATTACAGAGTCTGGTATATTGCAGTGTTGTAATTGTTTGATGCTGTATTGACTTAATTTAATATAATGATTTAAGAAAATAAGAAAGTCCACAGAAATATTTGAGGGGTTTTTGTTTGTTTGTTCTGCTTGTGTTTGAACTTCAGGAGTGCATGCTGTTTATTTAGACAATGGATTTAACTAGGCAGCTATCATGTGGTACTAGTAGTCTTTTCACTTTTCTTTCTAGCGTTTTGAGCAACCTTATCTTTAAAAATTTGGCTGATCTTTTCGGATTTTCGGGTTTTGGTACTTCCCAGTTAACCAAAAGGTGTTCAACAGCTTGCTCATACATCAAATATCCAGGTAATTACAGCCAAATATATCTCATAGAGGGAAGGAATATTATTCTTGTTTGCAGTCATGTTTTAATTCAGGAAATGTTGATGACTCTAAGTCACTGATACTGAAACTAGCCAGTTGTTTCATCATTATGGTTAGGGGGATGGATCAGGGCAGTATTTCAGAGACAGTGGGGTTGTGACACACACGGTAGTCATGAAATATGGTCAGGTGTTGCCAAGTTGTTGACAGTTTTGCAAATTATGAAGCCAAGGCAACATGACTTTTGTACTCCTGGTGATTTTTATTCTTCAAGGTCACGCAAGCTTTTCAGTCCTCCAAGAAATATTAAACAGATTTGTCATTTTTACAAGCAATAGATGTTAATTATTTTTATAAAGACAATTTTTTTTTTTTTGCAAAAAATACTCACTTAAGGAGTTGGTAGTGGTATCCAAGATACTAATTTTCTCAGTCATCGTGATTTAAATTCAAGATAACAGCAAAAAAGGTAATTTCTTTGGTGGCTTATGTGAAAAGATTTTATGATCTCCGTTTAGCTCTCATATTTGAAAAACACTGCTGCAAACAGAGATGGAGGACTTTGGTACTTGGAGACTAAATTATACGCTTAGCCATACATCATTCAGGATATTTGACAGTATTACATCATATTGGACAGGCAATTTGAGGGACTGTGTGAAGCATCTGTTTCTACCATACTTGTTTTTTGCATAATCATAACATTTCTGTCCCTGAAACTGTCAAATTAACTTGCATAAGAGTGGAAAAAAACCCAAACAAAAATAATTTAATTCCTCTTGGGGAAGCAGTTTAAAATGTACTCAAGTGTCTTAATAAATTAATACAGACACTATGACAGGATTAAGTTTCAATAAAAGACTTTCTGCTCTAAAAAAAGGGGCACTGGGATATTTTCCTAGTTTCCAAAAGCACTTTCTTAGCATGCTGTTCAAGATGAATGCCTCTTAATTATTATGTACCTTTCACAGTCACTAGGCTTACTTGTCCTGTAAAGCAAGTTCTGTAAATTTTGAGGTGGTATGTTTATATCCTACTTTTTGTGTTAGTTACTTTTTTCCCCCCTTGGAATCAGCAGAGAAAGGAATTATTTCTTTTTTTTTAAATTATTTACAGACCTTACAGGTCCATGCACTAGGGTGGAGTACAGAATTTATATAAAATTTTGGCAATATCTTGAAAAGTAAGTGAGGAAGTAACTTACAAATCTAGGGAATAACCAACTACATAGATCTACGAATGAACTGTGCTAAAGCTGTTTTACAGTCCAGGGGATGGGGATTATCTGGAAAAAAATAGAAAAGAAAAACCATTATTAAGGTAGGCATAAATGAAGCTATATTAATATTATTTAGCAACTGTAGTAATATTCCATGTCATTGCCTAGGAATCAAGGTAGCCGCTTTTTGCTTGCTTTCATCTCCATCTGTTGGACATACACTTGTCTGAAATTGAAGAACCCTGGTGTTTTGGGTTGGGGTTTTTTTTGCTTCTCTTTATTCTTGTTAGATGACAGAGAATGAGTATGGGTTACTGTCAATGTCAGACCTGGCTAACCTTGGAAAGGGGAGCCAGGCTCAGAAATCTACTCAGTACTCTTGTTACATATACAGCAGCCTGAGAAGGAATGAGAAACTGCTGTTTTACTGCAGTGTCAGTGGGCACTGTAACACGGGAAGAATTTAAGAGCAGTGTGCAGTCCAATAGCAGAGATCATGTACTCTGTCCCCAGCAGGGGAAGCTGGTAGTTTTGCTGTGCTATAATTAGCCACTGTCAATGAATGAATGCACAGTGCATCACAGGAATTAGTCCTGTGGTATTCTCACCTTTGCCTTCCAAATGAAGGAAATATCTTTCAACATCAGTATAACACCAAGGGAGTAAAGTACTAAGGGAATATATATATATATACTTTTAGTTACCTGGTCAAGGATATACAGTCCTCACTGATCAATACAGTTTAAAAAGGAACAGTGAGTGGTCCGCTGCTGAGAATATACTGACACATATATAGCTTCTTTTCTCCAGAATTCCCATCATGAGAGCAGCTTGTAGTGTTTTGATAGTAGTTTTCCATCACATCTGTTCATTTAGCAGTGTGTACTTCCCAGATTATGCCAGCTTTGTCCTCTGTAGGTCCTTTAGTGAAGAGGAGGATGTATCTGTTTTCCATCACTGCAGCTTCCTCCCAGGGGACAATATGGGGATTTTGCAGTCTGGTTTATTGCAAAAAAACAGGCAGAACCTGCCACAAATCAATAATATATCTGGTCTCTAATGAACACATTAGTGAATCCTAAGGATACTTGATTTGAGTAAAACTTGTGAAATAGCAACTCCCTGGAAGCCAATAAAGTTCCAAATCTACACAAGTCTGTATGCAACCAGCAATCAGATCACTCTGGATCCTCATGAGCAGTACACAGCAGATCAGCTACCTAATGTAGATGGAAAACCAGAATGATACGTGTAATGGGTCACAATTTAAAACTCATTGCAATATTATATTTACTGTGTATGTTTTTATGCATCATTAGTGTTACTTGACTGATGTTGCTTACAGTAGTTTCATGTCATATTACTTGTTGCTTTCTGTGCTTAAAATAAATGCAGGTTCAACTTAGCATAACCAAATGGATATTCATAGTTTCATCTTGTGCTATTTCTGCGACTGTTACAGTAGCTGTAGAAACCACTACAGTGGACTAGTGCTAACCACTGCAAAAAAAGACAGCTCCAGCTTGGAAAAACCCATACAGTGTAAGTAGAAAGTAACTGAACATTAGCTGGGGATCTCTGCAAAGTTACCACTGAATACACCTGTTCATTCTTGAGTTGGGGTTTTCTTAATTTGGTTTATACTCAACTCATGGCTAACATTTCCCACTCCTCAATAGGAGCAGTCAAAAAAAAAAAAAAAAAACCCGAAAAGGAAGTAAAATGTTAAACCTGTGGCTGAGAGATGAAAGCATAGCATTTTTCTTGAATAAATAAAAACAGTCTGCTGCTCTGTTCTCTCATGCACAAAGTTGCCATGTTGGAACTTGATCCAGTTCTTAGAAATCTTGGCATTTTTCTTTATGTTCTTGTTTTCATTCTTTTCAGAAACTCTCTACAATCTGCAACAATAAATGCCATTCTAAGCCACAGGGAATTTTAAAATTCAACAATAATAGATGCTGCTAGTGCAGTGCAGTTACTTAGGCAATCATGATAGCACCTGCTTTCAAAACATAATGGTTACATGGTAAAATTCTTGGACATTAGATTAGAAAGTAATACCATGTTCATTTAGGAGTAGTTTTATAATATGAACATTATGCTATCACAAAATTAACCCATCAATTCTATTATAAATGTGATTTTTTTCCTTAACTAATTTTCTCTAGAACACTTTGCCCACCATGGACAGGTAGCTATTTTCAATAAACCCCAGCAGAAGCCACTTAAGGTGCCAGGTCTCAGAGTCAAGTGAAAGCATGTCAATCTCAGCTTTCTTCTGTAGGCATCTAAGCCTCTGGAGGTAAACCTATGAAGTGAAAACCTAATCTGCAGGCAATGCAATTGCAACTTGCCTGCAATGTTCTTAAGCACAAAAAAGAGGAAAGAAACCATATATACCTGTCCATTTTTAAGCCAGTCGCCTCAGTTTTTGAGATTCAGTTATTTAATAGTTGGATGTTGACAGTGCTGCATGACAGTGCAGCTGATGGAGACATTGTATGAAATGAATCACTGTTCCTACAGCTCTTCTGGGGTGAAATGATTTTGCTTGCTTTTGGGGAAGTGGAGAAGAGAGACAGATCCTTGCATACAGCAGGAACAGCAGCTAATCACACCCCATTGTGAAATGATTTGAATACACAGGGGGAGATCTAGCTTCCTCCTAGATGGAGGCTTGTGTTTGCTCATCACAGAAGTCAGCAATGTGGTGGTGGGATAGTTTTTAGTTAACAGCAGTACTTTTGCCTGCTGCAGATATTATTCCAGGTGCTATTTGGAAAATGGCAATACCAATTCCAAGAAACTGGTTTTAACAACACAAGATACCCTGTTGATAGAAAAGCTCTTTACCATGAAAGAGTGCTGAGCAAATTACTGTGCTACTTAGGCTTGTTTTACAGATGGAAGAATTGTGTGTTTACTGCCTCAGATCTTTTTATCCTTACTGATGTGTACTTGGTAAAATAAAACAAATATATGTAATTTATAAATGTTTTTTTCCTTTGCAAATCTTAGTGTCCTAGACAGACTGGTAAGTATTATCTTATTTTACAGCAGGATTAAAGGCAGAGGGAAATTAAGCAATTTTTGAAGGGTAGCATAAGGAGCAACACAAACCGATTCTTTTCATGTTTGTCCAGTTTTTGGACCAGGACCAACCAGCTTGTGGATACTGAAGGCAACTCCTATTTCTACTGTGTGCTGGACCAATGCAGCAACTATGTTATTGTGACAAGAATAAATTCTGCAAAATATCATCTGCCTCTGCACCACAAACCTTTCTAGCATTGTTACCAAAGCATGCATAGTAACTTAATTGGGCTGGTTCTCATTTGGGCTATATTTTGAGAGTTCCATGTCAAAGACCTGAGCTAGCCCTAACTATGTATATCCCTTCATGTGAGCTCCGTGCTCCATTTTATCTGTAATTTTCTTGCCAGATGAAAAATCCCAGTGATAGAGGATACTTAATGCTAAAAGCAATAATCATCTTTCAGTATCGGTGACCGAGGTTCCGTTCAAGTAACTAAGATTGGGCTTTTTGTGCTGTTATTTTTATTACAACTCCTATATATCCTCCCAATACCAGAGTTTCAGTGACCAAATTTAGCACAGAACACACAAGCAGAGGTAATCTTTACTTTTTAACAGTTCACAAAATGAAACTAAATATGCAAGAATGAATTGCTGCATGTTATTCTCCCCCCTAAAAAGCTAAAAAATTTCCAGGTACCAAACAGTATTGAGATTTGAGTTGAAAAGCATGCTGATAAAATCCTGAAGAAGCAATCTGCCTCTGGAATAAGAATGCCCACATAGCATGTTAAATGTGTGCAACAGAAGGAAGACACCACACCTGCCTGCTAAACCTCCTGACACTCATCTTAGCTGGTCAGACTGATCTGACCCCACAACGTAGTCACTGAAGATGAACTACTGTGTAAAACCCTGCTCTTTCCTGCAGGACTGAGCAAGCCTGGAGCTTATATTTTCCAGCTTAAATCAAACAGGAAGTCTGCAGCCAGATTGCAGGGTGAACAAGCATCTCCCGAGCTCCAATTCAAACTGGATTTCTAAAGACCATTTTTTGCCTCCCCTTCAGTTAAGAATCTCATTCAGGTTTCATTTTGTTTATAGGTTCTCCCATAATCTATGATTCTCAGACTTTCACATACCAAACCTTTCCATGACTCCTGTCAGCTGATACCTCCCATGGACAGATGAGGAGCAGTGAGAGCAGTTCCTCTCTGCCACATGTGTGGGCTGACTCGCAGTGTGCTGAGTGCAGCTCTGATCAAAGACAGCACAGCGGGGCTCGGGAGCTGCCATGGAATGTCAGCTGTGCTCCCAGTATCAGAGCTAGCATCCAGGGAAGGCTGGAAGAACAGAAGAAAGCAGGAGGAGAAGGGAAGGACAGAGGCTCTCAACTTCAGTGTTTAGTTGTTTGATTCAAAGCTGGAGGATTTACTTTATGTATTTTCAGCCTTATGTATTCTTTCCTCAGAAAGTCCCACAAACAAGGTTGCATCACGACATTGGATGTGTAATCTGTACAGGAATAACCAAGTGTTTTCCTCTTTCATTGTCTTGTCTAATAGCATGCATTTGCCTAGGCAAGAAGGAATCGTCTTAGGACAACAGACTTAGTCATTACATGGATAAATTTAGGTGAGGTAGGGAACTTAGATACTCTGAGATCAGAGGAATATTCCCACTAGCTAAAGATGATGATTCATCAGGAAATGTTAATGTAGGGTCACAGGTAGAAAAGTTATATTCGGTCCAGAAGCACAAATAAGTTGGATTTGTTTGTCTTAAACCTAGCTTCCTAGTATTTGGGTGTTGGGTTTTTTTCCTTTAGTTCTTTATGGTGATTTTAACTTTTAGTTAAGATTGTTTGGAATTGATCATTCAAGTAAACTAGTGAAAGAGATCTAGCACCGGTTTGTACATCCTACTCAATACAAGACAAACATGACTGCTGAGTGGGTTCAGCCAAAGACAAACCAGTGGGTTCATCTGACTCAAGAGATACCTAGAGCTACTGTTCCATTGCCTTGAGGAACCCTATTACCCTACCCCAAAACTTCTTGAATACCAATTCTGGGCAAGCAGTAAAAGTGCATAGCTGATATGGGCAGATGTGGTGCGGTTTCAGTACACTAAGGTAGGAGAGAGAACTGTGCTTCAGTCAGGATCATGTAAGGAAGGAGACAGGTCTAGGATTGCTTCAAGTTTCCTGCTTGCGCTCTGTGCTACATGCTACCAGCACCTGATAGATTCACTCACGGTAGCAAAGCATCTGGAACCAAATGGTGTTGTCATGCCCAAAGGATTAATACTAGAGTCTCCAGGTCTGGATGGATTGGATAAATGGACTCAGAATGGATGCATGCTTCCCATTTTTTCACCTGGCTATACAGGGAGGATTTTCTATGCCAAAAAATAAGCAGTCTCCTTGACAGAAAAATGAAATGAAACAAAACAAGATGAAATGAAATAAAATCACATGTGGAGATAGGACTTGTTTTGTGCAAGCTATTGCCAAACATAAGGCAGATGGTCCTGTCCCTGAAACATTAAACCTTTCAGCAGTCACATTGTCCTACCTCACCCACAAGAAGAAAAAATTTTCAGTCTTTTTAGTTCAACATTTGTTAAGACCATCAATGTGGAATGCAACCTGAATGCAGCAGAGTGACAACAGGCAATTAAAAACAGCCTGTATTATAAAAACCATGCTCCCTCTCCCTTCCCTTTCCCCTTCCTTCCCCTCTTCCTCATCCCTTCCCTTATCTTCACTTATCCTATCCTTTCCCTTCCCTTATCCCTTCCCTTCCCTTTCCCCTTCCTTTTCCTCTCCCTCATCCTTTCCCTTCCCTTTTTTCCCCTCTCCCTCATCCCTTCCCTTCCCTTTTTTCCCCTCTCCCTCATCCCTTCCCTTCCCTCATCCCTCCCCTCTCCCTCATCCCATCCCTTCTCTTACCCTCTCTCTCGTCCCTTCCCTTCACTTATCCTATCCTTTCCCTTCCCTCTCCCTCATCCCTTCCCTCATCCCTTCCCTCATCCCTTCCCTCATCCCTTCCCTTCCCTTCCCTTCCCTTCCCTCATCCCTTCCCTTCCCTTCCCTCATCCCTTCCCTTCCCTCATCCCTTCCCTCATCCCTTCCCTCATCCCTTCCCTCATCCCTTCCCTCATCCCTTCCCTTCCCTTC
>JAWWMO010000138.1:23896661-23909275 GCA_035047845.1 Dendrocincla fuliginosa
CTCCTGCTGTTCAGAAGCCTCTTTCAGTGTACTGTCAGAGCTGCTTCAGCCTTCCCTTCTCAAGTTCAGTGAAATGAACAGTGTTGTCTCACGCCAACATTGCTTTTTATCTTGGAAGATGTCATTAAAATGGCATAGACATTCACTTCAAAAGGCAAACAACTGAAAACAGTGTATATCTGCTTATTAGTTCTTAGGAGAATGCAATTAGTAAGTAATTAGTAAGTAATTTGAATTTGCCCAAAGAATTTCATCGCTTTGGAGAATATACAATCACAGTTCAAATCTTCATTTTGTCTGGTAGCTAATACTTTTTAAGATTTAGGTTTGCAGTTGACCTGTCACCGTAAGAGGCTGCTTTTGAGTTTGCATAAGATTATTTCCACAGACATTAGCTGAAACATAAATCAAAGTGAAAGATATCAAAGGAGTAGCTGATGGAAGACAAGCAAGGAACACCTGCTTTGATTTGAGTCTCAGTGCATGGCCTGTCCCTCTCAGGTCACAGTATATGTGTTTCTTATGTTTTTGGACTTGGTTGGGCTAAAAATTAAGACAACCTCTCCTTGAAAATGTAACTGTGGGCTGTGGTCCATGGCCTCATCTTCTTGGAATTCTCTGGTTTCTGGTACTTTTCAGAACGTACCTTAGGGATCGGTCTCTTATCTAGCACAGGTCAGGGTTGAAGACTAACCTCTTCGATACACTACTTTTCATTTCTGGCTCCAAAGGCTGCCTCTTCCCATTCAGCAGAACTGATAAAGGATCTCCAGAATCAATGTGATTGCTGAATTCTGAGTTGTCAGCTGTGAAAATAAACAGTCTTGTGAATTGCCTTACATCTGCTTCAGAAAGTATGAATGACTTCAAAAACAGAGCAGTTTACAGTTGCAGGAAGGCATTATTCAGTTAGTTGGGGTGCAGTTTTAATCCCATTGCTGCCCACCCAGCCCAAAGATCTCTGACTTCCTTACTTTGTGACAGTATTTTGTATCTCATGGCCTAGAATCATGATCATGTTGATTTTTCAGTTTAAACGTGAGCTTCTGGCAGTCTTTTGGCAATCACAAGTCAGTTTATGATTAGTGTACACATGGATGTAATTGGGGGCTTTCCAGAGACTCCCAGATTAGAAATAAGTAAAGAAATCTCTGGCTGGTGAGGACAGCTATTTATCAGCAGTTCACATGGTAAAATGTTAAATAGTAACTATCATAAATAATATCCTTGTACTTCCTATTCATGTTTGTTTCTAATTTCCTTTCTCAGAGGTTACAGCTATCGTGTTTCTGTTTCATTAAGTTCATGGATGAACTTAACTGGTTATGAGTCTCCCATGACTACTGTTCTGTTTCAAGCTGTATTGAGATCATAGAATCACTGAAGTTGAAAAAGAACTCTAAGATCATTGAGAGCACGATCACTGAGTCCAGCCACTAACCCAGCACTTCCATGTTCACTGCTAAACCCCCTAATTCCAAAGTGGTTTTTTAACATTTCTGGGGATGATGACCACTACTTCCCTAAGCAGCCTGTTTCAATGTCTGACCACACTTTCAGTGAAGAAATTTTTCCTAATATTCAATCTAAACCTCCCCCGGCACAACTTGAGGCCATTTCCTCCCATCTTGTCACTAGTTGCCTGGGAGAAGAGGCCTACCCCTACATGGCTACAGCCTTCTTTCAGGTAGTTGTACAGAGTGATAAGATCACCCCTGAGCATTCTTTTCCCCAGGCTAGACAACCCCAGCTCCCTCATCCGTTCCTCATACGACTTGTGCTCCAGGCCCTTCACAAGCTCCACTGCCCTTCTTTGGACTCGCTCCAGCATCTCGGTGTCTTTGTAGTAGTGAGGGACCCAAAACCGGACACAGGATTCAAGGTGTGGCCTCACCAGTGCTGACTACAGGGGGAATGATCACTACCCTGGTCCTGCTGGGCAAGCTATTCCTGATAGAAGTTGGGATGCCATTGGCCACCTTGGCCACCTGGGCACACTGCTGGCTTATGTTCATGTTATAAGATGCTGCTTGTATCTTACTCACTGGTCTCTTAATTCTGACAAAAGACATTTCCTTTTTGTGTGTCAATCTTAGCCCAGTTGCATTCATCACATACTTGATAGGTGCCCTGGTTTTAGTTTGCCTCTTGGAATGTCTCCTCTGTCTTGGAGTTCAGAGGGGTAGCTTTGTAGACCTCCACCTTTTTGCCAGTTGGTCAGGTTTGATACTCAGTTTGGAATTTTTTTTCAGTGACCAAATATTTTTCCTCTCTTTTAAAGTACATACCAAGTCAGCTCTTCATGTAAGGTCAGAAAGTGCATTTGGATTCCTGTTGATAGAGTGTTCTTGAACAATAATGATAGAAAAGGCAAACAAGCAGCACTGTTCAGGAAACTTGATACTTCGTGTAGCTGAAAATGCTCAAGTATCACAGTGTTAATTATTACTTAGGGCTTACAGCTTGTTTGAGGAACTGAAAAAAGAACAACAGAGATTTGTATATTGCAGTGACTCTTAGCAAATTTTGTCAGTTGTGTGTAGGGAGCACTGCAAGTGCAGTTGAGAAATAACTACTGAAAGTTCTTGCAGTGCCTTTAGCATTTTTGCAGCTGTGATGCATTTCCAGATAAATGCACTGAATGTGGCTGTAACATCAAAGGCTGTAGAAAACTCCCAAGAACATAAAATTAGGCCCACAAAGTATTTTTGTAACATGGTGTACTTCCAAAAAATTCAATTCCTAAGAATTTCACTGTATTCTATCTAGAAAAGTATTAGCAGAAGCATGTGTTCTATTAGTACAGATAAAATAAAGCTATACAGAATCATGTATTTTCTGAGAGCTGCAACCCACTTAGCATCCTTAGCCTGCTCTACTGCATTTTCTCATACGTCTTAATTTAAAAAAACAAACGAACAAAATTTTGCTGTGTTCTGATCCTAAATAATTTAGGAGAGTAACTTGATTACAGTGTGTTGTCTTACAAAGTGCTTATGCAGCTACTTGTGCTCCAGCTCATTATACTTGTTTGATTTTTTTTAAAGTATTTTTAAACTCTCTTCTATTTGAGTGTTTTTAGATTTAATATATTCTCCAGAAATTCAGAAAAATGCTATCAGCCTTTATTGCACCATGGTATTTTAGTATTGAGTATTGTCACAGCATGTGCTGCTGGAAAAGTGTATCCACATCTATCTCTCATGACAAGTATTGATGAATTTCCTAAAAAGTCCAGCAAGCCTTCTCTCATCAGTAGGCCTAGAAGATTTACAGTGATGTAATAAGGC
Source organism: Dendrocincla fuliginosa (assembly GCA_035047845.1). NCBI lineage: Eukaryota > Metazoa > Chordata > Aves > Passeriformes > Dendrocolaptidae > Dendrocincla > Dendrocincla fuliginosa. Next base: position 23,899,952 of record JAWWMO010000138.1, read on the forward strand.
AGCCAAGTCTGCAGTGGGTAACTTGTATCCTTTACCATACCTGAAAGAGTATCCTTACCTTGGTGAAAAGCAATCTTCTGTGACTTGACTTAGGGATCTCAAATCTCTTCCTTTCTCTGAGTTGTAGAAACTGGTTTCAGACCCCTGAGCAAATGGAAGTCTGAAAAATAAAACCGAAAAGATTGGTAAAGCTTTTGCTAGTGTTTACCTAATAATCTGTATAATTCCTACCAAAAGTTTCTAAATAAACCTGGAACAAATAAAATTATAAAAACTTCCAATAAGATAAAAACGTCAAATAAGCAATTAAAAATTCAATTATAAAATTTATTGGATAGTTTTTTATATACAGAATGTTAAGGTATCTGCACTGAATATACTTACCACATGTAATCATGCCAAATATGCTAATACAAGTGTTGGTTTACTGCAAGTGAGCAGAACACCCTGTAATTTTAGGGTTCCCCATTTCAGTAAATCTTTTGTTTTGTTTTTATTCTCTTCCACTGAATCACCTTTTAGAGTCTTAAAATTCAGATGAAATTGCATGAGTCAGATTTTTACTTTGGTTGTAGTAAACCCTGGGATTTAATCTGTGTCTTCTTTTTTCGTAAGGGTTACCCATGGAGTCTTGCTTGCTCTCAGAGCCCTGCTGACTGAGCAGCCCCATTCCCTACCCTCAGCCTAAGCCATTTAAAAGTAGCTGATGCTGCACCAAACTTAAGTTCCAGTCTAAATCCCACCTGTCTTTAGTTTCAGAATGGCTGCGGTTATTGCCTTTCCTGGGCGTGCTGGCCCTGCTCGGTTACCTCGCTGTGCGTCCTTTCCTCCCCAAGAAGAAACAGCAGAAGGATAGCTTGATTAACCTCAAGATCCAGAAGGAAAATCCCAAAGTAGTGAATGAAATCAACATTGAAGATCTGTGCCTCACTAAAGCTTACTGCAGATGTTGGCGTTCCAAGACGGTAAGACACTGTGCTGTTACTGGAGGATTAGAGATTGAAACTTGCATATTTTTATCAAGTGCTTTGGTGGTGAATTGCTACACATTGACCTATTGTTTTTCTCTGGAGGTGGGACAAGTTCCTGAGTTTTGTAGAATGGCACAGTTCTTATTTTTTCTCCAGGTAGACCTTATCTCCATGCAGGAAGAAACTGCAAAAACTTGAAAGAAAAGCAGTAGGGCTTTTCTAGAAACATTTAGAGTGGCCATGTGTGAACAGAATAAAACCAACCAAGCTTTGTTTACTATTCTGGAATACATTGCAACTAATTAGAAGATGACTACTCTTATTTTGTAAAAAATAATGCTTAGAAAGTTGTTCATATTAGAATAAAAGTAAGATTAGGCCTGTGTTGGTGAGGGAGAGCATATCCCCATCAGGTCCAGAGTAGTCAGATGACTAGTTTGGATAGCCTGTATCCCCCAATCAACTAGATGATAATGAGCATTTTTCATCTAGCCTCAATTTGAATTTCCTGAGTCAATTTTGAATGTCCTGACTGCACTCTGGTTTTGTCCTTTCTGGACTGAATGCTTTCCTGTTTTAGGAAATAAAAAATCTGCCCTGAACTGAAGAAAGTCTCTCAACTATTCTCACTTCGGACTAATCAGCCAAGTATTTTGGCTTTTCTTAAAAGAGTACTTTTTGGTTGCAAATGATTAAATCTACTAAGAGCACTTTTACTGGTTCCACAATAAATCTTAAACCATTTGTAGCTGCGATGGCTCCACTTGCTCTTTTCTCATGGAAAAGGGTTCATCCCTAACTTTGTGTCTAAGAACAGTTATTTTAGGACCTCACAAATCTAGTTACCCATTAACAGTCTTTGTTTTCCATAGTGTCATGTGTTCTCTGTCTGACAGGAGACAAGAGAGTTTGATGGTGAAACAAGACACAATAGGAGGGACTAACAACATTATCAAAGTGCTCTTGGTATAGAAAGATGTATAGAAATCACCTTGCAATTGCTGTACAGAGTTATGCTAATTATTCCTGTATGTTTTTTTTCAGTTCCCTGTCTGTGATGGCTCCCACAACAAGCACAATGAATTAACAGGAGACAATGTAGGTCCACTAATACTCAAGAAGAAAGAAGTATAGCAGATGTTTAATCAAGTAGATCCTGACTGATAATTAGTCTTTTTATACCATTGTAGTTGCAAGGGACAGCATTTTATTATGTAATTGGTATGATTTAGTTTGGTGATTTTTGTAGATTTCTTTTTGGAATAAACTGCATTTAGACAGTGCTGTATTTGTCACTGTTTTGATACCTTATTCTGAGAAGAATTTTGTCCGCTTTGTAAAACTGTAAAGTACCTATCTGTAAATAAGTCATTTATTTCAACAATAAATTGACTTTGTACAATTAAGCCTTTTTTTTGTATCAGCATCAGTTATAAAACTGTCACTATTTCATGTGACAGAAGTGCACTTTTGTGTTTCATTTTTTTTTCTCCTGAGAAGCCATGGGTTTTTTTGCTTTTCAAGAACAAATTTGAGTGCACTGCAATGGGAGAGAAAAGATACCAGATTTGTCTTTTGTGAATATATATTCAGGCAGGCAGCATAGCAGTGTTAGGTTATGCTAGTGGAAGGTCTGGCCTGTGCAGTGCCCACATGGGCAGTTTCTTAGTCTTATGCAAAACAGGCCAGCTCAGACAAACCCCACAGAGCTGGAAAGTGTCATACAGCATTCAGTTCCAGCCCATGTGAAAACTAAACTACCAAGCAGGTCAGACACAGAGATTATCCCTTTATTTCAGGGCCCTGTGTTGATTGTTCATGAGCTCCTGGAAGGAAACACAAATTTGCTTCTTGCAAGTTCACTTGCATTGCAGTCCCTATGTTTTGTAACAGGAACTTTCTCATGGGACAAGTGGGTTAAATGACAGAACCAAGGACACAGAGCTGAGCTGTTCTCTTGGCTTGTTACCCATTCAGAATTATTATTTAGGCAAGTCAGAACTTTTCTGTGATGTGGCTTAATTTCAGATGCAGGTAAATAATTGCCACTTACCTAACTGCTAGACTTCTAATTAATTATTCTGAAGTGCTTTATTCTCCCATGAAAGACTGTATCCATCGGTTTAAAAACAAAAATTTGATCCATGCTACAGTTTTAGACAATTTGACTAAGACAGATTTCAGCCTTTTCTTAACAGCATTTCATTTGACCCGTTGTTAGGCAGGTGGGAAGCCCCAGAGCAGTTGCCAAAGCTGATCACCACAGTGCTGCAACAGAAAGCAAGTCAGAAAGCTGTTCTCACATAAAGGCTCTTGCAACAGCAGCAGAACTAAGGTAGATCATTCCTCCTTCATTTGTAACAACTGTAGTTCTAGGTACCAAAACATCTTGACTTGCAGCAAAACATGGCAGATTAGAATGTAATTGTGTGTTAAATCCTGTTTTTACAAAGTGTGTAACAGAACCATGGTATAACCTCTGATGTTTAAATGCTTCATGGTGGTCTTACCTTAATGCATAAGCAAAGCATGAACATATCAGTAAGTACCATTTAAATGTATAATGTTAAGAGTCTTAGACTTCACTTATAGATGTATATTGAACACGAAGCCCCAGTTATTGGGTTTGGGGAAGAAATTACTGTGAAATGCAAAAATTTGTCTTTAGACTTTTTTTTCAGGCTTTAAAATCCACAGCCTACTGTAGCAGGCTGTTATTATATAAAGCCCTGTATGTGCTTCCATCTTTTATCAGGATACTTTTGTATTCAAATAGTTTGGTCTCCTCTGAAATCAGAACCAAGCCTGTTAAACTAAGGCAAACCTTGCTAAAGTAGGTAATACAGCAAAACTGGCTTTGTTTCACTCAAAAAGCTCCTCTAAAAGGAGAATGACAGTTTAAGGTTTAACCTCTTCACTCCATCTTTAACACAGTTTGATTATGTAGTTAATTTTTTCCCTGCCTGCTCTTAGATGAAACTATCTACAAATGTGGCTATGGAATGAAGAGGAGCTGTTTTGTTTTTTTGTGTTTATAAGGGAACAGAGCACGCTTGTAGTGTTGCAAAAGCAGCACTTAGTTACAGTTGCTTTGCAGAAAGGAATTTTAGTAATTTTCACAAGATAATAATATAATGAGGATCACCAGCAAGATAAATCACCATTTCTTTGCATTTCATCTGTCAAGGTAATACCATCTCATGGACACTGAAATTTCTATAGAAAATCTCAAAGAATTTACTACTCAGTTCAAATCATCTGTCTAAAGTCTACAGAGATGGCTAGCTAAGAGCTGAAATGCCTGCAGAGCGCTGTATTTCAAAAGTGATTAAGCAAGTTGAACCAATTACCTGAGTTTTCTAACCTAATTTGGAAGCTCCACACAAAGGGATAAATTTATCCTGAATGCTAATAAAGACCAGAACTGAGGTATTAGACCAGGTCTTCAGAGTCTTGATGCAAAATCAGGAGAAACTGGAATTGGCATGTCACATGTGACATACCTTTTTACTCTACAAGAACAGTAATGTTTACTGTTCTGTGGATTATAAATTGAACAGTAGTTGTAATAGGCTACAAATAAACTTTTAAAACAAGTTTAGAGAAGGGTGTTGGACTTGTGGCAACTACTAGACAGAGTAAGTATAACTGAAGTGCAGCTGACTCAAAATTTGATCTCTTTCACTCTGTTTTTAAAAAGTAAAATGGAGAAACAATCATTCATTGTTTTGTGGCCGTATTACACCATGACTGTTTGACAGTTAATTTCAGGCTTAGTCTAAAATCCTTAAAAAGCTGTTTGGCTACAAAAAAGAGAGTAAGCAGTGATTATAATTACATTAGCACTGCATCCTGTGGCCTGTACAACTCCTTGCTTCCAGATGGCCAGTTTCTGCCTTTTCCCATATGCTGCCTGCTGTAACTCTGCCTGATGCTGGCTGCCAGGAATGCTGTCAGACCTTCTGCTGCAGAGGTTCTTGTGAACTTTCTGGAACAGCACGTTCAGTACTCTCCCACACCATGCCTATGATTATGTCTGCATGAGAGCGGGATTCCTCTGGTTATCAGTTATTGCACATTGTGCTCTAATTTTATTTCCTGCAAATAAGAGACTGGCATGGCATAAAGATTCTGTTGGCTTGCATTTATGCATTATTCATTAATTACTTCCACGCCATTTTGTTAAAAGGGAGGTGGTCTTGAATGTTACCATTCACCCACACAAATTCTGATAAAAAGTGAAATCGTATCTCTCAAAGTTAACTGCTATTTAAAATCAGCTGAAATTGTCATGATTCTTATTAAAAAACACAGTCTCTTAGGTTCTTAGTCCTGATACCAGATTTCTTTTCATGAGAAGATGCAAGTGTTTTCTTCCTTTCCAGAAGGCAAGGCGAGGAGCATTATAAAGCCTTAAAGCTTGTAATTTTAGATCTGCAGGTCTGTGTAATAGCTTCAACCCAAATTTTTCTGAAGATTTAATAAAAGCTGTGGGAAAGGGGTCTCGTGAGAAATATCCACCTAAGGTGGCAAGGAAAGAAAAATTCATTCAATTTCATTTAGATTAGCAAAAAATATGACACTTTTCAGTGGTATAGCTATTCAGGCACTCAGAGTGGTGGAAGTGATCTAATGCATAACTTGAGAGTGCATTGAGGTTAAGGGAATATGGCAAATCCAATTTACGAGATACACGCTGTTATGGTGGTGATGATGTATTAGAGACTATCATGAACAAAGGTTCTTTGTCGGAGGTTTGCTTGTGTACTTCAGGTTGTGTCTAGATTTAAAGGGCCATAATCCTTACAACATCACACTTCTGTTATTGACCAGATTCCAAATTTGGCACAGTGATCCCTGTGGGAGCATTCTGCTTTTTATAAAACTTCATGAAAGGGTGAACTGTAAGTTTTACTCAAGTAGAATTACTTTATAAATAGTCATGTACTGAATACCATATTCCCTCACCTTGTCAAGTAGGTTTACAGACATTACAATTTCCAAATACAAGAACCTCCTATTAAACCCACCCCTATTTAAGGATCAGAGTGCTTCCCTTTGCCATGCGAAACAGGCAGACAAGAACAGAAGTCAAGGGCTGACACAACCACCAAGCACAGCACCCTTAAACATTCCTTGGTGCAGTTTGAAAGCATCTTTCTTTCAGGTCAGGAGACAAATATGAACTGAACTAAAAATGGTACATTCCTGAGGAAGCAAAGAGAGCAGCAGTATGTATAGTAAGAAAAATATCAGTGTATTTGACAACTGTTAAGATCAAAACTTGCCAAAGAATTTCCTGGTATTTTTATCACTCTGCTGGAACTGCAGGCTATGAACCTTAAATATTTTTCAGGAAGCTTTCTTTTTGTCTTGGAGAGGAAAACATATACAAAGGAACACATACTGATTTTTAACTAATCTGTATACAGACCCATATGCAACACTTTGCAATTAGCACAGTTTCGATACTGAAAGTGGTTAAAAGCATTTTTATAATTTTTTTGGTTTTTGTATTAAAAATATAAAAGCTAAAATTGATTAGTTCTTATTAGTGCCAAAATCTAGACACATCAAATATATTCTATAGAGCATTTGGTAAAATGAGTTCAGAGAACTGTAGTGTAGAAATCTGAAGGGGGGTGTTGTCCACTTCAGTTAGAGGCACTATCTAACATCCTTTCTAAAAAATAACTCCCAGTTTCTGAGGGGTGCTACACTGACCCCATGCCTCAGAATGGTGCTGGGAATAGCTTACCTGGAGCTTGTTACTTGTACAAAACATAGCAGAGGAAGGCAGATTTGCTGGTATCTGTCAAGTGATACCAAAGCTAAGGGCAAGAGCAAGATTTTGATCAACAGAGGAGGTTACTCCTGGCTTTAGGACAGTAAAGGACAGAAGAGATAGGGAACTCTCTGGGAATGGGAAAATCCAATGTGAACTGTAATGCAACTGACTGTGCAGGAGGCATCTGTATTAAATAAAATAAACTGGATCTGAGCTTTATGCTTCCCTTGGTGAAATATTTTGGCAAGACATGAGTGTTGCCAGTCATTGCCATGATCCACAACCACACCCATCTTGTGCTTCTGGAAAGACCCACGGGATCTGTGGGTTTGTGCAGAGGATGTTAGCACTGTGTCCTAAACACTGCTTACTCAGGACATCTGCCTTCAGCAGCAGCCTGTCTGAAAATAGGTGAGAACGAGGCTCCTTTTGCTTTGTATCATCCTGCTCTGCACTGCCATTTTCAAGGCTGTTCATTTAAAGTATATTAGTTTCCTGCATCAGTCAGGAGTAAAAAAGGGCCTGGCAAATCTGAGAGGCCTCCACTCTCCACAGTCAATCCAGCCAGCCACCTCTTGGAAAAATGAGCATTAACTGGCTACATTTTCAGCAAATATCTGGTTTTCTTTGCTGCAGTTACCCAAATGCAGATGTGAGAAAGACCCAGTCATAGCATTTTCTCAGCCAGATGGGTATTAGGACAAAGCAACAGGAGGTCCTGGCTGGCCCACGAATCTTGATTTTAGGAGAGGTCTGCTGCTATTGCCAAGTTCCCCAGAAGGAGCTGAGGCCTGTCAGCAAACCTAGCCTGTGAAGAGCTCTCCCCATCTGTCCTACAGTGGCCAGCACAGAACATAGCCACTCTCAGTGGTCAAAGAGCTGGCTTTCCCTTGCTTGGCATCATGTTGTGTGAAGGCTGAGGCACACAGGTGAAGAAGCAGCCTTCCCAGTCCCATACAACCCTCTCCCATTTCTTATAACCTCCCCACAACCCTCATTCCATTTCCAAACTATGCCCTTTTTTCTACCCATGCCAACACCTGTATTACCACAGTCTGTGAAGGCCCCTGTGGGCTGTCTCCTTCAGCACAGAAGTACCACTTGCTGTTTCTTGCAATGACCAAAGCTGACAGTCCCTTGAAGGCACAAAGGAGTGCATCAGCTGTGAGAAAGAACAGCAACAGGAAAAGGCAAGGTTTGGAACCCAAATGAGGAAAAAGAGGGAATCACCAAGTCTTGGCAGGACTTGTTCACTGTGTGTCAGCAGTCCCTTATTTGGAAGTTGCTTTCTTTAAGTGGTTGAACTTGTCATCTCACAGCCCAGTTTTAACCATCAAGAAGTTATTCATGTAAGTCTCCATTTTCTTCTCGTTATATTCTACCTCATGACTCCACTCCATGTCTGACCCTCTCCCTGGCCTCACCACTCACACATTTCGAGTAACTGTTGACTGCTGACTTCTCAGTGACTCACTGCCTGGTCAGCCTGGTTCAGCTATTTCATCTCAAGGCACCATCAACACATAAAAATATTTAACAGAACTCCACAAGGGCTGCTTTAAAAATAGCAGATGTAACTGATACTTTAGTTTCCTCCAGCAAGATCAGAGACATGCCGTGTTTACTCAACGAAAGCGTGAGGGTTGAAGGACCATATTCCTGTTAGATGCCTGTCTTACGAAGGTTCACAGGCCTCTGCCTCTTCTCCAGCCTCAGCACCTTCCTCACTGTCCTTGCTATTTGTTTGAGCCTTTTGCAAAAGTCTGGGCCCTGCCAAGCCAATAACCAGGGCTCCAATTGGAGCAGTGATCAAGATAGCCAAGAAAGCTACTGTCAGTACATCCATTCCATACTTTTCCAGTTGCTCATCTTGATGTCTTCTTGCTGTATCCAGGGCAAGAGAACCTATTGCAGCCTGCAGGGAAGAAAACATTGCTAAGATGAAACAAGTAACCTTTAGCACTGAAAGAGGAAAAAGAGGGACAAATCATCAGTCAACATTTCACATAAATTTGACATCTTTGGTACATTCAACCCATTAGTTTCTAGGCAGTAAAAGTAAACATTATATTACACCTATGAGTACAATTTCCACTTGGCTACATTTTGAATTTCCTAACCTAATGGCTTTATCTGTGTGGTTTACCCCCATAAAGAACATTGCTTAGCTGCCATCTCATCCATATTTCTGAAGAAAATGTGATTAACGAAATGGGCCAGTATATTGCGTATTGCAGCTGTTAAAATGCCACACTTTGAAAATGCATCCTGACAGTAGTCAACTAGTAGTGGTTTCTGAAAATGTAGTTCACTAATCTTGCAATAATCCTTGCTTGTTTTGATTATTAACTTTTGTTTGCAAGTCATCATGCTGTTGAGGCAGAGTCTACATGACTTAATGATCACTGAAATTAAGTAGCAGGAATGCAGCCTGCTTGAGGCATCTCTAGTAATATGGTTCTTGCAGGCTGCTCCTTACCAAAATAACCACAAACTGAAAGCCATTCTGAGTCTCTGAGGTGGCTGTCCCTGCAAACATTTCATGTGTGAGAGAGAAACACTTTT
>JAWWMO010000138.1:23909375-23957081 GCA_035047845.1 Dendrocincla fuliginosa
GCAAGTCATCATGCTGTTGAGGCAGAGTCTACATGACTTAATGATCACTGAAATTAAGTAGCAGGAATGCAGCCTGCCTGAGGCATCTCTAGTAATATGGTTTCTTTCACAAACTGAAAGCCATTCTGAGTCTCTGAGGTGGCTGTCCCTGCAAACATTTCATGTGTGAGAGAGAAACACTTTTACATTTTTTTGAGAGGTCTCATATGTAGAGGCACAATAATCTGCAATGGCTGAGAAATAGTTAAACTGCCTATGACATACCTACAATTCACTGTTGTTATTAAGAGTACAGCCCACGATGCAGGCAAAACACCATCACATAGAAGGTTCTCTATGCGCTTTTCAGGCAGACTTAGGGTGGTTTAGAATATGAACTATCAATATATTACACTGCTGTCACTAAAACTGAACCTTTCCCTGTTTACTGCTGTGCTAGTTACAAGGAGCTGTCTAAGGACAATAGATTTAGCCTGGAAGGAAAATGATGTTGCACTGTTTACCTGGACAGTGGCTTTGGGAATCCATGCCAGTGAGACAAATACTTTCTCCTTGAAATTAAACCCAGCAAAAGTCACCATCAGGAAGGTTGCTATGATTCGCACGACTAGGGCAATGCCTAATATAGCAACGCAGAGCCCTGCAACAAAGACAAACACTTCTCAGAACTTTTGTGCCTAGGGGCCTGAGGGGAGTAAGGCTCTTAAAACTGTAGCTTTACAGTGGGGTTGGGTTTTGGGGTGGGTTTTTTTTGGGTCAGCCATAGTCTGCTTTGCTTCAGATTTCTTTATAGAGAATCTTTTGAAGGCAGTAATGAAAGCTGGATAATTTGTTAATGTTCTTACCAACAGTTTCAGGCCTAAGAGATGTAACAGATACTTCTGCTCCAATTAAACCAAAAAGGAAAGGCTGAAAGATATTCCATGCAACTGCCACAATTTTTTCTACTTCCCTCTGCAATGGAAACAAAACTAATCTGTAAAATCATAAAAGATGGCCAAGTAGACTGAACATTTAATTAATCATAGAACAAAGTGAAAATGTATCATAAAATTATCCAGAATTGCTCCTCATTTTTTGAGCTAATCAAAATCAGTTGCACACCTTTTGAAGGTCAAACTATGTCTCGCTCTGCTAGTTAATAGATGTTTGATGTCTCGAGAAATAAAAATCACAGGTGTTTAAACAGGAACGGAGCAGTTTTCAGACAAGGATGAAAATAAAGCATTGTCGATTTTCAGTATTTAGGAAGATGCAATTTCAACAGCTTTGGCATGAAGTTTCTGAGCCCTTGGGAACTGACATGCTTCAACATGTTCTTCCATTTGTATCTGAGAGGAGTCAGACTCTCAGAAGGTTCAGTCATGACCTAACTCTGCTCGTGCTGCACTCAGTCAGAGGCCTCTCTCTATGTCAGCAGCAGCAAAGTTACAGAATCACAGAATATTCTGAGTTGGAAGGGACCCAACCCAACTGAGTCCAGCTCTTGGCTCTGCACTGGACCATCCCCAAGAGTCACACATGTGCCTGAGAGTATTAGTCTGAGCAAGTCTGAAATCACATACCAGTAACAAGTGCTGAACTTTCCAGTGTATAAAGGCAAAACCATCTTTTCTCCTTGTGTTTGAACTTTACACCTAACAATTTTTTCCTAAAACAACTGCTGCCAGGATAAACAGGAATCTTCCCCTTATGTGAAAAGGTACACATAGCATATTGAATAGCACTTCTCTTTTAGTTAAGTGGGTTCTACAATAGCAAATGAACCTTCAGCCTGGAGCGTGTGGAAAATATAAGTGCTGTGCTTTGTCACTTAATAATCAGTCCAGAGCCTAGACATGTTAGTGTTCTCTCTGGGACAGATCCTGCAACACATCTTGCTCTTCAGTCAGTGGAAAGATAGGTTACCGTAATACAAAAATTTCTGTAACCTTAGAGAGATTGAGGTGGAAATATACAGACTTCTAAATATTATTTGCTCATTTCTGCTCGTTATCTCATCCTTTTCATTTTTGGCAAAAAAAAAATCCTCTTTATAGATTTCAGCCTATTTACTGCCCATGTAACTGTTTCAGCAATAGGTACAGTGTTCATTGTTCTCTGTGGACAGTGTTTGCCATGTGAGTTCCACCATGGACAGTGGGAGGCAGTAGCCTTTGAGAAGCCCAGCAGGAAAACCTTGGTAATATACTGAATACAAAGTATGCAGACATCTCTAGCTGTATCTGATAAAAAAGACCTAAGGCATTTGACATCAATATACTTAAGGCCAAGAAGCTTCATTCAGACATCAAAAGAATTTAAACTAAGCCCTTAAAGACTGCATATACTCTTTTAAGGTCCTTCTCCTGAAATGGTTTAAAAGCTTTTCAATAGAGAACTTTATCAGTTGCAATGTCCTTAACTAGTTCAGTCTTAAGAAGAGTTTTTCATCCTTTAAAATTGGACCACTGTAGTTTCTTTTTCACTGTTTTAACAAACCTTGAGAGCTTAGTGAAGTCACTATCTAGATGGGGATAATAACATGGACTCTGCTGTATCTGATCCCCTTTCCTTTCTCTTCCTACTACATGTCACAAAGCTACAGCTGTGGAAAGATGCTCTCAAAATATTAAATGTAAAACGGTATCAAGCAAAAGAGGCAGTGAGACATACCAAGGTACAGAAATGCAGTGAGGCAGCAACAGTAAGAAGTAGGTAAGAGAAAGTGATAAAAAAGCAGTCTTTTGTATGGTTTTTGTATGGCCTTATATCACCAGTTATTGTGTACAGCCTGCTCTCTAAGTTATCCAAATTACACTGGCTGGGATTTGGGAAAGATGAGTGAGAATGGTTAATCATTGTTTTTCATTTCACCTTCCAAACCCACAGGGAACAAAACCTCAGAGTATTCAAGCCATACACACAACTGTATTTTGGACACCTGTTTGTAAATTTTACCATAAAGTGACTGTGTAAGGTTACAGACACTGGCAGAGCTGGGACGTAAAGGTCTGGATTCCTAGTCAAGTGTCTTCACAACTAAGTCTGCTTCATATGGCTTAAGATTTCTAAGAAAAGCTTGGGAGCATTTCTCTGTCAGTATGCCAGGCTCTGTATTGGTATCTCCTCGCTTACATGGTAACCCTCTGACATGGCAAACATTAAAGACTTCCAAAATAAAGGTACAATATGCTGGTTGTTTTGTTTGTTTGTTTGTTTTTAAATCTGTACACGTACACTCTCTAAAGCTTCACAAATACACCATTACCACTCCTGACAGAAATTCAAATTTCTGTTAGGCAGAGTTTGGGTATGGTACACTTATGTAAACATTCACCTTTTCATCAGACCATCCCACACCTGCAACAAAAGCTAAGACTAATGTGCAGAGTCCTCCTGATCCAGGGAAGCCAAAGTAGATGCTGCCAAAAACAGCGAACATGGACAGTCCAAGTATAAAATATGATCTCTTCCATGCCAGAGATGCCTGCAGCCGAGGAATGAGACAAACAAAAAAGTAAATTTCTTTAAGAAACAGAGGAAAAGATACTTCTGTTAACTTTGAAAATAATAATTTGAAAAGAAAAAGAAAAATTAACAATCTTGAAGACATAAAAGCTTTCAAGTGAGACTTGAACTACTCATTTGAGTTCAGAGGTTTTTTCCCAGACATTAATTCCTAAGAAATACAGATTTTGAAAATTTAGCATTCTCTTCCCTCTGCCCATCTGAAATCTTACTGCCATTAGGCCTTTTGTATCACAAGGAACACGATGCTGCTTTCTAACAGCCCTGCCTCAACTCTGTAATAACAGGATTTTCTACCTGTGCAGTCAAGTACTAGAACAGTTTATCCAAGGAGAGGTGAAATCCTTGCCACCACATGTTTTTAAGGACAAGTCAAACAAACGTTTGCCAGGGACAGTCTAGTTTTATTTGATGCAGTCTCACAGCAGACAGTAACATCTCTACCATTGTTCCCCATTTCTATCTGTTTAGCTCCTGTATCACACTTCTTGTCTTATTTAATAAAAAAATTTGGACCCACCAAGGGTAATGGATGCTTTGCAAAGTGACTTCAGTAGTCCAGAACATATCTACTTTCTTCCACAGTTTTCTGCTCATTTAATTTCCCCTCAATAGTAAATTCATTTACCACTCTCTATAAGCTTAATTTATATTGAAAGCAACACATTCCAATTAGTGCTAATCATATGCTCAATCACTTAAAGCCTCCAATATGTCTCCTTTATTAATTTTTAATCTTAGGCCTACTGGATATACCTTCTAGGAGTAAATGTGTCACATCAATCTAATAAATTATTATTTTACTGTCTGAAATGGGTATCAGACCCTTCCTCCCTTACATGTGGACATTTCCACTACCTTCAGTGAGAGCAGGATGGTGAGCTGGGTTACAAACTCTGCATTCAGGAAGGACTATGTGATCATACATCATTATTGGTGCAGTGAACAAGTAATCACCTATAAAACATATCCTCACTTGATAGGCTTTGCAACCTGGAAGCTGTTAGCACTGTACACAGCTTTGCCCAAAAGCAGCTTCATGTGAAGCTTGGAAATGAATTACTGAAGACAATCATCCCTTAGTAAAGAATCTCTATCTTATAAAAAATACCTTTTTACTGGGTTTTTACCTGATCATGGCTTGGGAAATATCGAATAAACATTCCCAGAATTGCCCCAGCTGCTACACCAACAGCAACCTCCAGCACTCCACGGAGCACATTGTACAGAGTAGAACCTATTTGGCAAAAGAAAAATGTGTTCAAGTAAGCCATACACAGACCCTTCACACACAAACCAAGACTGTAGACCACTGAAGGTGATTCCAGGACAGTGTTTGTTTTAAATTACTTGGGGCAAAAGAGTCAGGAGGGAACTCTGGACCTGAAAGAACTGGATAGTGCAACCTTCTCTCTCTGAAAGCTCATGGCAAGAAAAAGTGCAAGACAAGCCAGTGAAAGAGCCACTGCAAGAACATTGCCAAACCCAAGGAAATTTCAAAGTGTTATGTTGGGCATGCAGGGACGAGACTTGACAGCTAAGGGAGCAGACAGGGAAAAATATTCTCTGAAAGTTTTTGTGACCCACAGCTCAGAGCAGACAACCTTATACCAATACTTTTGAACATGGGTAATTTCCATCTCAGTATTCAAGTCCATATATGAACTTTATATAAGTTACAAACCAGTCAGTCATGACAGATGATATTCTTCAAAATATCACTGTTTGTTCTGGATTTGACCGCATACAGATAAACCAGCATACCAGAGGAGAAAGCCATCCCAAGGCAAGTGTTGAAGCCTGTGATAGCCAGAATGTCATCAATGCTGCCAGCTGCCATTAGCAAAGTTGGGACACCTTTCTCCACTCCATATCCTCCAGCTTGTAAAATCAGCATTGAGGGAACCACCACAGCAGGGGAGACTGCACCTACAACAAAACTGAAAACACATAGGTTCAGGCTCTATTAAAAAGAAAGTACCAAACTAAAAAACTTCAAAATGTTCTGACCCCATGTTCAAATTCTTTTGAAGTGTAAAAAAGCAGACCTTTACATTGGGTATTTTCCTTAACTTTTCCCCTCTAATTACAAGCAGGGATATTTCTATGCAGATTTGCAATCAGCTTTTACTTTCTGCCCAACTCAATAGTATTAAAAGGGCTCCAGACTAAAACCTGAGTCTACACTGCAGGCCAGTTATGCTCCCCTGATAAATGCCTTGATTGTCCCGTTTAGGAACCTGGTCTAGACTTGCTTATGACTCAGTAGCCCAGATCCTTCTCATAAAATTCAGTGTGTGGCTCAGGAGGAGTTCACCCATCCTGCTCCAGGTTTTCTTTTCAAGGATATTTCTCTTGAATATACCATGCCATATCCTTATCCTGCAACTTGTGACAGGAAGACTGTGCTGTGCCCATCTCTCTACAAGGAAATTCTGAATTCCAGTACGAAGATTCTCTAAGTTGTGGTATAATTTTCTGTCCCTAAAAGCCCCCTATGTTGTGGTTAAAGATTCAGGGATTGCACCGTCCTTCTTCAAGTGCTCAGATCACAGACAAAGAAGAGTAATGATGCAAATACTCCTCCACAGCCTGGAAATATGACCTTTAAATCAGCCGCAGAGCCAGACACGAATGGTAAGCAAATGACCACAGGGGCTAAGCACAACTTCCTAACTGGCACTGAATCGAGGTCTCTGCTTGGCCCAGAGAACAAACCGCACTGGGATCATTTAATTGCACATGAAAACAGGCACCTCTGTCATACAGGAGTAAAGAAAGTACATTACCCTAATATAAATCCCCATTGCCATGGCAAATGCAAGAGCAAGTAGGCAAGAACAGCAGCTGTACATGTTTCTGAGAGGCACGGTCCAAAAGCAAGCCGTAAACAGACTGCTTTGAGCTTCTTAAGAGCCTGCAATTACACAAGCACATTAGTGTCTGTACCCTTGACTTTACAGAGAGGAAATATATTTACAATCTGATATGGTTTATTAAAAGAATCCTGTCTTGAGTTGCACTATAGGATGTGACATAGCCTAAGCCAGAGACAGACTCAAGCACAACTGGATTTGGATGTAAAATTTCAAGTGTGGCAGTGAATCTAGGTTTGACAAGGATCCTGCATGTCACAGGAAAGAGTGGCAGAAAACTCTGTTTGTCTTCTTGTGCAAAGCAAACTAAATGTGAGAGGCTGGACTAGCTGGGAACCATTTGAAAAGTGCACTCTCAACACTGCTGCCTTATCCACATTGACTTGAGGTCATTTGATCCGCCCACAAAAGATTTTGCTATAATTCCAGAAGCTGCATAAGCACCCCCAAAATCTATGAAAAAATTATGAAAACTTTTAGAACTACGTAAACTTGACACACAGAGCCAAGCATCTCTTTCAGCTATCTCTTACTTGATATTTAGAGCAGATTAAGTTCCTTTTGACTCAGCAACTTTTTAAAAAAAATTTCTCTATATGGGCGTATCTGCTTTTAACAGCTGTCTTTACTAGTTAGTCACAAACATGACTGATAGGACAGGTCCCTAATTTTGACATGGAATAATAAAAAAAAAAATTAAAAAAAAAATCAATGAGTTCCACTTCTTACCAGTCCAGTTTACTCCAGCATAATCAGGACTGAGCAGATCTACTGACATCTTTGTCTTTGCAGCTTCAAGTACATGAGGAACAATTGTAACTGCATCAAAGCATTGCCATATACAGAGTCAAAATGGCAGTTTCAATTGCCATGTGGAAGAAAAATGAGCCAAACATGAAGTACCCTCAGTAAAAAAAGGTATCATGAAGGAGAAAGAAATGCAATCTCATAGAAGTGGGCATCCAAGCTGTGTCTAACAACACACAGTTCACACTTATACAAGCTTGATATCTAGAGCAAACCTTATTTTCCTAAATATCTGAAGCATTGACAACTCTCCAGTTTTTCTTAGTTAAGAAAAATAAGTTTAGATGTTCTGAATTACCTATACTTAACCTAAGCTTTATAGAAACTCTTAAGTGGTTCTTTAAGTAGGTAGTGACCAATATGCTACAGCTTCATTTCAACAGCTGGTTTTGAATGAACAAAACCGTACCTTCATTAATTTATGGAACATCACACTTCTTAGTGTGCAGAGAAAGACTGTTTTTGTTCAACAGACTGTTATGGGCTTCACTGTGATGTGAACCATTGTTTCTGTAGTGCAGTAGGATTTATCTTTGCAATTAATATATTTGCATTAAAATGGCAGTGATTAAAAAAAAAAGCAGCCAAAAACATCATACAAGTTTACATTTTGTGGTTGAGTGAGTTTTTTGGATTTCTGTCCACAGAAGAACATTCTCTTTCAAGGACTGGGGATCCCTTCCATTCCTTGTTTTAGTTTGTCCGTGTAAACTAAAAAGGAATTTGTCAGGGAGCATAAACTCTTCCTGACAGACCATGACAGAGCACACATCGTCAAGATGTTCTGCTTACAAAACTGAGGAAATTTCTTTAAGGCAAGGAGGAAAATACTCATAAAATCAGTTTTCTTCAGGTATTTTTTGCCTACTCTACAAATTCAACTGTCAATATTAACATAATTATACAATATAAGCTACACTTTCTGTAATGATCTCATTTTCAGATTCTCCAAGACTGAACAGTTCAACCTTTTTAACAGAAGCAATTATTCAATTCTTTTGAGAGCTGTTGTATACTTTGCTTCACACAAAGGGCTGGTGCCATACCTTTGGATCCAGGCCGAGTCCTGCTCGGGTCAAGATAATTGAAAGAGCAATATTCCTCAGTGCTGCAGACCAGCGTAGGTTTACCTGGACAAAGTCACTAATGAACGGAGTATTTCGGATTAGGAAACCAGCAAGCAGCATCCCTTAAAGGAAAGCAAATAAGCTCCTGTCAAATGATTTGGTTTTACTGCATGAGAAAAGCTTGCACAGCATTCTTAAAAACAGACACCATATTAATTTATTTATATAAAAAAGAGAAAAAGTAGCAATTCATATTCTGAATTATTAGACATGTTTTAACAATGGTACTGAGGCATAAAAAGAGAGAAACACATTTAAGGCAGTGAAAGTAGCCTAAGAAAATACCAGGTCACCAACAAATCTGCAAGATGCTGACACACAGCTTTAGTCCGAGTCAGGCTTTGGCTTGGTTCACCAGGTGCAGGTCCACTGCTTACCATAAGCAAAGACACCTTTGCATCCTTAAAGATTTTTTTCTCGTTAACTTGTTTTAACATGAAAAGAGGATGATCTTCTAATATTGTGTATTTATCTCAGAAGTTGGAAATCATTAAAAATCCTCTTAGATGTAAGAAATGCAGGTATCACAAGAACCATAAGGCTGAGGTTAGGGAAATATAATCTAAAACAGCTAATCATGGACTAATTTAGACATTTTAAAGTACTCTGGCAATATGACTCTTACACAAAGGGGAAAAAAGGGGGTGGGGAAATCAAAAACTCAGTCTTATCTGGTCTTATCTTATTTGCAAGATCCAACCTTTTGCAAATATTAGTGAAAGTGTCAAATCAGAGACTTCCTGCAAAGCTATTGGAACTGTAGCTCTGGAGAGGGATATGGAAAAGTACAGAAGGAGTTGACTATAGATACAGATCTGCAGAGATTCATTTTAACTCCTGATGATTCAACGATACATTTTTGTAGCATAATGTTCTATTAGTCATGTTTAGAAACAGGAAACAAAAAAAAGACAAAAAGTAAACAATCACTGCACTCAGGTTGGTCCCAGGTTGGTGTGAACTCAACTGTGGACTTGATTTGTCCTGTAACACTCTAAACATTGTTCTTCCTACCACCTCCTGCAAAAAAGCAGTGGCATAATTAATCTGCAGTACCTCATTACAATTATATCAGGTTGGTGTAATGATCACATGGTCTTTGAACGTTTGCATGAGGTCCAAGTTAGTGGAGCTACCCTGATCTAGAAATCTACTTAACAAAGCAAAAATCTCCACCTCAAAGGGTATCTTTGCTGTTCTGCTCCATGTTGCCTGCTGCAGAAACCTCTCTGCAATGTGTACCTAATACTGTGTGATTGTTTCAGTACCAATTTCACTCCTTTTCTTCTTGAGACAGAGGCTCAATATAAAGGGCCACATTACATTCTACTGCACTTAGCACAAGTGGGTTAAAGGCATGTAAGAGTACCAGATTTGCATTTTTAATGTAAAACCAGAATATTCAAAGACATTGTCTATCTCCTGACTCATAGATTTCTCCAATTTTCCTCAAAGACTGGGAATTGGAACAATGAACTCTGTCCTAACAACTCAACAGACTTGTGCTGTCACGCTTAAGTTTCTGTTGTCCAGTATTACCTGTCTGACAAGCATTTTCATGCTCAACTCATAACTTTTAGATACAGATGTAATTAAAAAACCCCAAACAAACAGAATCCAAATGGTCAGAAATGTTTTTATTTGTTTAAGAGGGGTGTTTACTTAGAACAGGCAGACTCCCTGTGTGTGACATTCTGTGTTCATAATATTGCAGGCATGCATGCTCTATGCAAAACTTCCCTCCCTCTCATTTGAATTTTTGCTTGCTGGTGAAACTAAGCAGTGCAAGAGTGCACATGCTGCCTGATGGAGCTGTGTACAGAGCTACTGTGTGAGGCACACCACCAGCCATGCAGGTTACAAACTCACCTGTGTGCTACAGGCAGGTACCATAGCTCACCCTGCCATGAAGTATTACTGTCTGTCAACAGCTTTACTCATTTCTGCAGTAAGCAGAGTAAGGGGACAGCATGCAGCTGGTGACAAGAACCTGGAGTTTCATTTTCCAGCTTCATGGACATCAGAGCACTTCACAGGATTTTACTGATACAAGCAAAACCAAAACCTCGTGTAGGAGAGAAGTCTGAAAACATTCTGAAGATGTCAGAAATAACATTATTTTTACCACCTATTTCTATTTTGCATTTCTATGTAAAAGAAAATATGATGTTGATGTGAAAAACAATGTTAAGATTGATTCAGAATAACTCTCTTCAGAAATATTAGTCCTGTGGTGAATTTATTTTCTCATGTTCCAGTTATTTTGAGATAAAGGAAGAAGAAAGAAATATTTTGGACTACTACTAGTAGGGAATTCTTGTTGTCTTTTCTTTGGAAAACATTTTCATTGTGTAAGAAATTAATGAAAACAGTTCAACAATAATTTTGCTATGAATTTATTCTACTATAACAGCAGGTCTGGATTAAGATTCCTGTTTGCTGTTATTAAACCCAAATTTTAAGGAACTGTGACAGAGGGGACTGAAGGACAATAAACTTTGAATCTGTAGGTGTACAGTTCTCTGACCCCCAAAAAATTAAGAGAAGAGCCCTAGTAACAATTTCACCTGAGCTACTTTGGGGAATTTTGCACCCTCTTGAAGAGTACCAGAAAAAGATACAGATTTTGAGTGTGACACAGTTTGTTTGTTCCCAATCCAAACGTGCCTAGAATGCAGATCCTAACTGGAGGTTTAAGCAACACCAAATATGCAGGAAGGAAAGAAGGAAGGATATCTTACCCAGAAGAGCAGGGAGTGGGGGTAGCGTTCGTATTTTGATGAATCCAAAAATTTTACCTCCAACGACAGCAAAAAAATAAAGAAACAGAATTCCAAACAGATTTCCACCTGGGAGACACTCAGCCCCAGTTATGGACCAAACCACAGCCCAAACCAGGACCACAACTGCAACTGGAACAAAACAAGAAATATTCATATTTAATCATGTCTCAGGAACAACTTTGTTGTTGGATCACATTTGTTTTGATCTTTTTGATTTTGATTTGTTTTGAAGAAAAAAGTTAGCATGACTTTCAGAAATAAAATTACTTACCTTAAAAATTAGTTTAATCATAACAATGCATTTAATCTTTGATGGTCCCTAAACTGATGTTCCGATTTTATAGATGCTAAGATACTTTAAAAAATGGTAACAGGAACATTATTAGAGATCAAAATGTACTGAGTGAGCCACGGGCCACTGGAAAGCACTTCACAGGTTCCAAATTTAAAGCAGGCTTTCACTAACTTATCTTGCATTTGCTTATCTTCCTTCAGCTACTTCAGAACCACAGTAAAATCTGCTGAACAGCCTGGCATATCTTCAAGCTCATGACTGCAGCTCCAGCCTAGTTTTTAAAACAATTGAAGTATAATTTTTTGGCTGGATCTGCTTGTGCAATACATTATTACCCCTGGGAAAAACCTTCTGAAGAAGGTCACATCTCTGGATAGCCAGAGTACAGATACCTCCCTTGACACAGCAATCTAAGGGGGATAATCCACGGGGAAAAAGAAATCCTGAAAAATATTATGAGAGAAGTATGTGAAAATATTATAAAATATGTGAAAATATTATGCTCTTTCCAGGTCCACAAATCTGTTCCTACAGTTGTCCAACAAGAACAGGTATGCATAGATATAAAAGCAGAAGACTGGAGAGGAAAAAACGTGTTGAATAAATCCCTCTTCTCATGCTCATAAGAAAATGTACTGCATTTTTGGATTGGATTTTTCTTAATCTTACTTGGGGGTGACAGGTGTCAAAGGGAAAATCAGTAGATCTCGAAACATAGAAGCCTAAGAATCCCAAGTGAGAATGGAGGCTGTGGAAGCAGTCAAAGCCACAGGAAGTGTCTTTTGTTAGGAAAAATCTTGAATAACTCATTAGCCAGGCATCTCTTCCATGAGCTTCGACTTTAGGGCAAATATTAAACAAAATGGGTCAGTTTGCCTTGTAGTTAGGGCTCTTGGCTCTCTGAGACAAGGGGTATTAAGGAACAAAAAACGGTATTATGGCAAAGTATCGTATTTGTTGCCTTAATTAAACAAAAAGCCATCCAGTGTGCCAAATATACTATTGTGTTTAGAATCACCTGAATGCTCTCATACTAAAACAAAATATAAAGACAAAAATTAGGAGGTCTTTCTTCTGATGAAAACAGTTTACAATGCAAAAGCATACCTACCACAATAAACATATAAGAGAGGAGGAAGGAACAAAAAGTGTACATTCAAACCTTTGTTTTACCTTTTTTTTTTCTTTCTTCTGAAACACTGGAACAAAAGTGTCAAAAGTAAAACACAGCTATTTCCCTTCATTATTTTCAAGGACAGCAGACAGATATCATCCCATTCAGAGAAACTTCATTTGCCATTTCTCATCTTAACAGAACTCTTTCTTACATACCATTTGTCACTGTTTGGGCCAGTAAACCCTGAGGAGGGCAAGCAAATATTTGTCTCCATGTTCGTGCAGGTGCTGAAGACCCTGCTGTTGCTTCTGTAGGTTGCTGAGCACAGTGATTCAGGAGAGCAGTTTCTTCTGTTTGTGCATTCCCATCAGTACCTTTGGCATCTGCTGTTGGTCCCTGCTGAATGAAAACAAGCAGACTCTCTCAGAAGTGTCACTGTACATATCTGAAATAGTGTCCAAGACCCGAAGTCAGCTGTGATTCCCTAGATTCACACTGGCTGCAGATGACTACATTGACTAAATAACCACATCCAGCTTTGTACTATATCTGGTGGGTTTGGTTATGTGTTTGTTTTTTGCATGACACAAAGAACTGCATGTGAAAGACTGCAGGACATTTGCCTTTTTACCTGCAACTGACAGGACTCCTGCCCCACTGCAAAACAGCACTTCTCCACCAACAATATCTGCATATTTGATGAAGAAACAATAATAACAGGCCAGGTTCAGCTTGTCTTGTATACAAACTAAATATTTATTAATATTTTCTACAATTTGATAGGGTTCTGCTTCCAGACTGGATTGCACAATAAAGCTAACAATTAGCATAATTCCAGTGAGACGGTATCTTTGATATAACTCCTAAATAATTTCTGTTGCAAAGCCTTGAACCAAAATAACAAAACAAAGATGAAAGAAACAGAACAGCTGGGCAGTGCTGGCATTACTCACATGATCCATTGCTGGAAGCCTCAAGCTAGTAAGTCAAAGTAGAGATGGAGAAATACTATCCTGGGAGTTACTCCCCTCAAGAACAGTTCCTTGAAACTGTTCTCTTATACTGATGTATCTACTTACCCATATTCATAGCCAAAGTACTTTTTGACCATTTTTGGATATGTGTCTCACTTTATTTTAGCATCCTTATTTTTGATAAGTTAATCATCTACCTTCCCTTATGATTATTCACCCTCATGTCAGCTCATTGTCATACTGTAGACAGAGAATTCTGCCTCTAATATGGTTTGGCCCTCCCCCAGTAATAGTTCCACATTTCTGATTATTTTTCTGTCTCATCCCTCTCTCTCTCTCTCATATATATATATATATTCCTTACTCAGAGTCACAATTGGAACAAAAATCTTGTGAGCTTTCAGCATGGAATTACTTGTTTATCTACCCCATGATTCTGTGATCACCATATGTATACAGTCACCATGTGCACAAAGATACAGCATGCAGTACTTACCTTTATACTCAATACTACATGGTTACTTTTAAGTCCCTTTTACATTAATTATTTTATTCATACTTGCATTTACTTCCAAGTCTTTTTTAAAGCCATAGAAATTTCCAAGAACACTGGAAATAGGCATGGAAGTTTAAAAGCGTGGGTTTTTAGAATTTTTATTAGGTAAGAGAAGGAAGATACACATGCATTAAAAACTTTCAGCAAATGGACTGATATGTGCAATTTGAAAGCAAAGAAGCAATTTAAGGCCACATAATTATGTTCCACAGCTGACAGTAAAATGTATGCTGATGCATTTTCCACCTCCAGCTGAAATTGCAACCACTGATTTCCAGCAATCCAACATACCACAGACTGTTAAAAACTAAAACTGTGTTGTAAAAAATTCCCACTGAGGAGATTTCTTTGTGTATTCTTTTCAGATTCAGGAATTTTAACAATATAGGAAGGAAAAGGAAAGTTCCCTCTGACTAAATTTGTACTTTGAGATCTTAGTTAATTACCTCACTTTGCTCATGCAGAGAAATCATGCTGTTTCTCTCACATACTGATGGCTCAGATTCTTCACTGTCATTTACATCTTCCTTTACCATTGCTGCAAACCTGAGGAAAGCAATAAAGATGGAAAAATTAGAGAGATGCAAATAACACTGTTTCCCAAATGGAACTCTTCTCAGTGTTGTCTTTTCCCCACAGATCAGGTGAAAAGACCCCCACAGCCCGATTTCAGATTTAATGGGTTTTGCATGTGTCTGTATGCTGGATGTAAGAACAAGAGACAGAAACTAACAGAAGAATAGTACTAAGCTTACAAAGACAAGCAATAAAAAAATCAAATGAAAAAATCTGAGTTTTAAGATCGCAATGATCTGTGCTAACCTGTTCATTCCTCTTTAAAAGTATGGCTGTAATATATACATACACACACACACATATGTGTTTGTGCCTCCTATCAGCACAAAGATAAAGGTTATTTGCTGTCAACACCACTTAGCAGGACCATTAGTTCTGAAAGTGTCAAAGGCCCTGTGTGTATGGCAGTGCAAGCAACTGTTTAATAAACTTAGAACAACAACTATAGTTCCTAAAGCTCCAGGGGATTTCTGAAGCTTCATGAGGGGACACTTATCCCCCAACTTAATCCTGATGAGATCCAGGTTGATTTTCAGGGGAATTTTCAAGAGCGTGGTTCTGTTAGATGCCACTAGCCACAAACACATTGACTGAATATCTAAGAAAGAGCAGATGCCTGTATGAATAAAGATCCAGACTATTCTCAGCTTGCAGTCTGTATTCAGGTTAGGCTGATAAAATATGACTCTTTTTTACTCCTTATATTCCATGGAGATACTTCTCAGAGTGGGAAATAAGATCCAAGTCTTTTGTGGGTTGTCACTGTATTTGCTCAGTCTAACTGGTCTACTTCTTATCCTATAGATCCTAACAGGACATATAGCAGTGTACTGCTTTGTGCGTCAGATTTTGGTTTTGTGCAAACATTTACTGCAGTTTCACAAGTCTGAGCCAGCAAGAGTTGCATGCAAATATCTGAACACAAGGCTTACTAGTGCTCTTCTCTGTTACAGTAAAGGTGCATATATTCTCTATCAGCTAAATTTCTTAATGTCTTTAACATTGCTTTGGCCATATAAAACACCAGTGAAATTAAGCCAGAACTTTTGAGCCAAGAAATTCCTTCCTTGCTAAATTACTGGAAATAAGTCAGAGCTGATTCTCACAATTATCAAGCCTTCATTTTGAAATTAATTATTTGATATTTAGGAATGATTGATGCCATAAACAAAGACAGGCCATTGTGACACGAGTGTAGTTTTGTTTGAGCTGTTCTAATAAGAAACTGGCTTGAGGCTTGGCCAAGGCACAGAAAAGAATCCAGAGCCATAGGCAAACACTTTCTATGTATTCTAAGGTAATAGTTTTGCTTTGTTTCCTTTCCTTTTTAAATGTAAAGTGTTAATTTAATCAAATTCCAGTACTTTTCTGTATTTTTAATTACTACTTTTGGGACCAAAAAGTTGTGTTCTTAGAGGTTTTTAATGACATCAGTTATACTTTTGGTTTGGTTTTTTTTCATCCTCTCATTGAGGATGGGTATCCACAAGTGCCAGTCATAGTAATTGCAATAGAAACTCTCAGCAACCTACCAGTGCCTCCCTCCTTCCCTTCACTGACTACTTTCCCTGTGTTTCTGTACTTAATTTTGTACCTCTGAAAGGGGCATATGTGGGTAGAAAGACAGAAGGATCTTGTTCTCCATATAGCTGTGCGTGGTCAACCTCCCAATTCATGGGGTCATGTAGTTGTTGACACAAAATACATTAACACTTCTGAGAAAGGCAAGTCCACCTTGCCACAGCTTCAGCTCCTGAACAGGCTGTTCACAGTAGCATATGTGAAAAAAAGGATTCAGTAAGTAGGGAGACTGAATGAATCTTCTGCTTATCAGGAATGGTTTCAATATGTGAACAAGAAGTCTAATAGTGTATGTCCTGTCCTTATATATGTTGTGACAGGTGTACACCCTGTTAGCACCATCAAGAACCTACTTTCAAGCAATGTCCAGTTGGATCAATGGGACCAACGTGAGTAGTTAGTGTACTTACAGAGAGGGTCTTTTGGGGGCTCATTCTATTTTTTTTTTTTTGGGGGGGAGGGGGGTAGGGTGTTGTTTTGTTTTTAGAACTTCGTGTCCTATTCAAACAAAATCAGTGATTGAGAAATCAGAGTGGAATTCATACCACAGGGTTAAGGCCTGCTGCATGGAAACCAGCCAGTAACAGACTTATTTTAGTACCTCCCTGTAAAATACACTTTCCTTATTTTGAAACCAGAGAGGTTTTTATTAGATCCTGTCATTTTACTTGTTTTTAATGGGTAAGGAGGGGGAAAGAGGGAGAGCTGATGGACAGGGACAGCCCGTGCATGCCTATGGCATTAGCTCTGTTGCCTTGGAGACTCTCTTAAGTTCTGCTTAGCACTCAGACGGTACAGAAAGGAATATAAATAAAATACCACACGGACTGCCAGGGCAACTGGTATTCAGAATAAATAACGATTAAAACCCCCCAACAGCCCAACCCAGGCATGGCATCCACAAGAAGACACGAAGCACAGCCCGGTGCACCGCCTGCCTGCCCAGCCAGCCAGCAGTGCCCCCGGTCCCCCTCCAGCCGCAGGGGATGGGATGGGATGGGGATGCCACGGGACCGAGGGGAGGGAACTCACCTGGGGCACAGCAGGACCACAGCGAGGGAAGCGCTCCAGGGGGGGAAGGGAGGCGACACCCAGCACCTCTGTGACGGCTCCGGCTCCTCCTCCTCCCCGCTGCTGCTGCTGCTGGCCACAATCCCTCCTCCACAGCCACAGCTGCACCAGGCTGGGGGATGCCTGCAGGAGACGGAGGGCTGAGCTGTCAGGCTGGTGTGAGCGATGGACCAGAGCTGAGCCATCCAAGGCTCAGGACGCCCATCAGGGCACCCAGGAGGAAGTAGATTTTTGTGGCTTTTACAGCCAGTCCTTTGCTTCCCATGGCATTCACTGCACCCCGTACCCACGGAAAAGGCTTTCTGTGCTGCCTTTCCCGTGGCTGGGGGGAGATGCATGGGGAAGCTACACGCAGCCCTCTAACTTGGACCACGGCATTGTAAGTTGAAGTTTGGTGAAAGGAAAGGATAAGGAGCTCTTGCTGGTTCTGCTCTGGGTGCCTGCAGAAGAAATGCATCAGGGCAGGCAGGAGAATTAAGAACGAAAAACCACCCCAAACAAAAACAACTTGCACATTACAGTGTTCCCAGCAAGGCATTTCTACTTCTTAAGGATGAAACAAGCACATTCACCTCACCTGTAAATGCACATGAGGGAATTAAACAGACCTTCTCTTTCTTTCAGCCTGGTTTTGCAAGCGACACTGAGCCCATGTGAAAGCAGTGCCAAATGCAGCATGTTGCTACTCTGCTCTCAGTATCATGACACAGGACTAAGCTGACTACAAATCCAAGTGAAAAAAAAAAAAGCAGATTTTTGATCAGATTAAATTTTCCAGAAAGACTCTGAATCAGGGAAGTATTTTTCCACCCTCCCCCACAAGAGAAAAGTTTGACCTAGAATCTGAAAAGTCAAAAAGCCTCTTTATATTATCATTGGAGTGGAAGGAAAACAAAGAGAATTACCCAGTTCCATTAAAAACAGACCAGGGAACTAAGAGGTCACAAGAGCATTAAGAAGCATTTTCCTTTAATAATTCCAGCAAGTCTGCTGAGAAACCCCATGACAGAAGAACATATTTCAGGATTGCAGCTGTTAACATATCCACGAAAAGCATTGCTAATAAGGCAAGAGACACCAAGCTCTGCTGATTTTTATTTTCTGACCCACCGCATTCTTGGCATACCACTAGAAAAGCCCTTGCAGGAGTGCTTTGACAAAATAAAAATGAAGGAAAAAAGCGCCATTTTTGCATAGCATCCATAAACTACAATGACCAGGGAGCTTAGAAACATATTTTCAGAACACACAGTGCAGTTTTCCTGTGTTACTGCAGTGGGGAAATTCTCTTTTCAAGATGAGTCTTCTACACCTACTACAGAAGGACTTTGGCCTTTATATTAAACCCTTAACCATTGAAAAGTATCCTGCCAGCCTGACCTTTTAACATTTGAATTTATGTCAGTGAACACTGGTGGAGACATTTTGGATAACTTTGGATTTCTGCCTCAGCTTACTCCTGCTTGGCTGCCAGGGTCACTTGACTGAAATATTAGATTCTGTAAAACCCCATAAACAAACTACACAAGGTCAGAGTGTGCCAACCATGATTAAAGGTAAATGTTAAACCCAAAATGAGCCTGAGGAAGCCAACAGCCACAATACTCTTCTCATTTGTGAAATTTACTTTTACTTACAATTTTAAAATGAGGCCTGATTTTAACTAGACATGTTCCATTATCTTTCAAATCAGATAATTTATATTAATGCTTCAGTTAACATGGAAAAGCTTAAGCAATAATTTTATAAACATGGCAGTTGTTACAGAAAACCACAAAATATTTCACATTTTTCCTGTGCATTGATTACTGATGAGTCATACTTAGTAGCATTTATTCTTTAATTCTTCCTTCACACAGATGTGTTTGATGTATGTATTATATACATCAAATTACATACAGCTTCATACATGAACTAGATAAATATAGCTGATAGCTGTGTACAGTTGTTAAATGTGATGTTTATAGGCAGTCAGTTTATGTCATTCATGTCGGGTTTAAGCAGTATGTTAGCAAAACAAATCCTTTTGGAATTCAGGTTATTCATTGCCTTAGATCTCTGGGTCAGGATCTGTGCTTTTTTCCCCAGAGGATGGGACTTTACAATAATAGATTTCTGTTTCTGATTCTTTACAGAGAAACTTTGCCTTGTGTTTTAGTACAAACTGTGTTGGTACTTGAGAATAAAACAGAGAGCACCAAAATGTAGCACCTAGCATACAGATTCTGCAGTATTTGTGCAATATCAGTGAATCATTTTGGAGAAGAATACATTGGCTTTATCTAGAGTGGTAAAATCCACTCCTTTTGCTTTTGTGCCAGAAGCCAAGCTATATTCATGAAGATCCACTTGTGTATTTAAGAATACTTCTCCCCCACATACCCCCATCCATGCCTGCTAAAGTGATGTCCTCGCATACTACTTTCTGAACATGAAGGCAGAGGAGAGGAGATCTAGTAACAGTACTGCCAAGACCATTTTAGAAGTGACCTGTACAATTAATGAAACAGTTCTGGTCTCTGTTTCTTCTCTTTTGTACTAGTTAACATACTCACTTTATAACTGATCGTGTAAGTACATGTCTCTGTGCTTAACATGCTCTAAGCTTTAGCCTTACCCATTAGATCAGGCTCCTCTCCACCATTTCCGCTTTGTGAAGACAGTGCCTTGTAACATTCTCTTCAACAATTCAGATTGTTTTTCTACAGCTATTAGAGTTCTAAAATATTTTGCTGACAACAGCTCAGGGCAGCAAAATACTTCATAACTTGTAAAGCAGAATGTGCTTTCGAGTATAATTTGCAAGTAATATGTTTTCTTATTATAGAAACATCTGGACCAATCAAAAAATGATTTAAACATTCAAATCTTCAAATTTATTGTTTCTGCTTTCTTCTGTTTAAATCATACTTAGTTCAGGATTCATTTGGCTGATTTAATAGTTGTTGCTCCGTTTTATCTGGCTAGTCTATCAATGCTAGTAGAAAATCTAAATGTGAATGTGTAATTTCCAAATACTTTGTAAAATGAGAGTAAAGATAGTATTTGATTTCTTTCACTCAGATTTGCTTAAAACACAACTCAGATTTTGTACCTTGAATAATATTTTTGACCCTCTGAAATCTTAAATATTAAGCTGGTATTCTTCTGTGTTTTTGAAGTTGCCATACATTGAAGGCACATATAAACTACATTTTACTCCAGTGTTCCACTTTTTAAGGAAAAGTGAATCAGTAAGATCAATCTAGAAAGAGTAAAAGTGCAGCAAATAGCAGTAAAAATGCACCAAATTTGTTTGGAAAGATATCATGTGCGTGACCTAAATCTTTGCAGGAAACACCATCCTCACTTTTTGCCTTTCATGGTGTAGGTTTCCTTTGCAGGGAGGGTCAATCACAAGCTCCATCCTCCATCGATGATTAGTTCATTGCCAGTCACATAGGCAGACTGAAATTACATGAAAAAGAACAATGATTAGAATTAATTTTTCTTGGTGATTAATTACAGGAAAACACTACTTCTTTAAATTCAAAAATCTGCTTTCTTTTTATACAAACACCTTTTTTTAAATTTTGTTTTACAAAGATACCTGAATAAATAATAAAATATCTGAATATAAGCAAACTTTGAAATTTAAGCCTTTCAGTTAACTCAAGGAAGTGTAGCAAAAGTACTATTTGAGGCATTAAGATTATAATGCATCGTGAGTGTAGAAATTCACATAAACTAGACAGATGTCTGACCTGCAGGAATGAGTGCCTCATACTATGTTGTTACTAGCTCTGTTCAGCTGAGCAGAATCTGACCAGATCAGCTGATAATTATGAGGAGACCTAACTGAAAATTTAGATGGTGCATAGAGTGATGTAAGCAACTGAGCTGTTGAGATTCCTCTCTTTGTCAGTACTGAAGCATACTGAATATATTGACAAGCCGCCCATGCTTGAAAACCCTGAAAGCAGACTGGAAAAAATCAGTAGCGTTAAAAAAAATACTAAAACCAAGATGAAATTGAGAAAGAGATTACTGATAGATCACAACATTAGGACTGAATTAAATCTATTAAAGAAATTTGACATGCACATTAGGACTGCTGGACAAGACCAGAGGAATCCAGTCCAGTTCTTGAGTCATAGCAAATTTATATCAGGTAAAATAACACTGTGGTTTCTCATAAGTGTTGGTGGTATTTGCAGTGGTCATCAAGAGTTTGGTGGACAATAACCTTAGTGGGTTTATTCTTTTCCTTGTATGGAAAGGGCAGATTCAGTCTGAGCATTAGCCACAATCTCCAGCAGTTTTACTTTGCCCTTGAATAGTAAAGGTAGGTGACAACTACTAATTCTATGTCCTTAGAGCATGATCTAGTCGCGGTGCAAGCTTGGGAGAGCAAACAAACCCACGTCTCCTGCCATTCAGGATGATCTGGGGTCAATTTGCTCAGATGGCATGAAATCAGCACGCTATGGTACCAACTGCCTTGTAATCACTGTCAACATTCAGAGTACTTTTTGTATTGCAGATTGAACTCAGTAAAAGATGGTCAGGTTTTTTATTTTTCTAATAATCCAGCTCAAAGACAATAGAAATCATCCTGAATCAAATACACTTTACTTTGTGAGGCAGCAAAGTAGCAGGGAATGCTGTGGCAGGACATTTTATAGTTCTATACTTACTTCATCAGAGGCCAAGTACACAAACAGATGGGCCACTTCTTCAGCAGTAGCCATCCTACCAGTCTTCTGTCTGGCTAGAAAGTCTTTCAATGCCTGGATATAAAAGAGCATTTCATATATCAAAAATAGAAAAGCAATTATTTTAATCTATTGACATGTATAAAGCAATATTGGAAACACACCTCTACTCATAACTTTCTTTAGTGCACTGAGTAAGAAATTTATACTAGAAAAATATTAGATCAACAGTGATGTGAATTTTAGGTTGAAAAAACTGTAGGACACTTTAGATATTCCCAGGCCTTTCAAAATGAGAACTCACAGTTGTCTAGTCAGTGTAGTTAAGCATCCCGAATAATGCTGAAATGCATGGGCCAGAATGCCCTTTATCACGGCCTTGCACTAGTTTGTGGCTGCCACATGCCACAGAAATGAAATCAAATACTATCTCTATTCTCACAGAGAAAATGTCCTCTACTTTTGCATTGGATACTGTAACCAGCAGTTGCATCTTATTCAGGCATTTTAAGACTGGGGAGTGCAAGCTGATCACACTGTCAAAGGAGATACTACTGTTATCTGTTGTACTCTGAAATTAGGGATATTCTTGAATAGGGACAGAAGTGCCACTATCTATATTCTTTATTTTTTTAAGAGAGTTAAATATTTGTACACACATGATCAAGATAATAAATTGCTTTCTCACCTGTTCTGGGTTAGGCCGGGCTTTGATTCTCTCCTGTAAAGATGGTGTGTCAACAGTACCTAAGAAAAGTTTTAAATTCAGTTAAAAATCAACTGCATCAGCAATAATGAAAAAATAAAGGCAGTTTATTTCTTCTATTTGTATGTCTTAACACTTATTTGTAACTTCATAATATAATTCAGAAGAAAGAGTGCACTGCTACTAATATAGCATATGATTCTAAATTTCAATAGAAGGCAAAGGTTTTGAGAATTAGACTCAGTAACTTTCAGATGGTTAAACAGTGGCCAACCCACTAGCTAGCCCTTGCTTGCTTCTAACTGCCTAGGCTACATCTTTGAAAGCAAGCATTCAAATACTTGGTAACGTGTATATAAAGCACACATACTGGGTTAACAGACTAAACATACAATTTAACCACAAAAATAGCAACTTTTCTGTATTAAATCTCAGAAATCTTACAAGCATGTCCTGTTCTTTTAGACTGCTAGTAAATGCAGTTGCCACTGGCAAGTCTGTTCTTTGTTAATAATGCCAAACTAAACCTGGTCTTCTCACATCTGCTCCCAGTTTACAGAATAATGTAAGAACACTTACCAGGACATACGCAGTTGCATCTGATGCCTTGTTCAATGAAATCAGCAGCCACAGACTTTGTTAGCCCAATAACTGCTGCCTTTGAAGTACTGTATACACACCTGTTCACAACTCCTAACAGAAGGTCCGTGTTAAGGCAGCACATGATTAAACAGATAAAAAGAAAAAGGAAAAAAAAAAGAGACAAGTTTGTTCAATATGCACCTGCTTCTGGATTCCAGAATTTTCTGTAGCACCTGTATCCTTTCCATAAGGACAGGCTAGCTAGAATGCTGACTGCCACAATTCTACTCAGGGATACACCAGAGGAAAGCACACAATTTTTCAATAATATAAGCTTGGGGAGTAGTCTAGAAAAGGCAACAAAGCAACAAAGATTTAGGAACAGCAGAAACCCATCTGTTAGTCACCATCAGGGTTCCTTGGGAAGCATAGTTACAGCATTTTTATGTAATTGTCCTTTCTTCATTGTTTCTCTGATGAACATATGTAGCAGGATATCACTGGAACTAATTTCTTTTCAATTAATAAAAACTTCTAAAAAGGATGTTACAAAACACTGAAAAAGCTCAGAGGTAAGGATCTTGGCATTTCTGCAGTTTTCCATCTGTTTCCTTGCATGTATGTATGAGCTGATGTGCTCATTCTTTCTTTTTTTCCTAAATCCATCCCTCCGTAGGATTTAGAAAGAACTTTGAACTTAGAACGTCCTCTAAATTTGAAGTTGTGCAATATTTATTTTGCATACCCATCATTTTAAAGATTTGTATAAGAAACGCTAGCAGGCTACTGACCTTTGATGCTGGATGCCACAGAAGACATATTTATAATGTTCCCAGATTTCTGTTTAAGCATCTGCAAAAGAGTACTTATGTCATTCAAATGCAAGCTATTTTGTCACCTGCAGGTTCAGGGAAATAGCCTACAGCAACTCACAGAACAGCCTTATGTGCAATTGATAGTCAGGGGAACAAAGCTTAACTGTCATGGACAGGTCCCCTTGACTGAAGCAGTAAAGCAGACTCTGAAGTTCTCACTCACTTCTCCTAAGTCATGTCAGGGTTAGAGGCTATGCAAGGAAAGGATTTTTTTCCTAGATAGCCACCTCTGAATCATGGCTCTTGTTACCACACTAAGTTACTCTACATAGATATCTGCTTATGCCATCTACCAATGCAGCAATTCACTGATCCCATTTAAACCATTTTTGTTTGGGAGAAGATTAAAACACAACACTCCAGCACCTTTGAATTGTAGCGAAATTTCTTTAAGTTATAACCTTTTCAGGCATGCTAAAACCTGATATGCATGAAGCTGTTAGAATAAAAACAAACCCACTTTGAAAATTAAGTTCAGGTAAGAAAAAAAAAACAAACCACCACCAAACCAACCAACTAAACCAACGGGACTGGAACAATACTGAAAACTGTAGTCGTCATCCAGTCATGGTCACACCTTCCACATCTGGTCTTTGCATTTACAATAATACAAACACCTTATTCAGTCCACAGGTTTTTGTAGACCCAAACCTCATTATTATGCCAAAAACAAGCTTCCTCAAACTGCTAGATTCATCAAATTGTTGTTTTGCTATAAGCAGCATGTTAGTATCAGTGTCACTGATTTGCTTCACAAGATAGTTTCCAGAGTTCCATAAAATTCACATTAAGAAGTTACATTATTTATAAATGTTTTGTAGCAGTGGTATTGTGCAGCTGTGTGCTGGAGTATAATATGGTAGCACTGTGTTGCAATGGCTCCCTCACTGCTCTGCATTTGAAAGATTTTAGTTACAGATTACATAGGGCAAACCCCTGAATTAATCTTCCCTATAAGATCCTTTAGATAAATTGTTTACTTAAAAGATTACACAATACAGAGAATGCTTTACAGTAGGATCACTTTAATCTAAGGGCACCCCTGTCCAAAGCTGCATCCTTGCTTATCTCAAATCCCATCCTGTCAGAGTAACAAACTTAGACCTCTCACACTTTAAACACAGTGCAGCAGAAACTAGAATTCATGGGCAACCAAGCCTTGCCTTTGGAAGGAATGTCTTGATCATTAGATACATGCTGCAAACATTGAGGTTCATAGTGAAGTTCCAGTCTTGCTCCTCACACTCCAGAATGGTTCCATGGTGAACAAACCTAGAGGAAGAGCATGAAGTAGATTACTGTCTCTAGTTTACATTTCTATGGTGCTTTATGCACATTTTTCCAGAACTGTTTTGCAGTAGTTAACTCTTCCAGCCTTGAACAGGAGGGACAAAAGATCCTTTGAAGAATGCAAGCAAGAGTGTATTTCTTGCGGTGAGCATCACAGACACAAGGCAGACTTAATTTGCGCAGTGAAATGCTTGGCAATAGGAAAAAATAAGTAGAGCATTAGCACACCATCAATTTGCTCACTGTTGTGCTGAGGGCAAAGCCAACAACATAGGGAACCCACAGAGTGGAGAAAACCCAAGTTCCAGACGTGTTCTATCTTGTCCTGGGTAACGTGGCTGTGCACAAAACATTCAGTTTTGATGAAAACACATTAAAGTTGGTATTAAGGTACAAAATCCATTAGAATGAAAAAAATACAATGCACTGAAAAAACAAAAGGTGCTTCTGGAAGATAGGGAAAGGTGGAAAAACAGTAGTATCAAAGACCAGCTGGTTACCCTGCAATGTTACAGAGGACGTCAATCTTTTCAATCTCCTTGGCCAGATTTTCTATCTGCTCCCTTTTGGTGACATCCAGAACCCGTATTTGAATGCCTAGAAAAAACAAGGTATTTGCTTCAATGTATTTGACTAAGGATCAACAGATGATTTTTCTGAAATGCTGAGGATTGCCCTTACAATTTAATTCAGTGAGAACTACACCTAATCATTAAGTTAGTGAAATGATTAAATTGAAATGATTAAATAGCAAGTCACGCTATTTAAAATTTCAGAAGGGAATGGAGATGTTCAGAACTTGATTCAACATAGCCCTGAGCTACCTGCTCTAACCAGAGCCACTTTGAGCAGCAGATGGGACTGCATGGTCTCCAAAAGTCTTGCCCAACATACATAATTCTATGAAATACTGTAAAGATGTCTGTAAAGCATCTGAGTGTTGTCTAAATTAAGGGAGAATTTGATTTGTAATGGATAAAAACCTGTTTCTTTGGAAGCCAAACTGACTAGTCCGTGAACGGGCTTTATATGTCTTAGCTAAATGATAGACATTTTTGAAGAGATTTGTGCATAACAACGCAATCGGACTGCAGGCTGGTTATTAGCATCACAGTGGAATTACCTCTCCTGGATAAAATTCAAAGACCACAACATGCCAAGTCTGGATGAATTATGGGTAGACTAATCATGTATCTAAAGAATGGAAATGGCTCTGAGTATATAGAAAATTACTTCTTTCCTTGTGAACATACTAGCAGGGGAAAAAACTGTCCCAAATACCCTGTAGAAGAACCTGGAAAGCCCTAAAGTTCCCAGAGAATTACAGATTGCTTATGGTTAACTTCAGTCAGAAACAGATGTTCCCACTAAAAGCTATGTCAGAGAAAAGTGGGTTTGTGTATTTTACTGTCACCCTGTAAATAAGAATTCATTAAATCTACTTTCTTCTGTCCAATTAAGTTGGAAGTGTTTTCAGTTGTAAAACATATCCAAGTCTTATTTTTTATTTCAATATTGAAAAAATATTTTTTAATGTAATGTCCCATTTATGTCACTTATGATTAGAAACACAGCTATGCAAGATCTGCTTCTGAAGCACGTTCCTGTGGTATCAGTAGGAAAGCAATGTTCGGGCCTGACCATTTGTACAAACAGAATAGGCGTATCTAGTGTTGGTAGGATTAGTTTCTGAAGATACAGGAATTCTACAGGACAGCAAGGAATGCATTAAAAGGATAGCTAAATATGGGTCATGGAAATGCAAGACACTAAATCTACCTTCTTGTATAGCTGGATGTTCTAGTGATCAGAGAAAAGCCTTTCATGCCTTCTAGAGCAGTGTGCTTGACAACCTACTGATGTCAAAATGTAACCGAAATGGGTGCCATTCTGCCAGAACAAATATCACCTTCTTTTGTGACACAAGAAACTCAAAGTTATTCCACATGCCTGGAATAATACTCTGATATGCTGATATTGCAAAATTTTACAGGCCAAATCTTTGCCATTTCACACCACAGAATAAAGCAATGCCAATATCTAAAGAATTAGTCTGGGTGGATTCCATTTTTTTCTGGCCTTTTGAAATTGTCCTATCTTCAAATTCTATTTCAGACAGCCTACAACAAAACTTGCAAGAGCTGAACTAATGCCTACGTTTACCTGGATATTTCTCCAGTTCTCGCAGCTTAGACTCATTGATGTCTGTAGCAATTACTTTGGCTCCTTCTTTAGCAAACGCCTGAAGAATACAGGAAAAGCAGTTTATATTTAGATATTCAAGATCTTATCAGAAATAAAATCTGTTTTCTTCTTAGGTTCTTTTTGGCTTAAAATAAAAGTTGGCCAAAGGCAGTTGATGTCCAACTTTTCCTCCTGGGCACAAGAAGTCAGGGAGTACTAGACATCAATTACCACATATCCTGGGGACAACTAAGTAACTGTACATGATATAAGACCGATTTGAGATCTTGTCCTTAAAGAAAGGGATCCATAAATAAAGTATAAGAATGGTAACGAGAGTAAGACAACTGATATTATTATTGCCCTTATTAACTGCACCAGTAAGCACATTATAAATGTAGGGCTAGAATTGTCTGCATTGTTGGATTTAAGTTATGGGATTTGACAGTTAAAGGCAGAAGCCATAAAAAGGGAATGGTGGTATATAAACTTTAACAAAATCTTTTGCATCTAAATAATTGGAATAGAACAATATTAAAAGCAGCATGACTTTTCTTTGATACTTAACCAGAGATATTCCTTCATTCTTGATGATCCCCTCAAAACCAGCTTGCTTTGTATTGTGATTACTGACAAATTGACAGCTAACAAAGTAACCTCTGCGTCAAAAGTATCCTGACATCTTGGACTCTAGCCCCTAATCTTCAAAATAAGTGTCTCAAATGCAGCTTAAGAGGACAGTGGCATTAGACATACCAGCCTTCCATGGCTTGTTGGGTATTTACAAAGTGAAATTATCAGGAAGGTTACCTGCTCCTTGGACAGAGTGATTTATGTAAGAGCAAAGATCAGCAATCTTCTTCTTAACCATATGTATGAGAAAATAACTTGTCTGGCAAAAATCCTACTTACGGGAGCTCTTGCTGGGTTGTTGATTAAATTACAGAGATACTGAGATAACTTTACTGGGTTTTTTTATGTGCTGTGTTAAAGAGAAGTAGCAGGAGAACTGGTCAAAAGGAATTACAAGCTAACCAGAAAGTTAATACATTTGTTGGATTACTGTGAAACAGAATTCAACAGAATTTGTAAAGGGTTCCTTACAGTTACTCATTGTGAACAATGCTGTAGCTGGGTTGTTAGTATCATGTGAAGTTGATTATGTCAAATCTGATTATAGATATATGGTTTTGTCTTTGCTAGAGGGGATCTTCACAGTATTCAGCTTTAGATGAGGAAATATTTCCTCTATTGTTATTTTCTCCCAGAACAAAGCAGCAGAGATACTCGATTAGAGGTACAGACGGTACCAACCATATATTGTTAAAAAAGCAGTTGCAACTGTTTTCAAATCTTACCCTTATCTTTGCTTAACATCTCCACTCAGAGTTGAGATTTTCAGAAATTCAAAAAGCACCAAGCCTGCTTGATACAGTATAGTGGATACATTATTCCTTGATTTTTCAGTGTGTAGTTCTGGCTTCATCCCTAGTTTATTAATTCAAGGACAGGTTTGGTGCAGCTGTCATTAGACAAGCTAGCATTAGGGGCCTTGCTTAGGTACAGGAGAACAAACCTTTTCCAACTTACTATAGCAGCTGCTCGCCCGATGCCCTGTGCTGCCGCAGAGAGCAGGATGACCTTCCCATCCAGCCGCCCCATGGTGCCCACCTGCGCAGACACAGGATGTCACGGAAACTTGAACAGAACGAGGAGCCAATACCACCCCCTGGGAATCAGATGCAAGTACATTCCAAAAACAGTAGTGATCCAGAGTGTACCTCTGCCATCACAGTTGTCCTGTTTGGCTGCAGCACGGCCCTCAGGGTTCCGAGGGGCAGGACTGCCTCAGCCTTGGGGTTTTTTTGTTTGTCTGTAATTATACATAGGGACCCGCCCCCTCCCCCCCCCCCCCCCAAAAAAAAAGGCATTTGAGCTCAGGAGTTAGGCTTAATTATAACAGAAACTGCATTTTGTTTTTTTCTTACACAGGAAAAAAAAAAAAGCCAATATGAAGCAGCAGTATAATACTGTTTCCACTGCCCCTTGTGTTTTTAGAAAGCAGGTATTCCTTCTGTTTCTCTCAAACTACTAACACTTCAGCATCTTAGACTGCAATAAATTCTACACAATACCCTGGGGTCTTGGTACCTGCTCTGAATTGTCTTAGGAATATTCCAGCACAGCAGATTCCCAGCTGCAGCAAAGCAAGGTGGGAGGGGAACGAAGCTGTCTTGTTTCACCTCTCCCGGTTGCTTGTTCTCAGGGAAGCCCTGAGCATGCCTGGGGCAAGCGGCAGGGAATCTCTGGGAGCTTCTGCCTTAGTCAATGTGTAACAGCCAAAAGGCAAAATACAGCTCTTTTCTGCCCCAGCACACACACTCAAACGCCATTTAGTAAAATTTTCTGCAGTTTTATAATCCTCTGAGCAAACTGTCAGTGTAGCTAGGAGTGTAGAAAGGTGTCATAAGAACACAAAGTCTTAAAACATACATGTGAGTCCAACACATTAAGTACTTCCCTGGGAAGTTAAGATAAAGGTACCTTATCTTCCTTAGGCTAGCAGCTAATGCTGTCCTCTAGAGATGCTCAAATCCATGCTGTGACTCAGATTACCAAGTTGAATTTAATGCTCTATGTCTTAAATCAGAATATTAATTTCTTTTACTTTGATCAGAGAGACATTCTGTTTTGTCAGATGTTTTTCCTGACAAAAGTTGCAGCAAAACTGTTTTCCTGAAGGTTACAGATTCAACAAATCAGACTTCTGAAGCAACACAACTAAAAAATTCCTTTCTTTCCAAAAGCCACCTCATCAGTTTAAGTACTTCCTCAAATCACCTTAATGCATTGGGAGCAAAATGCACTATAAATACATTTTTCAATCTAGCAATCAGGTGATACAAACATTTGTCACACTGATTCTTTGAAGCAGTTACAAATAGTAATACAGTCACTCACCAAGAGAGATCAAACAGCTTTGTTACATTTACTGACCTTTGTACTAAAGGAAGTTCTACACGTTTTTTTAACTGTGCTTGTTGGGATTTGTTTCTCTATATGAACGTAATTTCCTGCTGAGACACTGAGATGCTGCCATCTAGTGACACTCAAGACTTTAAAATTGTGATTTTATTCCTGCACAGGAAAGGACAGAAAACAATCACCAGCATTAGCTGTCCCTTTCCCCTAAGGAATTCAAGAGATCAATAGGATTTCCACCAAAAAAGGCCACAAACATGTTTTTCCAAGCAATCTCTCTTTAGCAATACAAACTATCAAGTTCCAAACTAGGACAATATTTAGCACAATTAATTTTATTGTTAAACCGATGATTTACCAACTTATCTTCTCCTTTGGTATCTAGTGCTTTAACTTACATTTGCTAAAACAGTTAATATTACCACACTGAAATTCTAGGACAAAGTACTTTAGTTAAAAGTTCACACCAGACCTAAAGCTACCCTGCTCTTATTATTAAGGAATTTGGTGTCCTGCCTAAACTTTAGTTAGTTCGTCCTCAGAAAAACCCCTTCTCTGGATTAACTGGGACCCACATACACAAAAGTTCAGTTTATCCTGTCTTTCTGCTAAACTATGATAGCTTTCTAAATCACTTCCTCAGTAAAGAAAATGTTTAACGATTGTTTTCCAAAAGCATTTATCCTTCTGTCCCTAAGCTTTTGCCTACTGAATTCAGACACAGATCTGTTGCAAGAAGCTTCTGCATTTTTTAGCTCAACCACCAGAAAAATCTCCAAATCTAGAAGTGCCCCAAGCAAGCAATAATTAACTAAGAAACCCCTGGAAACTGTATATGAAAGAGGTAGCTCTATACAAAAACCTTCTTTCCCCCCTTCTGGAACACAAAAAGTCAGTGTAATCCATTTATTAGAACACCAAAATACTGGTAGCCAAAATAATTATTTTTTCAATTGTAGTTGGAAATAAAAAACCCAAACCAAATTAAACAGAAAACCCCAACCCAACAAAACCTCCAACCAACCCCAAAACAAAAAAGCCGCCACAAACACACCAGTGCTTTGCATTTGTCCCTGTCAGAAAATACATTGCTCCTACATGCCTATTGCTGTGGTCAGAATGAAGACATTGCAGTGATGAACTCTGTAATGGTATTTAGAACCTGTATATTTTTGGCTAGTCGTATCTTTAAATGCTTCCCAAAACACATTCCAGATCAGAGATTGGAGAGAAATGCTTGCAGTTTTTTAGTAGTTACCATAGTTGGCAGTTTTCAGCTCAAGGTAAATAGAGTTTTACTCAAGGTAAATAGAGTTGGTTCTTCATTATAGATCTCTGAAGTACCTCCATCAGGTAAATAATCCTTGTGTGACTCTTCCAGTTCAGCAACTGCTGAGTGCCCAGGAACACATCAACATAGCCATTTGCATATCAGTTTGGGTGACCCAAAACGGAATACTTACGAGACTGAGCATCACTGAGAGCTTTATTCCTATGAAATAAGGATGACATTTTTCAAGCAGGTATCTGTCTTAGCTATGACTTTCTCAACTCATGATAATAGTTTTATTCTTAATGGAGTTGATCCAAGGCTTTGAGTTCCAAAATCCTATTTAGTTGCCTGTAGAGGGTGTGGAGGAGCAGGAAGGGAGAAGGATCTGTGTTTTAGACTTCAAACATTTCCTGACAGAGACTCAGAAAGAATTAAACAAAATTCTGGTGACAAACTTGTGCGATAGTAAACTTCTGCACAAGGAATTGTAGCAGAAAGTTAGAGAACAGAGACAAGAAGCATAATAATGATGGAAGTGATGAGATTAATAAAAAAAGTCTTT
Source organism: Dendrocincla fuliginosa (assembly GCA_035047845.1). Lineage (NCBI taxonomy): Eukaryota > Metazoa > Chordata > Aves > Passeriformes > Dendrocolaptidae > Dendrocincla > Dendrocincla fuliginosa. The sequence continues at coordinate 23,941,797 of JAWWMO010000138.1, forward strand.
AGACACTAAATATTGTAATCAATATCCTTGGATCACAGCACAAATGAAGTGAACAACAAAGAAATTTTAAATACTTAACACAAAGTTTATTGCAAAATCAAACTTTTTTTTATATAAAACATACATAAAAGTAGGTCTCACAATACAGATAAGTAGGCTAGTAAGAGAGTCCATCTTGCCTCAATAATCTGGTTTATTTTCCATTCACTAGAGTAGCAGAAGAGCATTAAGTCCATTGCTTACTTTTAAAAAAACCTCCAATACATAACTTCAGACAGGTATATTGGAAGATGATGCAAAATTCAAAGTTACTCTTGGTGTCACAATTGGTTGAGCTGCAGAAACACTTTAAGGAGTTTAAGAGGAACCGTGATTGTGTGCTCTATAAACGGAAAAGTAGTAACTTGAGTTGCAGATTGTGGTTCAAATGCAGTTTCTGTGAACTTAGAGAAAGCATGGTATAAAAACACATGCTGAGAAACAAAAGGAGTATTTCTTTCCAAGTCAACAGCAGTCCAAAGATAACACATATCAACTGTACAGAAGAGGACTGTTTTAGGAATGACAGAATGAAGATTAAGACTGAGAAGCTTCACAGTAGGTTAGTTTGTGATCCATTCCTGTTTCCATTTTTTCTTCCATACATTACCTTTTCTTTCATTGCCACAACGTCAAAACACCCAAGTAGAACATCATCAGATAAGCAGGTTGCAGGCAACATGACTGCTTTTCCATTTTTGTCTTCAAATTCCAGCTTTTCCAACTGTGGGAAGCAGCAACTCCAAGACAGCAAGAATGGAAGAGGCTGATGGCTTTTAACCTGAAGCAATTATCTTTTGCATATGCAGATTCTGGCTGCAGCCACTGCAAAGGCAGCTTACAACAGAGCATCTTTACTGGGTGCTACAGTCAGGGGCTTTATCTTTGTCTGAAGGCCCAAACAAGTGCCTTAGATGTTCTTCTGTGGACTGTGTGGCCGCAGGACATGTATCTGTATGGAAGACAAGAACGTTAAAGCCTTTCTCAATTAAACAAACAGTAGGAATACAGTGATTTAATCTTGACTAGTGTTTTATATGCCAATAATCAAAGTTTGCCCCTGAGTATCTTTGTGAAGAACTCCGTACTATTACCAAGCTGGCCATCACAGAAACAGCAGCGAGCCATGTTCTTTCTGGAAGTCTGCTACTGATACCTCAAAAACTGGTTAACTCTTCAACATGTCTGCTGGGGTCTTCTGCAAGTTGTGAGAAGCAAATGTAATGATGAGGGCAGTAGCATTAAAACACTAGTGTAGACCATTAGGAGACTTCTCCAGAAGTCACCAGGCCAGAGATAAGAAAGCGGGAGCGGGGCTGAGGAACAGAACTTGCCCCCATCAAAACAGCTATTACTGCAACTGGAGCCAGGCAGAGTGGCAGATGTAACAAAGGCTAAAGTCTACCATCTTGAAAAACTTCAGGAAAAAGTTAACCAGCCGTTAACTTTCAATAGTTTTACCAGAAGGCTGTGCCTAACCAATGTAAAATTAAAAAGGAAAACATTTTAGAGCATCAGTTATCTAATAATGATATTTTGCTGATTCATTTTTAAAATTCAGTCATCAACACTTTCACTGCAGAAAAGAAAGAAGTTTGTATAATCTTCAGAAGGTAAATGATTCATTTAAGGATTTCTGTTATGTAGGGCATATATAAGCTTCACAGTTCAGATGGTCAGCTTTTCAACAGTCAGCTGACTAACCATTCAGGAAAACTGTGTTATCATGTAAGTTTCGTTTCAGGTCTGAATATATAAGTATGGAGCATTTACCCTCAACTCAGACCATCCTTTACATTTTGCCTCTCCAGATCTTTATAGGACACTACCACTGTTACATACCTTCTGGCATACCCAAGCTGGAATTGTCAAAGAAATTTGTTGGACAAGTCAGTGGCAAAGGCTTTGCTAGGTCCTGAGCCACAATTTCCTGTGAAACAGGTTCCTTGGAGGGTGAAGGCATTTGGTCTTTAAAGAAATATGACACTGTCTTCCTTGGAGACTGTGGTATTGTCTCTCGAGTATTTTCTCTTGAGGATCGTTCTCTCCATTTTAGTGCTCTTTCTTTCCATTTCCTGAGTTCCTCTTTCAGCTGACGCTCATTACTGCAAAGAAAAAAACCTCAGCATTTAACGAGAAAAATTTAAAGCAGCTCCCTCAAGGAAAAATTCCTGAAGAACAGACAGTTCCTATATGTTCAGATGACATACCACAGACATGGCAATGCAATAGCTGTGTATCTTGCTTTCAGAGGAAATAAAGTTAAAATGCCTTCCAACAAGTGTATCTTCCAGTATAAGACATTCTTATTAAAGTAAGCAATTTAAAGTTCCAAAGCCATTTATGGCTTTGTAAGCTTATGATGTGAAAGAATCTAGAAAATCTAAAATTAAATGATTACTAACTTCTATAGGTCTCCCAAAAAGAAACATTTATGACATGCATGGTTAAATACAACAAATTATATGACATTTTGCTGATCAGCTTTACACTTACTGTAGTAGAAGGTCATTTTGTTTCTTCAGGTGCAAGTTTTCTTTCTGTATCTTAGCTTGTTCAGATTTTAGAACAAGTATTTGTGTGCTCTGCACAATACCACTGCCACCACCACAAGTAAGGGGTGTTTGAGATTGCTGAGGAGCCTCTTCTTTCAGCACTAGAAAACAGTTTTATACAGATTGTGTGTTGTTTGGACAGATACTTAATATAATTTTTAGCCTATTCCTTCTTGTGGTCTTATATGCAAAACCTCACTAGGTTCCCATTAAAACAGTTAATCTTTTTTCTACACAAACACACCTCCCAGTAGTCACAGTGCCAGGGAGATACTAAGAAATATAAGGCTCTTCACTGGTTCATGCAGAGTTAAAAAAGTAATTGTTTCACATATGTAATAACTGTGACTAGAACTGGATACTCATGTGTGCAGCCAATCAAGGAAAAAATGGTAACAGGAGCTACCACCACTGCAGCTTCTCTCTCCACAAGTGCAAATGTGGCTGGAGAAGTAAACACAAGAACTGCTGTGATTCTACTGCAGTGTAACTGCAGCTAATGTAGTTTACTTTCCATCTCATCTTCCAACACATCCAGTTTTCCTTATACCTTGGAGGAGGTACAAGGCCTGCATCTCAATCTGGTCTTTAACCATATAACCTTAAAACTCAACGTTTAACATGAAAGACCCCCTTCTATTTATCTTGAATTTACCAGTAGCATCTTGATCTTGGTGTACTCTTCTAAGTTCTTCCTTTAGCTTTGTTAACTGTTGTTCTCTGTGTTCTGCAAGAGCTTTATAATTAGCAAGTCTATATGAGGCAGGAAGGGAAGAAAAAAAAGAGAACAGAAAACCTCAGTTTAATAGTTATTACAGTTGCAGAAGAGCTAGTTTAAATTCCAATGAGCTATCAAATACAAGACAGACCCAAGTTATACATGAAAAACTACATAAACCTGGTGGTCAGGTAGATTTCAGGTAAAGTGCCCAAACTCAAAAGTTGGACTAGTTGTCTCTGGATCCCTTCTCTGCAGTGAGTCAGAGAACGCTTTCAGTTACTGCCCTCCCCTCGCCTTCTTTTGTCAGAACAGTTATTTAATTTATGGCTGAACATGGTTGGTTGAGAAGTTTTGGTAGGTCTATAGGGAAGGAGTTGTGTAAGCAACCAGAGGTGCCTATAGATTTTATTTTCTCTGGAATCTAGCTACAATAAAAACCTATGATACCTAAAGCTTAATGCTTACCTCTTATTATGTGGGGAAAAAAAGATAAACCAGAAAAGTAGAAGCTGAAGACTAAGTAGCTGAGGATTGTAACAATATAAAATTTGAACTTACTTCATTTCAAAAAAGTTGGATTGTTTCATTCTTTCCATATCACATTTTACCAACTGTGTTTTCAGTTGATCAATTTCGTCTTTGTACAACTCAGCACCTTTATCTAATTTTGCCTGAAAATAAAATATTTAGTACAAAGAACAGCTTGTTACTCGGCAATGAAATTAAGGGTATCTTTACTGTGATCTGCTAGATTTTGCAGGACACTAGGAGCAGGAAGTTACTTTTCACTAAGCTGGCCCACGTGACCAACTAGCACTACAGTAGGAGTTGGTATTCTCCTCTCATATATTACATGCCATCATTTTAGACTTCTGTGCAGATGTAAGTCTGGGAATTTTGGACTAGCATGCAAATATATGACATTTTAAAAACAGCTCATGTCTCAGTTTAAAAATTTAAAATTTTTTTAGGATGTTTCACAAATGCATTGCGTAAGTGATAAATTTACCTTCTAATATTGTAATATGGGTTGTAAATTTTGCCTCTAAAGGTTGCACTGGTAGAATATGTAACTGCATGCTAAACAGGCAGGTAGAGTGTTTTACTCTAGGCATGCCATACAGAACAATACATTGACTTTAGAGCACTGTGTTTCATCTACAGATGTTCTCAAGCATGGTTTCTGCCTTTTACCAGAGTACAATGAAAGTAGTAAAGTATTTTGCTCATACCTGAAGACTCTGATTCTCTGTTAAGGCAGTCTTGAGGCAGTTATCCATCTCACTCAGTTTGGCTTGCAGTTGGGTGAGCTCACTTGTCTCTGATTTTATTCTTATCTGTGCTTGTAACTTGTTTATTCTGTCATCTTTCTCTTTGACATTTTCTCCTACTTCATTTATTATATTTTCTAGCTTCTGAATTTTTACTTCCATAGCCTATTGAGAAATATCAATCAGTTATGAGTAGTAATGTTAAGAGAAGCAACTCTAACAGTACAGTCATATTCTTAGTAAAACAAACAAAACCACACAAAAAAATCCAACACTACAGGCTCTATAGCAACTCTTTGTGTCTAGATCACTATTATGTGTCACATTTTAATAGTCTGGAACATTCAAGCCTAAGAAAAGAAAAAAAATGTTCTGAAGAAGGGTAACTGTGACATAAATAGGAGAGAGAAAATGAGCCTTCAATTCCTGTGATAAGAGAGAACTCTTCTCCAGCTTCACGTTTGACATGGTGAATACCATATACTTACACAAGTACCCAGAGTATCACACTATTAAAATCAAATCTTCAAAACCAAATGAAAACATTTCATATGAAAGTCTCACCTGACATCTATCTGTGTACATAAATCAGGCAATTAAAATCCGTTATAGGCAAGAGCTCAAACTTGCACTTTGGAAATAAAAAAGCTACTGAAATGTGCACTCCGGGCCAATGTATTGTGGTGGCACAGATTTATGGTTGCTATTAAATCAGTATTTTAAGTCTGGAGTACTCTCACTTAAAAAGCAGACATCAAAGAAGTTTTTGTTAGAAGCAAGTGTTGATACCTTTATATCTTGTTCTGCAGCCTTTAATTTGTTATGAAGCCTGTAGTTTTCTTCTTCTAACACAAGACTGGCAGAGCTACCAGGGGACAGTTTTTCTCTTAGAGTGTTTAGATCCTGAAGCAACTCTTCGTTTTTCTCTTTTCTCTGTTTCAATTCAACGTCAGCATTTTTACTGTCATTGGAAGTTCTGGCATCCAGTTCTGAAGAAAGCTGAAGGAGTACCTGAAGTAGCATCATAGAGATAATATTTTAAATAATTTTTGAATCATCTAGAAATAAGGCAAGTGAAGAAACAGGAGGTATCTTGGCCTGTATTCATTTCACATTCTTGTTTCAGCGTCCCATTTGAAAGTGTTAGCTATTAAAAATGGGATCACTAACACTCATAAGAGCTGCTTCATTTCCAAAAGAGTAGATGATAGTATATTGCAGGATTACCAGTATTTCTACATTAACTCAAACACTATTACAGAGACAAAGGAACTATATTGGAAAGACTTCCTGAGTGTCAGCAACAGAAAAAAACACAATTATTCAGATTTTTTTGCTAGAACATAGTCATTGACTGAAGGAAATTAAACCATTTTAGAGAAAATATACACACTAGACTATTCTAGAAACCCATATGTTTAATATGCCATACAAAGAAAAGCTTCACATTTCTCAGGAAATGACCAATGTACGAGATTTTTGTTTCTTTGTTCAAAGCTTTGATCCACATAATATGTCCGTCAGGGAATTCTTCCAAAAAGCTTGCCAACACTGGGAAATCCTGAAGAAGTCAAGACTGGCTATTGACTCTACAGAAGAAATGTTTTAAAATAGGTTTTTAAATTAGGCTAAACTTAATATTTATTCAGAAAGATAAAATCTCATGAAATCCTGTTCATGATGCACTGAACCCTGAAAAACGCTGTCTTATTTTCCAAAGGGGGAAAGACATAAGAGGAAAGAAAAGAGAAGGGAAAGCTGCACCACTTCTAGAACAACTTGACTTTCTGAAATTAGAAAAGTATAATGTGAGTTACAATTGAGTTTTAAATATGGCTAAAGTAGTTTGGACAAAGTTTAGCAAGCAAAACTAAGTTTCCAGAATTCAAACTAATAAGACCCCAAACAAACAACTCCACTACCCCTCCCATTTATTGCCTAGAAAGTCTTTTACAAAGCAAGTTTCCAAGTTTGGATGCACGAAGAAATATTTAAAAATCTTCTAAGTACTCTTACATCTTACAGTTAAAGGAAGAGTATAGTAAGCGCTGATAATAAATGAATAATCATTCAAGAGCCTTTTAGTGTCTTGTTTTCAATCAGATTAGGTATTTACAGAGTGCTTACAGCAAATACATTTCTGATTCTCTAACATTTAATTTTACCTTTACTTTAGGAGTCCAGAAGTTAATGACTTGCAAAATCCTTTCAGTATCTTTCTTTAACTCTTCTTCCAGTTCCTCTGCATCACACTGAGTTCCTGAACAAGCCTCCCAGAATTGTATTGTTTCTTTTCTAGCACGTTCTTGCTGCTGTAACTCTGCCTCTATACAGAGAAGTTCACTTTCCATTTCTGATACATCTTTGAGAATGTTCTTAAAAAGAAGGGAATTAAAATGTAAATATTTCTTTGATAACCATTATGTCTAAATATACATTTTGTCCTCTTAGCTATCAAAACAGCAGGAAGTCTGTTTTAGCATCTAATTATCACATAAAAGGAGTTTTGCTATACTTAAATTACACACTAGTGGGAAAAGGAGAAGACAATCTACATTCCAGGGGCAGGTGGGAAGGGGAAAAATATGCATATTACTAAAAGTTGATTTGATTGGTTTAGAAGGCATCTGGATACTGGGTAGGATGCATTTCACAAGGAAAATGAGTAAATAACATTCCCACTATTTTCTAACCTATTAATTTTATTTTCAGCCACTTTACAAAATGGAATCTTCACATTATCAAACTAGTAACATAAAAAAAAATACTAAATCTACTCCTTCACCCTCCTTAAGTGAAGTCTTATCAGATAAACCTAAGGCCATTAGATGAACACCACATTACCCCATGCCTTGAAACATGAAGTCTTAAATATATGAAATTCTTCTCAAATATTACCTCTGCATCCAAGTGGAAACTCTGCGCTGCTTCACTGGTGTTTAACTCTTGAGATGGTATTTCGTTCTGTTTCAAATGAATCTTCCTGAGATACTGGATCTGGACTTGTAGGTGATCTTGTTTTCTCTTTTCCTCAAGCAATTCCATCTTACACTTGTTAACAGTAGCGTGATATTCTCTTTTCTTTGCGCAAACACGACTGAACAGAAACTGTTGTGGAAGCACAGGATGTATTCAGTGAGCAAGCTTTAAAACAGTACCCTGCATCCAGCTACAATTCTGTATTTTACAATTCAATCTATTTACTCTCCAAGCCTGTAGATGTCCAGAATAACTAACACATGACCTAAGAAAATTAGGTTTACGTGTGTTTTATAGCAATGGCATTTAAGACTTTTAGCTGAGACAGCATTTTCCCAGTATACTATTTTTTGTAGACTCCTAAAAAGGCCAAAAAATCTAAAAGGCTCTAGACAGCCTTCCATGAGCTTAGACTTAGAAAAACAAAATATTCTTTGTTATATTTATTTCCTCTTAAGCTGTGAAAGGTGCAGATGATCTATGAGAATAATATCAGTGTGATGCTTTAAAACTTTTATTCTAGTTGAGATTACTGGTTTAATCTTAAGTGTCTTTAATTGCAAAAGTTGAAAGCCATCTATGGAAAAAGAAAAGAAACCCACCAAACTCACACAAAAAAAACCCCATACACCTAAAAACCCTAGTTGAAGTTATAAAATAAGGCTCTTTGGAGCATTAGTTCAAAGCTTTAATTAATGGATATTTATAGACATGACTGACTCTTAAGATCATGCCCACTCTTTTTGTAAACTGGACATGAACCTCATCCCCTTTCCCCAGGCCCATCCGTGTTTTCCCCTCCCTCCTCCAAAAACCCCAACCCTTACTATTTCATGTTAATAAAGAAACAGACAAAACATTATAATTTACTGTACTTCTGCATATGGTAACATGAATACTCTCCCAATTATTCTTAACTTTTTTCCTGATAATTGATGTTCAGTGGAGAAACTGTTTCTAAATTGGGGAAGGTCTGCAAAATTACAAAATCAAACGACTTGGGTAGTATTGCAGAGTAAACATGAATCTCCAAGGAAACTTGAACACAAAGAAATACACACTTAGTCACCTATAATTTGACTCATGGAGTACAGAAAAAAATTTCATTCCCCAATTAAAATGGAATAATACTAATGAAATAAGACTGTGCAAAGGAGCTGGACTACAGTTAAAAACTAAGATTAATTAACATAACTAAGTAGCTCCAGTTTTCTAAGATTGTAAAACATTTACTATCAACTTATTTTCTACAATATATGGATTCACAAAAATCAAAGCTAGAGTACATAAAATCCTAGCTGTTAATATTGAGAGCTTATTTAAAAAAAAGAACCAAACTCAAGCAATATGAAGCATCGACACAGTCAGCATTTTAAGTTAGTACCTTGAGTTTGTTCAGTAAACTCTGGAGATGACTGTTTATTTTCTCATTTTCAGTCTGAAGTCTTTTGACTCGTTTACTCTGTTCTGATGAAAGCCGAGGCAGTATCACAGCTATCAGTGCTTTCTGATTATTCAGTTCACTCTTTAGCTGAAGAGACACTGTAGAGAGACATTCATACCTCTTCCCCATATTTGAGAATTTCTCAAGAAGTTCCTAAATGCAAGTGAAAACAAATCAATTCATTCACACTAAAGGAAAGTGTGATTAGCTATAAATAGAAGCTTAAAACAAATGACCAGGCTCCAGAACTCACCCCTACAGTATGTATTGGTTTTACAGCAGAAAAGTTAATACGACTAAGACTTCAGTTTTGACTTGCCACAGGGATATGAAAAACACTAAGCTAGGCACAAAACCAGGTAATTTCTTGGGTTTCCAGCACATCATTTCACAAGGTCGAATTTATTTCATGGTTTAGATTGCCTTTTAGATCAGGCCTGAAATAAAATTGTTGCCTGTTCACAAGATTGTCAGCAGGGCTTTCCTCATGACAGGCTCACAAGTTCATCTGCTTGGTTCTTTTTTGATGGAAAGGGATCATAAAATTGTTCCTAGCACTCTGCCATAAAAAGGAAGGTGTGATCAAGCAGTAAGCAGGCTGAGTAACACAACAGGCTTGAAGGTACCCCCGTAAACTGCAACTCAACTATCACCTCTGAAGCTACCTTACACATTTTAAAGTATAATACTCTGTTGGCATAATCCCTCCATTGCTGGGTTTTAACTGAAAGAACCAGTATCCACCAGTTTTAACCCTTTTACCCCACAGTAAAAACATTGGAACTGAATGCTCTGTATTCAACAAGAGCAAGTACAAGGTACTTGAGAAAAGTTTATAAGAAAGAGGTAGACAAGATCCTCCCTATTACAGAAGTCAGAAGGGGAGAGCGCCATTAAAAGGGATCAGTTGATGTTTACTTCCCTCATTATTAGCTCCCTACTCCTGATGTAGGATAGAAAGACAGTGCAAATGAAGAAAGCTACACATGACTGATTTTTGCAGTTTGGTTATTTACCCACTCTTATTGTTGGCTGAAACAACACTCAGAGTCCTCTACCACGTGTAGAATGATACCTGAATCTGCTGCAAAGACATACAGACTGCAGTACAATAACACTGCACTTTAAAGTGTTTCATATATATTCATAAATCCTTGTTTATTTCAGCTTTCAGTAAGTTAATACGTACTGTCTGAAAGTATACTCAAGATAGTAAACTACCAAAAGATTTGAGGAATTACAGAAAATTTATTTGAAACAGAATTATTACTTGATGGGTAGTAACAGAAGGGAGGATTTGGGGGGATTTTGCAAAACCAAAGTGGCAATGTGCTTCTGTTTGAGGTTGAACAAGGCAAAGTGCTGGGTGACAACCACCCCATGCAGCACTATGGGCTGGGGGCAGAGTGGCTGGAAAGCTGCCCAGCCGGAAAGGACCTGGGGGGCTGGTCGGCAGTGGCTAAATATGAGCCAACAGTGTGCCCAGGTGTCCAAGAAGGCCAATGGCATTGGATTTTATAATCTTTCAGGTCTTTTCCACCTAAATAATTCTATGAATCTACATGACTAGTTATTCTCACTGGGGTGGCTGGAGAGTAATGAAAGCAAGTCAGATGTTGTGGGGTCATTAAGTTGAGACAAGGTGTGCAATCACTGCACAGCAACAGGAAATCAAGTGATCCCATGGTTTGCAGCATCTTAGCAAGATATGCAAACCATTTTATGCATAATACAAAAATTATTATGCTCCAGGACAAGTGGTGTTAACATTTTACATGCATCCTTAACAGCAGAGAAATAAGTTTACCTTAATTTTCAAGCTTTTTTCCTTCAGGCTGTCATCAGCCACCTGCTGTGCAATATCCACTGGATTTTCCTGAATGGACTTATCTTTCAGGTTTCTCTGCTTCAGTTGATCTAACGCATGTTCCAGTTTTGCATTTGTTTGAACACACTAAAATAAAAGTATATATATTTAAGTACCATTCAAGAAGAGAATTTATGAGTAACTTAGATATGCAAATTTAAACACCTACCATCTCAGAATTTCTTTGCAATTCTATCTTGAGCTGGTCCCGCTCAGACTCAACATCCTGAAGAAGTTTTTGCAGCTCATCTTTTTCTCGGTTAACTGATGAGATTTGTTCTCTAAGTTGGAAAGAATGACTAGTTCTTTCAGCTAATAACTGGTCTTTTTCAGATGACACACTATTTAGTGCCTCAGTTAACTGTTGAATCTACAATAAATAGTGGAAAAAAACACACACAAATTACAATTTGGTGGTTGTGGTCTGAATACTCCCCTATGAAGTAATCAAGTAAGTTGCATCAAATATAAAGGACACAATTTCCAATAACTAGAATTCACACTAACAACATGAGAAGTTTGAAAATAATTCTGATCTTCTAATAACTCAGAAGTAGAACAAAGAAAAGGAGTAGCATGACACCCAGAGAAATCTTAGTCAACTTTGATCTTCTGTAAAGCAAGAAGAAACAAATGAAAAGGCAGTCTACATGTGTCCACATCACAAGAAAATTAAAAAACACAGAAGATCAGCATAAAAGATGGACACTGGAATTGCATTTATATTTGTTAATGTGAACCAATCCTCAATTACACTTTTTGAACAACAGAAGAGTTTGACAGGTGAAAGGCTAAGGAGTGAAAACTGTAAAAAAACCCAAACCAAAACTGAATTGGCAAGAGCCGAGTGAAAGACTATCTGTTATTCAGAAGATTTCCAAAGGACCAAGGATTCCAAACCCATTTAAGTTCCTGCTGTGCACACAATGCCTATTCAAGTCAAAATAAATATTCAGATACCAATTACTATATTAAACCTGCAGACATTTGATAGATCTCCATTCATTCCAAAGGACTGACCAACCCAACTGGTTACAAAGCTGAGAATGCTACTTCTAAACATCAGAAGAGAAGCTTGTATAAAATCCTTTGCCAACATCCATGATCATTTAGCAACCATTGAAATGACATGCTGAGAATTAACAATTAAATAGGATTTGCATTTAGCAAAAGTTTGGCAAACCAGTGACAAAACACCAGAAGAAAAAATAGGTACTAATATCCAAAAATCCTCACCTTCCTTTTAAGGCTGTCCTCCAAAATCTCTGACTGCCTCTGAATCTTTAACAAATGTTCTTCCCTTTCTTTACAGGACTCCACCATTTCCCGTAGCTCATCTTTCTCCTTATTAAGTAAAGTGATTTTCTTGAGCTGCTGAGAGCCTTGCTCCTTCATGGTTCTTTCAATTTGTTCCTTTTCTGCCAGTAGCTTGCCATATTCACATGAGATGCGAGTCAGGTTTTCAGTTACTTCAGTGACCTGGAAAGAACAAATCAAAACCACTGTTAATATTTCTAATATTCTATAGTGAGGGTGGAATTAACTTGATAAAAGTTACTAAATTTCTTCTCCCACTAAACAGGTTCTGATTTATGAAGAATGTTATTGGATCATATTTCATAAGCACTATCTACATATATGTGTTGTTATAACTGGATTATTGTACACAAGACATTTCCATTACTTATCAGCTACAGTAAGCAAAAAGATACATCAGTTTGGCTAAAAAGTCAATCAAATTTCAGTGCTTCTGTCTCACTGGTAGGCAAAAGTGAACGTGGAGAAACCTCCAAGGCCATTCTGATTCCACAGAAATGTCTCCACTGCTGTATCCACTGAACAGATAGAAGACATTACAGCCTGTTAGAACAAAGCCTAAAAAGCCACACTAGCTTAAGACACCAAAGTAAGAAGTAGGTAAGAAATTTATAACAGGGCAGCAAATCTAAGAAAGAGCTAAACTGCCATAAAGCCGCTCAAGGACCTTCAGAGCTACACAGCTAAAATACATTATTGGAATTGAAAGAAATTGAAGACTGGGGAAATCCATTGAGGTCAAAGTGCAGAATTGCTTCCAAATAATATTCCATCATTCAACACTAAGACGTATTCAGTTATAAATAAGGGTCGAAGGATGCAGGCCAAATTGCATTTGATCATCCTCTCACTGCCTCTGTTTTCATGGAATTCTTTTGAGAACCAGTACAGGAGAAAAAAAAAAGGAAAGGAAAAGCTTTTATTCAGTTTCATTATTACATTTACTGCAACCTGCAAATTGAAGCCTGAGAAGTCACGGGTTGCCATAGATGACAGAAGCTTATTTGCCAAAACTGCTTCTGACCTTCTGCTGCAGTTCATCAGTTTTTTCCCTCAACGCCTCTTGCGCTTTCGAGAGTTGATTTTCTTTCACTGAAATCTCTTCTTTCAGCTCCACAATAGTCTCCTGATGCTCTCCAAGACATCTGTGAGTACATCTCAGCTCTTCCTGCATCTCTGAATTCTTTGGACACAAGTAGAGTATATTAACACCTGAACAACACTCCCAAATCTAATTAAAAGCTTACTAAAGCTATTATCCTACAGGAATAGGACCATTTGTATTACCTTGCTAATTGTCTCCTGTATGGTTTCTCTTAGCTGCTCCCTCTCATTCTGGAGGATTTCCAGTTGCATTTTAAGATCACCATCTTCTCTTTCTGTCTGGGTGCTCATTTCCCGATAGTCTTGCAATCTTGGAATAAAATCTCTTCTCCCCATTTGCTCCAATTCTCCTTGATATTCATTGGCCTTTGCTTCCTCCATTTCATGCAGATTCCTTTGTGCCTGGCTCAGCTCTTCTCTCAGAAGACATAATTCTTGCTCAAGAGATTTGTCTTGAGCCTGTGGTACCTATTTATGCAGAAACAGAAGTCAACACATTTAGGAAAGTAGCTTGAAGAGAAGCATGTCTAAGCTTTGACATGTAGTGCCTGTAAGACAAAGGCACTCTTTTGGAAGCATTTGTATTTTCTTTCGAGTAATGAAATTTGACTGAACTCAATATGCAATTCAGGTTTCTTGAAGCAAGACACACGTGAAAGCAACATTACAAGCAAGGACTTCTGAAGTGAGACACCTGAAGGAGAGTTTCATTGTCACAGTTTAACCATGGGGGGAGAACAACAACAACGACTAAACCAAAACCTCCCAACAAACCCCCTCCCTTCCCAAAAATGAAGACCTTATCCCTGTTTCTAGTCCCAGCTGTAGCTAATGCTAGGCAGCTCAACATAATTCTTGACTTGAAATTTGTCCACTCCCCCTTCCATATTAAAGGAGATACCCAAACTCCGCTTGATTTTTTGAAGTCTGCATGCTCAGACACACACACGAGTCGCAAGCAGCACATCCATTACAGGAAGAGTTGGTTGCAAAGTCCCTGCCACTGCCAGGAAATGTCAGTCCTACACACCTATGCTTTAAAAAAGCAGAACGTCCTTTCCAGATGAGCAGGTTTTTAGCTTCAGATACTTAGATCTAGAACCACCTCCCTGTGCAGATCAGTGCAGAACATCACCATCCTGTATCAAGTTAATCCTCTACGCACAGTCACATTCTACCACTACGTGTCCATATACAACAATACGGGTGGGAGATACCACAAACAAACAAGAATACACCTGGTGTTTAATGATCTACAGTCATGTACCAGGACCCTTTTCTCCCTTCGTGTTTTGCAAATTCTTTCACCAAAGTGGAAGTTTAAACAACATGCTTGCCAGTACAGCCATAGCATAATTACCAAAGCTCCTTCCCCAAACTCTTCTTTTTTCAAACTGTCCAGCTTCTCTCGCAATGAACGGTTCTCTTGTGTAAGGAGAATGATTTGTTCCTTTTGCTCCTGAAGCTGATCACTTTCTCTACAGCTATTACTTCCTGATTTTTCCTCAGCAAGCTGATCTCTCTCTGATGTGATGATTTTCATTTCTTCTGTCATTTGTGAGATCTGTAAAAAAACCAGGCAAGGACAGCATGTCCATCAATTCAAAACCAAAATTAAATCGAGAGCTTTTGTGTGCTTCACTCTCTCAACAGTATTTTTATTGTCGAACCACTATAACCAAATTAGAAAAGCTAGAAAATCAAGTCTGTTATTCAAGGAGTGCAAAGCATCAATGATTCTAAAGCCATTTAAGTTTGTGCTGTCTATGCATTACCTTTTCAAGACAAAATACATGTTCAGTTACCGATTACTATATTAAACCTGCAGACATTTGATAGATCTGCCATCATTCCAAAGGACTGACCAACCCAACTGGTTACAAAGCTGAGACAAGTTGAGAATGCTACTTTTAAACATCAGAAGAGAAGCTTGTATAAAATCCTTTGCCAACATCCATGATCATTTAGCAACCATTGAAATGACATGC
>JAWWMO010000138.1:23957181-23976684 GCA_035047845.1 Dendrocincla fuliginosa
TCAAAACCAAAATTAAATCGAGAGCTTTTGTGTGCTTCACTCTCTCAACAGTATTTTTATTGTCGAACCACTATAACAGAACTAGCAAAGCTAGAAAATCCAGTCTTTGGCCTTTGTCTCCTGTTTTATTTTCAATTCAACCTTTTAGCAATATCTTCTGCAATACTGGCCAGAGTTTTAAGTAGAAAAAGTGAGAGGAAGAAACTAAAGATGAAACCTCTTTCTATTTTTGCATCTGTTCCAAAGCACACAAATGCCCAATCCACAACCATTGACCTACTGTCAGCTAATATATTTCAAGAAAAATCCAATCTCAGATTCTGCTTATTCTCCCTCAAGAAAAACTGAGCCACGGATACAACAGGCAATATTGTCAGCACTATTCTTCTTTGCCAATTATTGAATAAACAGGCAGAAAACCCAGTGGATCAGCCTTCTGCTTTATGGTGGGGATCAAGTTGCCAGTGCAAATCACATTATACTTCTCCATTGGGACTGAGTGTTATAAACCATTAGTCCCATTCCTACACTTAAGCAACTCTTACCTTCCATTTGCCATCTAATGCCACTACTCAAATCCACAACCATGGGCCACAGTAGTTAAGCAAAGGTTTATTAGATTGTACTTTACAGTTTGAAGCTCTACAGAAACAGATCAGCAGGTGGTAAAGGTTTGGATCTGGCAGTACTATTTTCTTGCCCACTTGCTATCAAGAAGCTGGAAATTTTCTAAGGACACACAGAAGAGACTATAAGCAGGTTATGTGGGCTTGTTTTCAGGCTGTTGGAAAACACATTAAAACTATTTGTATTTTAAATTACTACACAGTTTTACCCGTATTTCAAGTTCTTTAATGGTTTTCCCTAGTGCCTCTTCAACACCGACAATCTTAGATTCTTTTTCAGAAATGTATCTTTCCAACTTCTGGACAGTGTCCTGGGATTGCTTGAGAGAACTTTGTGTATTTCTCAGTTCTTCATGTGCCAAAATGTTCTTTAGAATACAAGAGAGAAAATCCACAAATAAAAGGTCAGTATTTTGCAATATTAGTAGGCATTCCTTGATTTAAAAATCCCACACAACCCGCCTCCTCCCGTGCTCCCCTGAATACTTCAGTACAGTTTATAGTGTTCTTACACTCTTCCTCTTAACATGCATGGTCTATTTCTGTAAAGGCAAAATTCCTACCATTGAAACAGTGTCCTTTATATCCTCTTTGAGTTGGTCTGTCTCAGCTTGGAGAGACTCCCCTTTTTGCTTCAGGTCATCATTTTCCTGGGTTAGAGTTTTTATTTTCTCTCGACATTCACTAAGCTGCTGAAGAACTGCCTGAATCTCTGAATCCTTGGCCTCCAGTCTCAATTCACTAGTCCTTTTTTCCTCTTTTAATTGCTCCATTTCATTTAACTTCTTCTGAGTCTGAATAAAATCTTCTCTTAGCTCAAGAAGTTGGTTTTGCTCTGCTGTTTTTTCTTCCAGTTCTTTCATTTTGGTAGAGAGCTTTAGTTTGCAAAGGAAAAGGCCAGACACTTTCATTATAATGTAGAAGTCCATTATTTGTACATGTTCTCACAGAATTTTACATGAGCTTAGAAGGGGTGAGAGATGCTAGACAGGAAGTTCATAATTTCTCTATGTGCTTATGCTCTTGCTCACATCAAATATGCATTTTTTTTTTACGGAACCTTCTTGTGGTCTCTCCTTAGGAACAGAAGTCTTACTAAGACATAGCACCAGATGAAACTGCAGCATAGCTTAGGAAATTATCAAATCCATAGCTGGAATATGACAGACACACCAGTGCCCAAAGCTTTGTCAAAAATATGTATGTTTTGCTGCCTTTCCTTCTTAAATGTATTCTTTAATGTTTTTTTCCTTTCTAGTAATGGCCAATTTTTGTGGCGCCTCTTTTTGGTTTGAATGATCTTAGGTTCTAAAAGGTCTCCAGTTCCCAATGAGGAAACTAGCAGGTCAGAGCAGCATTTACAGAAAAATAAATAAATTTATATAATAAAGATACAACTTAAGAATGGGAAAGGAAAAATTAAAAGATCAAGTATAGAAGCAATATATACACTTCTTTGCCTACAGAGACCATTGAAAACCATTATCCTTCAACATTATACCCTTGGCACAGAATAAGTAATATCTACTTATTTTAGAAGAAGTTAATTATATTGTCATTTATACCTTTAAGAGTACTCTTCTAAAAACCTTTTTCCTTTTTCTTAATACTATGAATTAAGTCCTTGAGTCTTATCTGTAAAACTGAACGAAGTGACACTGACCTCTAATTTAACTTCATCCAAAGTTGTTTTAGACTCTTGTGCTTCTTTAGACAGACATTCTAATTGGAACTTCATTTGTTCATTGTTTTCTGATGCAGCTATGTATTTTTGAACTATTTCTTCATGGAGATGTTTAAGTGCTACATATTCCTGATCAGACTTCACATATTTCAGTTGTGCATCAGCTAGATTGTCTTTTGATTTTTCAATTTCTTCAGTCATATGTTTAAGTCTAATTTCATTATCAGCTACTTCAGAAAGCAGCTTTTCATTTTCCAATTTTAATAAGCGTAACTCCTCACATTTTTCAAGAATCTGCCAACAGAAAAGCAATATTAATAGTATTTTCTCAATCAGTATTTTTCATAACTACATCATCAAAACCATGTATATATGCAGAGATAGAAAATAAAGTACAGGCAAACATACATCAAAATACAATGAGTTTTGTTTTGTTGAGAGGGAACTGTCTAGCAAAGAATCCTTAGAAGAGAAAGAAGACAGTCAAGCCCCTTGTAAAATCTTGAAATTGCTCCTCTAACTCCAGATATTCTTTAATACTTCCTTTTTCCTATGTTTGAGCTAAGACTGGACTCCTAAACTGATTATTTAGGTGTATCAATACTTTCTTCACGATACAGAGTTTATGAAGCTGTTAACATCTAAGGAAGTTTTGTTGATTAGTGGAAGTAGACCACTGGATGGTTTGGAACTTTTTGCTAAGTATTAATAAGTTTCTGAGATTACTTGCCCTGACTAATTTTCACTGCACGTACTTACTTAAGAATATATTTAACGACAAAGAAACACAAAGTGTTTGCAAACAAACCCCTTCAAACATAATTACAGCACACTTAGTCTACTGAGCTTTGACCTGCCAGGAAACAAAAAGGTTTGGTCACACATTTTCCAGAATTTTCAAAGTAAATCTCTCACTTCTCAAGCAGCATTTGTGATAAGAAATCAAGACATTTTCTCTTTGCCTGATGTGACAAAAAAATCAGTTTTAGAAGAGTATCCAGGATCAAACACCATTATATCTGCACACTCAGCGACCAATAATGCCCACAGCAAATAGGCACACAAATGCTGGACTAGAAAATCCAGATAAACTATAGTAGACCCTGACTAAACATGCAATCTTAAACTTATTCCTAGCTGCAAATATAAATACCTGAGAAACAATAATTTAACAAACTTAACTGTATAGTCTCAGGTTATTTGATTCCAGACAACTTCTGCCTTTAAAACTTCCTATCGAATAGGCCTCCATTAATACATTACCAGTCAAGTACAACACAAAAAACGAGAAAAAAAAGTGAGATTTTTTTTTTTACCTCTTCCTTCTGCATCTCAACAGTATTTGGTAGAGACTGAAATTCTGATAGCTCATTTACTTGTTTTTGTAGAAGTGCATTCTCTTTCAAAGCTTTTTCTAGTTCTCCTTTTAAGTCAGCTGCCTTTTTCTCCAGCTCCACAGGAGCAAGCAAATCTAGAGAATTAACAAGTTTAGATTGATAAGCAAGTACAAGAGAAGCAGCATGTTTTAAATTAAGCAGAAGATTCATAATGCATTCTGGATGTCAAGATAAATATAATTCTAAATAGAACTGTATATTTTACAATGACCAACAATTAAGCTTTTGGTGTGAATTCAGTCATCACTTGTTAGGCTGACATCCAGTTTGTTTTAGATTCTACCCAACAGCCTTCATTACCTTGACTGTCTTTGTGCAAAATACAAAACATTCCGTAAGATGCAGTTTTCCAAAAAGTTCAAGAAAGTGCTAAAGCAGTTACTACATACCAGACACTGTAGTATTTTTATATTGACAGAATCTCCAGGTGTTCAGGAAAACAAGAGCCAAAGTCTTCCCTATCCCCCTACCACTACAAGGAAAAGGAAGGAGAGGGAGAGAGGGGGGAAAAAGCACCACCTGGAATAGTACCTTTAGGGACTTTACCCTCCAACAATGAAGTTAGTCTTGTGTTTTCTTGAAATACAGATTGCAACTCTCTCTGCAAGTCAGCTTGCATTTTTCGGTAACTGGCTTTTCCCGCTTCTATTTGGCTTTGATATAACTCAACATCCTTTTGCATTCGGTTGTGATTATCTAAGAGCTCATTCTTCAGGAAAACAATAAAACATGCAAGTCACACACAAAATAAAAGTCTACTTGCTTAACATTTAAATATTGCTTCTGGTACATTTTCTGTTGTCACTCTGAACAGCTTTGGCTTTGATAAATATGGCAGAGTAAGCCACAATTTAACAACTGCATTCCTGTCAGTCCCCTAACAAAACATTAGAGATCAGGGCTGTAACTGCTGCTACGATTTCATCTTTACTCCTTAAGAGCTTAGAGTAAGTTCCATACCACTCTTGAGTTCACATCTCTTATTCTCTTTTGTTCTCTGGTAAAATGAGGTCTGAAGTTTATGTCCTAGTAAAGCCCTAAAAACTGTTCCTTTACTCTCTCTACCGTTAAACCGAGAACTAACCACCCACTCCCGCTGGCAGAAGCCTCTATTTTCTTTTTATCTCTTTTCTAAAGACCCATTTTCCATGCATTCCATAATAAAAACATTACTTAAGAGTATCTGGAGAAAGCTAGTGACTTGTGCTTTCTTGTGAAGCTTGTGTTCCACTAAACTGATCGCCTTCTTCACTAGCCTGCAAGCAGATGGCCCCTTAACAGCATTTAGTACAGCTATAAACACAGTTCAACAAGTACTTGCCATCTTCTCCTTCAGCTCCAAGTTTTCAGTTCTGAGAAAAGCAGATTCTTTTTTGGCATCCAAAGCTATGGCTTCACTATCTAAGAGGGATTTATTCAGCTGCTGAATTTCCTCACTTAGCTTATCAGAATCTCCCTGAAAAAGACAATACTCAAAGAGTTCAAAAAATATATATCCATAATAAAGCAAATGTGTTCATTATAATGAGGTTAAAACATGAATACAACCCAGCAGAAAACTCAAGTTTACCACTGAAAAAGATGTCTCTCTTTCCACTCTTGCTTTTTGTAATTCTTCCACACGATTCTGTAATATCTTTATTTTATTTTCTTTCTCTTTCATCTGTTCCAATTTGGAATTTATTTCTGCCTAAAAGTTGAAGGAAAAAGAGAGAAGGAAGATTTGAGTGCCCAGTTTGGTCTTTCAGGTCAGAATTTATCAAAAACCTACACAGAAAGCATTCATGGATTTTAGACATATCCTTCTTATAGCTGGTAAGACTAACCAGAGTCCAATGATGTATAGCATGTCCACAGCAGATCCAGTATTTCAAGATAAACAAACCAAGAACATTTTAAACAATTCTTACTGCATGTAAATTCATGGAGAGGCTCACCTCAAGTTCCTCATTGTATGCTTCAGAATTTGAAACTAGATTCTTTAAGTTGGTAATTTCATGCATTAGTTGGATCTGTGGAATAAATTGAAGCAAATTTGCAGAGGATGTTAGAAAGCACCCACACCAATAGTTTTTAGTTGCCAACAGCATGAAAACAAGCAAAGTCTATCTTGTGTTTTCTTCTTTATTAGTGGGCAAACCGCATATGCACACACACGCATCTATTTGAACAGCTACAAAGCAAAATGCTACCTATTCTTTCAAATGGATAGATGAGATGCAAAGCTCTGGTTTTAGCTTCCCAATAATTAGAAAGGATTCAAGCTATCTCCAATAGCTTGAGAAGCAAGAGCAATCTGACCAAAGCAATTAATGCAGAAATTGTGCAGATAGGGCACTTCAAATTCTAGTCATGTTAAGCAGCTTTTTATGATACAGTGCGAGTATTAATGATTTAATCTATTCGCTAACAGGAATGAGAAGGTGCCAAAACTGAAGTAAAACAAGCCATGAACACATTCAGTGCCATTCTCTGAAAGAAGGCACGAGTAGAAGACTGGGTAGAAAAGCACTTCTGAAACTGAAGACCTCTTTTCTTTTAATTAAAAAGCTTTACAGTAAGCACTCATCTACCAGTACTTCTGTATAGTCACAAGCATAGGTAAGGAGAAAATCCAATCTGTAATTTTTAAAGACCTGTGAAGTTTTAAAACAAGCACTCTCCTGCGAGTATTCCTATGGAATTTGCTTGTATAAACTGACAGCTTTCAACTAATGTATTTAGTGAAGTATGTGACCTTTTAGTATTGCTGTAATTATAATCTGTTACACGAGTATCAGTAAATGCTTACATTTTATGGTCTGTCTCCAGATATCTGAAAACGTGAATCATTCAAAAAGTAATTCTTTAATAATAATAAAAGATACTTCAGGACATCGCATTTGTATTAGATACAGTTTTCCACACAAAGTTTTTGTGTTACTGTGGATTTGTTAAACATTGGCTAAGGGAGATAGCACAACCAGTCTAGCAGACAAAGGGTCTTTAGAAAGGATCTTAGATGCAAGCTAAATGAGAATATCTTATGGATCTATTTTCTTTAAGGT
The DNA here is from genome assembly GCA_035047845.1 of Dendrocincla fuliginosa. Taxonomy (NCBI): domain Eukaryota; kingdom Metazoa; phylum Chordata; class Aves; order Passeriformes; family Dendrocolaptidae; genus Dendrocincla; species Dendrocincla fuliginosa. The sequence continues at coordinate 23,963,936 of JAWWMO010000138.1, forward strand.
CTACAAATCTTTGCAGGGAACACAGTGGAAATAAGTGGTATTATTATTAAATTGTAACCTGAAACAACAATGCAAAAGGATGTAACAAACGTAGTGTCAATCAGAGGCTACTGAACAGACTAATGTGGATAAGTAAACTCCAGCAAAGGTACCAGGAAAGAAATAGAATAATACATCTATGTCTCAATACTTCAAGTTGCTGGGTTTAAGTTTTCTTTGGGCTATAACTTATTTCACAGTCTAGCCTTTGGGCAGCTAGAACCTAATACAATTAATATGTATTTCAGGTTACAGATTCAGAGAACAAAACATTTGGACAAACAAGGTACATTTCCACTAACTGTGGAGGTGAAGAGAACTGAAAGTCAGCATTTCCTACATAATAAGTTATCCAGTAGGTAAGTTTACATTTTTTTGACTTTGTGGAACAAAACACATTTCAATTTTCCATACATTACTATTCACGCTATTATTTTAAAATATTTTATGACTAAGTTAAGTAGTACATTAAAAGTTAATGCTCACATAGTCCATGGATTACCAAAAGCCAGAGCTATCTTGGATTGTAAACCAAGATGCTTTGCACAAGAAAAATATGAAATATAGTTTAGCAATCATTCTTTAACTTCAAAACAGTTTTAAAGTATACTTAAACAGCAAAATTACTGTCTCACAGAAGTCTAGAGTGAAATTCAGATCACGTGTATATAAAAATATACAGATACATATATATACACACACCAATATACATTTAACCAGACTTCAGTATGCAACTCTCCAAGAATTTGTCTGAATTTTACACTCTAAGTAAATCCTGTTTAAATCCTGAGTTCATTCATTCTGATGACAAACGTAGCTTATAGCACCATCAGTTTGTGAATCGACATCCAAGTCTCTGTACACTGAATAAACTCTATAAAATATTTGAGCATAGAGAATTCATATCTATTTCAATGCACCTTACCTCATGATCTTTCTGTGTTTGTTTTTCCAGTGCTTCAAATTCATCTATTTCTTTTTTTTCCTTCAGTTTCTCCTTAAGTTCATTTATTTCTAATTTCAACTGCTCATTTTCCAACACTAGGTTATTAAAGTTAGCTTGCAGGGCATTGACCTCATTTACAGCGATATCCTGAAGAAGCAGCACAGGAAACTTTAGAAGCTGTTGCTGGAATGTCAGTCCTATTTCTACAAAACTCAGAACAGACCTACCTTTTCAAGCGCTAATGCTTCACAGAGTTGCACAGATTCTTCAAAGTCTCTTTGAGTCTAGAAAAAGAATCACTCTTGGTTAACAGATCTCCAAGAGCAAGTTGAGTATTGTATTCCTCATAGATTGTCTTTTCACAGCTAGCCCTGTTTAAATACTGAAGTTTACTGGATCATTTGCCACAAACTCACAGAAGCATAGAACCATCCCACAGCTTTGCAGAGATGTATGTCCAAGAGACTTAGTTTCTAACCAGTTCTACTAATTCTGCAGAATACTGGTGTTCTACAGAAGAGTAAGGCTGAACTCTACTGAGATGTATATTATGCATATGCACAGAATTAGACAACTGAAATAGATTATGATGTTACCCAATTCATATTAGGTCCAGCAATCCATTCTACCTCTGAAATTTGATCAGGAACCATCAGACATTGGTTGCCATATTCAGAATTCTCTAACGCAGCTGAAAAGAAAGATGTATTAAAAAAGTATGAGTAGATTTTAAACTGGACATCAAGAATTTTCTCACAAAGTAATTTTACCACATTGGAAACAATCAATCAATGGCAAAACAGAGCACACTGGGTAGGACTTCTGACTCTCATGATTTTGTTATGAAAGGGAATGCCACTGAAGTCCAGTCCCTACACTTAGCTGACCACCTTATCACAAGATAATGAATACTAAACCAAATCCAGAATCAACTTATTCCCTTGGGGAAATTAAGTAACACAATGCTCACAAAGTTCTCTATCAGGAATTTCATAGAATCATAGAATGGTTTGGGTTGTAAGGAACCTCAAAGACCATCTAGTTCCAACTCCCCATCCCCATGGACAGGGACACCTTCCAATAGACCAGGTTGCTCAAAGCCCCATCCAAGCCCCCATCCAACCTGGCTTTCAAGACTTCCAGGGATAGGGCATCCACTTCTTGGGGAAGCCTGTGCCACTGTCTCACCACCCTCAAAGTGAAGAATTTATTCCTTATATCTAATCTAAACCCACTCTTCCTTTAAAGCCATTCCCCTTCTTATCCCTACATGCCCTCTCCAGCTTTTCTTGTAAGCCCCTTTCAGACCCTGAAAGGCCACAATAAGGTCATCCCAGAGCCTTCTCCAGGCTGAATAATCCCAGTTTTCTCAGCCTTTTCTCTTAGGAGAGGGGCTCCATCTCTCTGACAATCTTTGTGGCCTTCTCTGGACCCGCTCCAGCAGGTCCTTCTTGTGCTGGGGACTCCATAGCTGGACACAGCACTCCAGGTGGGGTCTTATGAGAGCAGAGTAGAAGAAGGGGTGGAATCACCTCCCTTGACCTGCTGGCCATGCTACACATGGATTTCACCTGGGATAGTGACTCATGTTCCCACTTTTAAATAAAGTGAAGTTTATTTCCAGCACAAGAACTACCATAATTATTGTTCTAAACCCACTTCCCTTCAGGCAGCATTCTTTTCTGGCAGATAAACGTGATTTTCTTGCAGGCTACAGGCAAGTTCCAAAACTGGGTTCATGGAATATTATTTGAGTACAGTGGCAACTAAATTTAGCTTTCATATTGTTAGCAAATTGATTTGCTTTTTAATTTAGATTTATTAAAAGGGGATTATTTTTGATTTCAATGCTGCTTTGCAGACTTTTTCCTGAAGTTACTTACAATCCTCTGCATCTGGTAGTGCTGGCAGAGACATTTTCATTTTTTTTGTTTCAGTCGGCATGGCTTTTTCAAATTCTTCAAAATAGCTCACATTTGCCTGATTTATCTTACCAGGAGCCCAAGTAACTCTTCTTCTTCTCTTGGCCTTTAAAAAAGCATTTACAGAAAAACTGATAAAAAACAAACCAGTAGGTAGAAAGTGAATGTTGCATTGGGCTAGTCCTGTAACAGTACCAGCAGCTAACTAGACAGTGTTTTGCAGCTTCCTCAAAATTAAACTACAGTAAGGCAGTTTGAAAGCAAAAGTGTCTGCAGTCTTTTCATTACAAGGTAACATTGAATTACACTTGGAAGTTATTTCAAAAGTTAGCCTTTTCAAAACATGAAGGAAAAGTGAAAATTGCCTATCATTCTTCATTGTCAGTATAACCCGATGCATTTAATATTACCTTTCACAAAGTATTTCAGAATTGTCAAGTAAGATCTAGAACAGGTGCTTACTTTAACATTCTGTTTTGAGGCAAAGGAAGCAGAAGTCACCAGCATCTCAGTTAAGTTTCGTATCCTGTCTTCCTGTACTTTTTGGAGAGAATTTTTTTCTTCCAGCAGCTGGGCCAATTGGTCCTTTTCCATTGCATGAATTTGAGTTTTCGAAGACACCTTCCATAAAGAGAGTATTAATCAAACTGACATTTTAAGAGCACAAGCTACTCCTACAGAGAAGACACAATTAGTGATATTTAGAAACAACTACACACATATCACCTTTAAAGTCTGGAAGAGGAGTCTTTAATAATGAAACAATCTACAATTTACCTGCAAACTAAGTATGTAAAAGGGGTCAAAGTCCCAGAAACAACACAGCCTCAGATTTTTCTAGGCACAAAAAAACACCCAAAAAACCATCTTTCAAATCTAACGGTTTAAGATGACCTTCCCATGGTGCCAGGTGCCTGAGGCTCTCTCAGAACTATGATTCAATTGTCAAGTAACAGCAAGCTACTCTCATGCATGTAATCTCTTTAAATTGAAGTACAGAAAATTTATTCTTTTGTAAAGTAACAGCTAGTTTTGACAACTTTATCATAAACTTACAATAATATTTTAGAGGAATTCAAAGTTCACATGAAATTTTCCAACAAACTCTTCTGTACTACTTTCCTCAGTACCTACTGTCTCAGGAGATAACAAACACTCCCAGGTCCAAGTTTATGTTGCAAGTATCGTTAAAAATAAGTGGCCAGTTATTTTTCAGAAAATTTTTCTACGGATATTTATAATTTGCAACATAAAATATGTATACTTTGATTTAGTTTACCAAAACAGTATGTTCAGCATTGTTATTTTCCTGTGCTTCATGTTTTATCATCTGTACTCTAACAAGACTTGCAAGATTGCTCCACAACCGATTATGGAAAAATCCATAGATTTTTAGAGACAGACAAACACATGAGAGACTATACTGTCTGGTGGGAAGGTACTGTTGTTGAATTTCTAAATGTATCTTCTACTATACATGACCTAGGTTTTGCCAGTAATCTTAATGCAGTTGCAACTCCTTGCAACTCCAACCAAAGTAGAACAACAGTAAAGGAGAAAAAATACGAATTAAGTTGTAATCTTTAATGGACATTCAATAACTTCTTATATTGCAATTAATTATTTTGATCTGTTAAAGTGTGCTATAAGGCATGACAAATTTCTATTTTTTAATTATGTTAGCCTACTGATAGAAAGCGATTCTCTTAGCTGATCTCAGTGTTAGCTTTCACACAGATAGTGTTAGCTCTCATCAGTTGTTCTAGACTTTACCTTTTCAATTTCTGTTCTCTCAATAAAAATGACATATCACTTTAAACAGTTTACCTACTCCGGCAAATTTAACTGCTTTTTGTTTAAAACAGGTCATTTCCAAATAGCTATCAGTACTAAGGATAGATTATTTTAAAGAAGTTTATTACATACTTCCTCCAGCTGCTTTTTCAAATCCAGAATTTCTTTGCGGTATCTCCTCAGGAGGGCATCATCATCAAGTACTTCATTGACTTTTGGTGTATTCTTCATTCCTTTGGCTGTATTGGCAAACTGGAAGAATATTCTCTCATGGACAATAGTTCAAGAACAAATATTCTAAAAAGACTTATTCTGTTCCATATTCCCCAACAGAATTAACAGGAGTATAATAGATAAAGAGCAGCATATAATAGAGCACAGAAATATTGGAATTTGCTTATTTTTAATGTGTTCTAAGCTTTTAAAAGGCACATTTTCTTTGCTTGATACTAGCACTTAAAATGTGAAGCATAACACTTATGCAAATACATCCCAAGTTATTTTTATTTAATACAAAGCTCAAAAAAACACCAAAAAGGAAGACAATCCTACCTAAAGAATACAGTTCATTAGCAGTACAATTACCCTCCTTTCCTGGAGTACCTGTCTAACATCTTATGTTAGAAAAGACTTGTTCTAACTGTGTTTGGAAAAGGCAAATGAGAAGAGAGGCTATCTCCTGCCCGCAAAGCAAGAGAAGGAGCTTTGTTCCAGCTCTAGAAAGCTCTAGGTACACAAGCTAGCACAAGATGACGACTGGAAAAGATTCTGTGTACAAAATAAGTATTTCAACTTCCAAGTCCACAGAAGCCCTTTAGAAGATCCAAGTCATGAAAGATCAATCGGATTACATTTTCCACTGCTCCCCTGCCTACAACAAAGCCTTCAGTCAGAAGTGCTGAAGAACAGGTGAAAAGCTTTACCTGAAGAGTACTGAGCGTTTCATCAAAAGAAACAGGAGTAATTGTACAAATAATAACTGTTTTAGCATTTCCTCCAAGGGAGTTCTGCAGAATTCGAGTCAGCTTGCTGTCTCTGTAATTTATGAAGCTAATCAAAAAGAGGTAAGAAAAAAAGAAATCAGATCTTTGTATAGAAAAAACCCCACAGTAAATATATTTTCTAGAGGTAATAGGTTATTCGAAATAGTTACCTACAGAAGATTATAAATAAAGGATTTTAATTTCTTAGTTTAGTAGTGACTTATAAAAGGTGTATGAACAGTTGCTTACCCAGAAGGGTCATCACAAAGTTTTTTGATAACTTGACCCAGGATGAACAAGCTCCGATTTATATTGCAGCCTTCTTTCAATCGGACACCTAGGTACCACACAGTAACTTTTTTTATTATTTTAAATTTAAAATAGCATTAAGATACATTTTCAATCTGTCAAGTTTTTGTGCTATGTTACGCTTAGACGGATTATCCAAGAGTTAAATCTCAAGTGCCATAATGTGCTATGACCCATCAGCAGGCAGTATTGAATCCTTTATAACTGCAGAAATGCATCAAAATAAGAGAGCAATCACAAATAAACATTTAGAACCTTTATACAGTAAGTAGCTGGTGCCATAAGAACTTAAGTTACCTGTTTAAATTTTGCAAATATCCACATTTACATGCACAAGTATGACAAATCAACCTTAGAAACAAGTTGTGGCTTAGTCATTTTTCGTATTTACTTGTGCCCCTCTCAGATCACTTTTTTTTCTGATAAAGGCATTTTTGTGCAGCTTCATGCTGTTGCTGTCAACAGCCAAGCTTCTCCTTAGCTAAAGAACGAGCCATCTATTCCCTCTTCACCTTTACATACAAATCCCTAAAAGCTTCTAGTGATGTTGTTATTACAGGTGAATCTTCACTGATTCATTCCCGTTCTATTAGTTCAGTGCATGACTGTTGCTGGGCCTGCTGTTCTAGAAAAGGTATATTACTACTTAATTGTTTGCACTTTACAGCATTTACAGTATTTTCCCAAGTACCTCCTGTTCTGCCAAGGGGAAAAGAGCTTATTTATAAAAAATAAATAACGCAATAGCACGTAGATCAAATAATTTCTTTTCTATCATAGTCTATCGTAAGGATTAATTAGCAGAAGTAGTCATCAGGAGAGCCCCATTTAACACTTACCTTCAGCTCCTGTTTGACTAGCTCTTTCACTGCCTGCCAGATCTACCAAGTTCTGCAAATTTATTAAATATTTCACAGGTTAGTTCTGAGGAAGTTCAGTTTAAAATAATTCTAAATCTCTGCTAAGAATTTCCTAGACTAAAGCTACACTTAAACAACCCGAAGAGGTCTGTCATTACTGGAAGCAATCCATAGCTGCCACACACACATCAAGCCACACTTTCAAGGTACATAAGAACATGGAGTAAGTTTGTATGAACTCTATTACACCACCCCAAACAGAATTTCAAACTTGCAATGCAACAACCCCTACCCTCAGTAAGAAAATACTTCTCTAGTGAGAAATTGTGTTTAACCACTAATTCAAGCCATAGAAATCTTTCATGGGAAAAAGCCTAGATGAGGCTCTCATCTAGATACTAGATACTCATACTAGATGAGTATCCATTCCTACATCAACTGTCTCTGGTTGCCTGTCACTGTGGAGATAAGGAAAAGAAGAAAATAAATACCAGTGGACAAGCCTCACTCTGAATCTGGTTCAAAGTCAACTAGAACTTCACGCCATCCCATAATGATTTGCCTGAGCAAGTAGCCCTCGCTTTGGCTGTTTTTTGTTTCAGAAAGGTAAAATCCCATACAAACTCCACCAAGCAGCAACAGACCAAAAAGGCCAAAAACCTCTTCCCATACCCCAGTTAGCAGGTTATTATAAAGTCAGTTGGAACTGACAGGCCAAAGGGGTACAGATACCCTAAGTATGATGAGAAAAAAGGTAGGTAGTAGTTTGCTGAGATAGTGCATGAACAGTGTTTACATGCAGACCCAGAACTTTTTCACATGAAGCCAGAAGAGAAAGCTGCGCATGTTTATCACAGTGCATGTGATTAACAATGCTACTGCCAGTTATGAATAAGACTGCATATGTAGATTTTAGCAAGCTTGAATGGTTTCATATTGATTCCATTCCTCCAGCTGTTTCAGATTATTTTCTGAGAATCAAGGTAAGGCTGTAGGGAAGGCTTCTGAACCCATAACACTCTCCTAGAAAGCAGCAGTTGTATTCCTCCCAGTTTATATTTCATATACCAGTAATCCATCAGAGAGATGCTAAGGGGGATTATGAAAAGAGTCTTCTGGCTATTGCAGCTGTAGGGTGGATGTTCTTTTAAAAACAACCAAATTTGAGGATAAAAGTCCTAAGGTTACCCATTTTACAAGTAACTTCACAGGGTTTGCAGGGGTCAGAAACAATTGTAAGGGAAGATGTATTTAACAAAACGCAAGAGCACTCTGACACAGCCCCTTCTGCTCCTGGAAGAACATAACACTCCCCTGTCCAGCACAAATAACCCCCATCAGAATTCCCTCTGGTGGAAAGTTATCCTCTATATAACACTCCAGGAGTCTCCCTCTATACTTCAGAAACATCTGCTAGAAGTTAGCAACAAAACATCGTTGTAAGTCATTATGAAGTATCATCATTCTCTCAAACAAGCAGTAATATTAAATTGTCTAGGGAAGCTGTAATCCAAGAAACTATTAAACAGACACTTACCAAGTGGGAAACCATGACTGCTCCATCACAGTTTGCATTTGCAGGGTCACTTCGTTCTCTGCTTTCAATGATCTAGAAATGAAATAAAGTGCAGTAAAGTTTTTGCCACTTTGAAAACAATGAAACCACTCCTAACAGTGAAACAGTTTTTACCATTCTGAAGATAGTGTGAGAACGGCTGCTGTGTTCATTCATTTTTGTTTCTCCATAATGGCGATTTCCTGTCAAAACCAATATTAGAATACTTCTGCTTATATTTTGATAAAATGGAGATAAACAGACAAAAAGCACAATTTTAGAGCTTTCTGAAAAACATTGATTTCCGAATATAAACTCCAAGAGATACCCCATGGTTCTGATATACCTGATTCATCAACACTTTTTTAAGATACCAGCTGACTTTGGCTAAGTAACTTACTTTCTCCTTTTCTAATCCATTCCATAACTTGTTCTGGGGCGACCACCACTTCTTCAATCAGATCTTCTACATATGTATTTCTCTACAGAATAAACATAGTCATAAATTTTACTCAACTCCAACATTCACTTCAATACATAAAGTTAACATTACCAGCAGTAATTATGGTATTTATTCAACAGTTAAATGTCTTTTTACTCCAAACATAAGGGATGAGTAGAGTATAGAACTTCATCAAAACTGTGTCCTAAAGAAACATGAATAAAAAAAAACATTTAGAAAATTTCCTAAAAAGAGAACTGCTGGGGGAAATATCCTTATGGACATTTTCTGAGGGAATCCAGGAGTATAATTCTCAGTAAATGTTATAAGGACATAATCATACAACTGGTAGTTATTTCCCTTCTTTCCATGTTCCAAAACCACTGATCCTTTAGGCCATCAAAAGAAAAAAACCAACAAAACAACAAATCACCAATTTTTATTATTTCCTACAAAACTTAATATAAAGAAACTGAAGATGGTGTTAAAGTAGATTTCTTTTTCTACAGTGACCATCTTCCTGAATAGTTCCAGTCTCATGGTTATTCCATGATTACAGTAGAAGAAAAGGGTGTCTACATAGTAAAAGGTAAACTAGCAACAGAGAGCCCAAAGTCACTGTTGTTAATTCTATTATATCAAATGTCCTTCTGCTAATGCTGAAGGTACAATTACACAATTTGACCCAGAAAAGCTTTCAGCTAGATGCCTCCGAAGGCATTTTGTTTTCAAGTTCTTTTACTACAAGCAGATACAATACTTAGACTACATAATATCCACTTACATTAACATCTTCACGAATTCCCAGAGGCTTCTTTTTCCTACTATCACAAAGCAAATCTGTAATGGTTTCATTATAGATTTCCATGTAAGAAACCCTTAGCAAGAATTCTCTATCTGGAATCTAATGTTGAAAGAGAAAAAAAAAGAAATAAATCCCAGATTAACTGAAGAACACCTTTTAACGCAAGCATTCTTAACTCAGAGATGTATGTTTGGATATTGTTCTATAGATTTCCTTCCCCTCATCCTGTCTGTAGCATTAGCATCTACCAATACAGGAATATTTTTCTTCTATCCCACTTCTTTCCAGCTGCATGAATAGTATATCACTTCTAAAATGTTATAAAATTAAGATAACTGCCCCACAGAAGCAGGACAATGGTTCTCCCGTTTAAATGCCCTTTCCAAATTGCTTTCCTCCTGCTTAGGCTCCTTCCTCTCTCTGTGTACCTTGTTTTCTCTCTCTGCTTGTTTGGCTTTACTTTTGCTGCTGCTGCTGCTTCTTCCCTTGCCTCCCTGGTAGAGAATATTGGGGTGAGGAAAGGCTGCACAGTGGACTCAAGGAAAGTTTTATTGGCTTTAGTTATTTTATAAACCCCTTACGGTACTCTGCACCTCCTTAAACAAGCAGAGACCATTTCACTTAACTGATAACGATTACCTGAAACTATCAAGGCAGAAGCAAGTGCTCTGCAAATAATATTTTGGAAATCACTGTTTTAACTTTTAACTTCTCCTTACTTTTATTAACACTGAACAATTAACAATTCTTTTGTAAGCCTGAAATAAGTAAATGTAGTGTCATATTCTTCCCACCAAAAAAAAAAAGTCTCTATTGTTGTTAATTTTTTAGACTTAAAATAGCAGAATAAATACAAAGCTTCATATTACCTTACCTACCACATGAGCAAAGGAGTATCTATTTAAAGTTGTAATCAATGTTTAGCATATTTGCAAATTTAACAACCCTCCTCAGTGTTGTTCTGATTTGACTTCAATGAAGCGTCCCATTAGCTTTTTGTTTTAAACCTTTCATCTTTCCCAGGCTAGCAAAGCAAGTGCAACATATAGTCCAATATAAATGTATTTTCTTCCTAAGCTCCCTAACACTAATATTAACTTTTATATAAGGATCACAAATATTTCTGTCATTTCACTTTGATGGAATTGCTTACCTCACAAATAATTTTGAAAACATGTTGAATTGCCTTAGGGATAATGCCCACAGAATCTTCATTACCCATCATTGTGTATGTCTTTCCTGAAGCAGTCTGTCCATAAGCAAAAATTGTGCCTAAAAAGGGGGTTAAATTTTACCAATTATTTCTGAAACACATTACAAACAGGATTTAAATACAGTTTTAAAACTTACCATTGTAACCTTGCACAGCTGACTGTATAATTGGAACAGCTACACCATCATATAACTGCTGAGTGTTGTCATTTGAGTGAAAGACACGATCTTAAAAACAAATTAAAATAAACCATGTGAATCCATTGTATTCCAAGTCAAAACCAGATTGTCATCTTACTCAGTATCACTGACTTCAAATACAATAAATGGGCATCATTGTTTGTAGGGTAACTCAAACATAAAATATCACTGTGACACTACTAATGCAGACTTTTAGAATTTTATATTAAAAAAAAATTAAACGCAACACCAAAACAATGCACAGATGGCAGACAAGTTAAAAAAACCAAATAAACAAAGAATAGTGGGCACAGTTAAACAGTCATCCTGCTTAATCCTAGAAAGTTATGGCTAGTTTAGCTATGATATTGTAAGTCTGACAAGGCAGGCTAATTGTTAAACACCTAGCCTGAAGCATGCTTTTACTGAATATATTTTGGGAAAAATCTTTGTAGAGCTACATTCATATCGACAAGCAGAAAGACTCAAAGTATCCAACTAGTTACGAGGTTCTAACATTCATACTAGTCACGTTTTGGGTTGTGGTTCCCCCATCGCCTCCTTCCTAAATGCTCTGGACTAGCCCTGGTCTAGTCCATTTGTAACTGGATTGCATATGAAAGGGATCCTGTGTTACGAAGCCGCTACAGCATAAACCAGAAGGGACAAAGCAAGGTCCATCAGAAGGTGCCTTCAAAAGCGCATTCCCTGTACTGTGAGCCAGGAATGCTGCGTGTCCCAACGACGCTCCTTCGGAGTTAGGAAGCTGGAAAAGCCCAGGGACGCTGCAGGGAGCTCAGGGCACTCACGTTCCAGCAGAACGGTAGCCAAAGGCCGCATTAGCATCAAGGCAAACCAATTGTTTTCACATTCTTACCATAACTAAATGTTTTGGTCCCGTTCACGTCGGAAACAGTGTTATTTTCACTCCTCCAATACAGGGGCACTTTATCTCCCGGAGCATTTTCTCTAAAAGGAGAGACAGCTTTATGGGGCGAGCGCTCTGCTGCGGCGGCACGGACCCCTGACCGCCACCCCCTCCCTCCCGGAGGGACCCGGCTCGCTCCCTCCCTCCCTCCCGGCCCGGCCGGCTCACGGCGCGGGGGGACGGGGGGCTTCACCTGGCGATGAGCGGCCGCACACGCACGCAGACCGTGACCGCGCCCTCGTCCGCCATGCCCGCCGGGACCAGGGGAAGCGGGACGGGACCAGGGGAAGCGGGACGGGACCAGGGGAAGCGGGACGGGACCAGGGAGCTCTGCCCCAACCGCCGCCGCGGTTTGAACTGCGCCGGCGCCGCTCCCCATTGGCCCGCGCCGACGGACGCCGTGCGCGGAGCGTACCACTCGCCCAGAGCTGGGGGGGAGCATCCAGCGGGACGCGCAAGCAAAGCACAGGCTGAGCGGCCCCGCAGCGCCCCGTGACCCCCCGCACCTGGCGGCAGCGCCGCGATGGTGCCGGCCAGCGCCGCGGGCGGTGCCCGGGAGCGTGGCGCGGCAAGGGAGGGTGCGGGTCCCCGTCCGGGAGGGCGCGTGTGTCCCGGTGCGGGATGCTGTCCCGGTGCGGGGTGGTGCCCCGGTGCGGGATGGTGCCCCGGTGCGGGATGGTGCGTGTCCCGCTCCGGTATGGTGCCCCGGTGCGGGATGGTGCGTGTCCCGCTCCGGTATGGTGCCCCGGTGCGGGATGGTGCGTGTCCCGCTCC
>JAWWMO010000138.1:23976784-24081791 GCA_035047845.1 Dendrocincla fuliginosa
GGGATGGTGTCCTGGTGCGGGATGGTGCGTGTCCCGGTGCGGGATGGTGCCCCGGTGCGGGATGGTGCGTGTCCCGCTCCGGGATGGTGTCCTGGTGCGGGATGGTGCGTGTCCCGCTCCGGGATGGTGCGTGTCCCGGCAAGGGATGGTGTCCCGGCAAGGGATGGTGCGTGTCCCGCTCCGGGATGGTGTCCTGGTGCGGGAGTGGCGAGATGGCTTCGGGTGGGGAGAAGCCCGGGGGTGTCGAGCGCGGCGGCTGAGCCGGCACCGCCGTGCTTACCGCCAAACGGCGTCCTCAAGTGCCACATCTCCACCACTGCCCTGGTTAGCCTGTTCCAATCCATGACAGCCCTTTCCATAAAGAAATTTTTCCCTGCTATCCAACTTACTGAATCCGAGCTGTATGCTTTCACACATAACAGCACACATTTCACACGTTGTTATGTGATTGCTCTTTTTTATTTAAGTAAAATGTATTGAAGTGAGGGTTAGAAAAACGGTGGGAACGTTTGGTGGATGGGAGTTCTTAGTTCAAAGCTGTAATATTTTAGGAAGGAGACTGCAGAGTCATCTAAGAAAAAGGCTGTGTCACTGCACAGCCCTGATGCCAGTGCATGATGGGCTTCAGGGGTGGAGAAGGAGGGGAAGGTAGCTGCAAAGAGAAGCCTACAGAAATCAAAAAAGAAGGCACACCCCAATTGTGTTTCTTTTAATGTCAACAGATTAATGACTACGTTATGAAAATATTATTCACATTTCAACTTTTAAAACAATATGTTTTCCCCCACATTTTAATCATCCTCATCTTCACCTTCCTCTTCTTCTTCCTCCTCTTCTTCATCTGCAGCTAAAGCTTCCTGTGCAGCCTTGAAAGCCAATTCCTCTTCAAGAGTGGGGTCTCTTGTCTCAGTGATTGCTGGACCACTGGGATATTCTGTTTGCACCGGCGGGGGCAGAATGGGATTGTGGTTTTCTGGACTGTATTTGTGACCCCAGCCAATGTAGATGTTCTCAAATGTCCTGAGAAGTGAAAGAAAACACACTGACCCCCTGACAAAATATCCGCAGAGATACTGTCAGGCCTCCTTGCTCTCCCATGCAAAAAGTCACAGATATCCTGTAACTGAAGAATTTAAAACATGGCACCTTTTTTAAACTGCTCTAACGGTTAATACATCTTGTGTCTAAAATGAAGTGTTGCTGCATTATATTGTAATATGACTCCAACTTCACATGGGTAACAACATAGTGCTGTTTCTGACACCAACTCCAGTGCGTTTTTAAAAGCAGGTAGAGGTTATGACTGTACCATTTGTAGCTGCTTTTGTACAAAGTACCATGGACCCAAAATTACAGATTTTAAACCAAGGACTGTGCCCAAATACTAACTGGACATTTACATCCATTAACTTTATGCCAGCCTTTCCAGTGATTATTTGTTTTCAGTCTTAAATACATATTTAATGTTGCTGTGCACATTCAAGTGTCCTTCTCCATCAGTCTCTGGAATAGAATTCAGTCAATGAATTAATAATAAAGCAACTTTGCCTGCATTAGCCAGGTGCCTGTGAGTAGCACATACAGTCTCTGTTGTAACCACATCAAGTAGATTCTCACCTGCCAGATGCAAAGGCATATGCTCCAGGCCACCAGTTAGACTGGAGAATTGCAACAGAATGTTGTGGGATCAGGTCTGTAGAAGCCTGAGCTGTCCAAGCAGGTATGTCTTTAATTCCTGGAGGTAGCCAAACACACACTGTCTATGAATAAATGGAGTTATGACCCTCTACCAAACATTTAAGACTGAGCTACAAGACTTTCAGAATTACAGAAAGACCTGTAGAATTTAAGCAATTATACTACATTGCATGTTAAAAGGCCAGAAGTCAGAAACAACAAATGTGGGCAGTGCATGTGAGCAGGTGGCTTGAATGTATGAGCAGGCAGTGTAGGAACGCTAATAGACCCACAGGAATGCTACTCAAATTCAGTAGCATTCACCCCTGTTTCATTTGTCAAGGACTGTTTACCACTTACAGATAAATGATATATTTCACCTCCATTAAAGAATGGGGAGTAGAAAAATAATATTTATGTAATCTAATATTCAGGCTCCCTTATTCTCATGAGTTGCTGCAGTAATATGCTAAAACATCTAAATTCATATACAAATACTGACTATAGTATATGTGTGTACGTTTGAATTAATTTACTTATTTCCACATGCACACACAATTTTTTTTTTGCCTAAAAAGAGGAGATAAAAATAGCTGAATGTATTTCATGTAGTGAGCTGTCTTGAACATGCAATAACCTGACAAGTCTAAGCTATTTTCTTTCCTTTAATCTCAACACAATTGTTACCTAGTAAACCCAATTATTTCAGTTTTAAAGTCAACGCTGTTAATCATTTTGCTTTTGATTGATTTTGTAAATGAATGTGTATACCCTACAGAGTCCTGTAACTTCAAATATTTACTATCTAAATGCCAATGTTTCTAGCAACTCTCTATCAGAAACTTCATATTTCATGAAGAATACCTTCATCTTCAGAGACTAGAGTAAGAAGGGGTGGACCTGTTTCTTCCTGTTCCTCATCCATCTCCTCTGATTTCTCTTCCTCCTCTTCTTCTTCTTCCTCTTCATCTTTCTCCTCTAATTTTTTAGGATTAATCCAAACACAGCGACCCTTTAATTGACATAGAAAAATAATAAATATATGTAACAATCATTGAAAGAATGCAAGCCAGTTAAAACAATTGGCTCAGACACACACACATAGTTAAGGGATGAGGTGAAGGAAAATGTATATTCCATAACTGGTAAATTGTTGGCAGAGTATTGTACCCTCTTTGCAGAGCATTCCCTATATCCATCTTTCCTTCCTCATCCCTACTTACTATTTCAGAATAACCTTATACCTCTGTCATTATCTTTTTGTAACATGGTAATCTTCAGTTCTTGCCCAGTTTGGTTTATATCCTTGATAGACCACTAGTTACTGCAAACTAAGAGGCTTAACTTATGGACTTTACCTCTTCCTTTAAAATCTGCCTTGTTATTTAGCTACCAGTTAGAGGAATGTGTTCTTAAGATCCTAATGCATATAAATATTATTCTTTACAGCTATTGTTTTGCTGGTAATAAGTTTAAACTTTATTTCCTACCATTTGCTGTTATTTTACACTAGCATTCTTGAACCGGTGGACTGGCCAGCAAACCATCATTGGATCATCAAATTAGTAACACCTCCTTTTAGCACTAGCCTGATAGCACATGCTCTTAGGCTTTCTCATTGTCATGTTTCAAGCAGAAAATATAAAAGAAGAAAACAACAAATAAGTTCCACTTAGCATACAATCATAAGCTATCTGCATTTTAGCATTCTACCCAAGAAAGGAAAATTTTAAACATTTTAATCAAGTAAGAATGTCAAAGCAGAAAACCTAACCCAGAAGATTACCAGAAATCATTGTTATTAGGGCCTAACTACATACTGTTATCTAAAGATAGATTTCATTCTCAAGAACACCTAATTGAAAAAAGTATTAAACCCAGAAGGTTCCTAAATATATATATAAATATATAAATACATGTTAAATGTAAATAAGTGCAAGATATTTACATATTATATATATTTTTTCTGTATAAAAACATTTCAGTCCAATACCAAAGTTTGAATGTGCAGGTGAGGAGTGTCATTTGCATTCTGTAACTCTCTGAGTACTACAGTGTGAATGGTATCTGAGATCAATGTAAGCACATACCTGCTTTAGAATATGCTTTACATGGTGTGCCCATGTGGAGAGAGAATCCACCATTTCAGCCACAGAAGGAGGCTCAAAATCAGGATTTTCTTCATATGTATCACCTTCTTCTTCTTCTTCTTCGTCTTCTGGAAACTGGTAAAATCCAGTGGGAGAGATGTGGGTTCCAGCTGAGATTCGAGCTATCTGTGCACGCAGGTAATTGGCCTCATTTCCAGGGAAAGGAGGAAAGCTCACAACAGGAGCTTCCAGCCGACCAGTGAAGAACTTCTTGATTTTCCTGGCACAGACAATCTGGGCTGGTGTCACTGGAGGCAACTTCACCCAGGGTTTGCCTGGCTCATTACAGACGAAGTAGATATATTTATTAGCCCCAGTCCCATTTTCTTCTTTTGGGATCTCAGGTGGGGGTTTATAGGTGGACTTTGGTGGTTCATCTTCTTTTTCTTTCTCCTTCTCTTCCTCTTCGGCCTCATCCATCCCTTTCCCTTCTTCCTCAGTAACTTCCTCTCCTGTTGCGTCCTCCTCTTCCCCTTCACGTAACTCTACTTCAGCTATAATATAGTTCATTTCAAGGCCCAAAATTTTGCCCCAGAAGCGACAGGTCTGGATTGGCTGAACATTAATTAGGTTTTTAAGGGCAAGGAATATGTAATAGGATTCATCTTTGCTCAAGCCAATTCCAGCCTGTTCAAAATAAAAGGCTGTTTGCATCACATTTGGTAGAGGGGTGTGTCCCTGGGAAAGATGATTCGGAGTTAGAGCTAAAGAATAGTATTTGAAAAATTAAACATATTATCTACTGAACATTATACTTCACTTTCCTGTAGTGCTACTCATTCTCTCCAAGTGCTTTGCAGACATTCATTCACTACATCTTTCACTATCATTTAGAAAAATTAAAAATGCCTTTTAAGGGTAAAGAAGAAAACACAGGTGAACTGCAGCTTTTAGAACACAGGGTTTAAAAATTCAAACTCTTAATTACTGCAAAATAAGGCAACTCATAATTCTTACACAGGATCTACAAAGGACTTCAGTGCTAGGGAACATCAGCTACGAGGCCTGGCAAACAGTGACATGGTGTTTCCTTGTGTTTGTGGCAGATGCATTTGGGGAAAAATATAATTTTATGTATTTAGGCGCCACACCAGCAATATTTCCCTGGAGTGAATGCTGTTCATTTGACGACCTTGGCATACAGCTCCCTGCATTTTTTGAAATACTGCCCCCTGCTCTTACTAAAGTCCGTAGCAAGACTCCATCTGGCTTCAGTGGAAGCAGAACTAGGCCAGTAATGATTTAATTATTCCCATTCACTTTATCACCCTTGTCTCATTTCATGGGGATAGGTGATCATATAGCATAGACAGAGTTACTAGAAGTTGGATATGACAGTGTAGGGAATTTGGAAAAATTAGTGCTAGTTTCATATGGAATTTCTTTGGACTTCCCAATTTTCTCATATCAAAAGCAAGATTAACAGGAGTATGAAAAAACCCCAGAATTCCTTTCTGAAATACCCTACTTTTTTTTCCATTTTTGGCATCCTATACTGTTACTGTAAGGTACATAATAGGCTATGGAAAAGATGAAGAACTATCTCTTCTGTTGTTGGTATTTGTACTCAGGAATGGCAATTCATTTGAATATACACTGGTAACTTAATATGAAAATCAACATCTTGTTGGTTGTTTTCCCTGGGTTACTATACGAATTCTCATGTATATGCTTAAAATTCTCATTATAAAAATTCTAATTTTTCATTGGGTACAAATGCTTCTGCATATATGCAACTAAATAATGAAAAATTCCCCCTCAAGAAGTGGCTTTTCAGTTCTAGTAGTTCTTCATTAAAACCATACTTTGTTTTAGTTAGAGAAGGACAGACTTGAACCAGTTGGAGCTGGAAGGATCACAAAATTCTGCATTCTATATTTTACAGTAGCAGTTGTGCATAGTATTCTGTAACCTGTCTCTTTAGATAAAGAAATGTCCCTTCTAGATAAAGGAAAGAAACTCGGATGCAGTATTCCATGCTGAACTGGCATATGGGACATGTTATAAACTCTACTTTCTGCTCATCATCTCTAGAACATCCATGATTTTAAAGGCTCAGGATATTAGATTTACAACATGAAAAAAATCCCAACTGAAGTAACCAGAGGGATTTTGTTCTTCACAAGTAGACATGGGACCACCTCAGTTATGGAGAGAGTACATGGTACTGTCTCTGCTATTATTTATAAGTTCCTGAGACACAATGCTATAGAAAAGACCACAACTTCCTCCCTTTTTGTTTTCCCTTCACACCATCCTCCTACCCATTCCCTGTTACACAGAGTATCTGTTTCACTCTAGTAACTTACTATCTCTTCTTCTATTATTTCTTCATTTTCTTCTCCATTTTCCTTGATGAACAAAGCTTTACACTTTTCTGCAGCTTCAAATGCTGGAAGAATCTCATGTTCATCTCGAAGAGTGACCATTTTTTTCTGAAACTGAGCGCACTTCACATTGCTGCTGATACTCTCAATTATGTCTACTGTATTTGTGGGCTGTTCATCCAGGATCTTTGTTAGCACATTAGCAAGATGATCATATCTGTCATATAAATGTAAATAGTTGGCCTACTACAAAAAATTCTCTTAGAATATTATGCTTTTAATATCAAAAGTAGAAGCTAATCACCTGGAGCTTTGGAGAAGTCATTGGAATAATTAGAAGAAAGGGGCTCATGGAGCATTAAGGAAAATTAGACTCAAAACTAGTCTGATTATACTTGGGAGCAGTCCCATCTTCCATTTTTGGTATATACTCCACTTTAGGAGCTGAAGCTGAAATTAAACTTGATCTTAATCGAGTCAATTTACTTTTGAAGACTCTGCAAAATTCCCTTAGGAATTTTGATTCTGAAAGATGTTGGACACATTCAAGTATCACATAGTGATGAAATGCTACATTTATAACCTATTATCCCATGCTATATATACACCTCCCTGGTATCCCTCTCTTTCTTAACTATAACCCTTTGCCCTTCTACCCACACTAATTTTCCCTCCACTCATACTTCCTGTTGTTTTTCGTTGTGACCCCTTTTCATACTTACAAATTCTGGCCAGATACTGTGCTGGTCTTCAGTAAATAGGCTTTTGCGTTGTGGATTGCCAGCGTTCGGGCTTCGGGGTCGGGTATCTCATCATCATACGGAGTGTACTCTGGCTGATCAAGACCATAACCCGGTTCGTGTGGCTGATAAGGGCCATGCCCACGTTCATAGGCGGCATCTTGTCTTAATTCTGGTGACGGATCCATGCTTTCGCCTTGTCCCCCGCACCTGACGGGACGCTTGTCCCACCGCTTATCTCTGCCTTCCCCCCTGCTGTTCACAGGGCGCTGGGCCTGGTTCAGGCCGCTCTGATGAGGGTCTCAGAGGGCGGCTCGGCCGTGTCCCTGTCCGTGTGTCCGTGACACTGGTGGCCTCGCCGCTGCCCCTGCGGCGGGACAGGCTGTGCGGGGCCCCGGGGAGCCGCGGGGCTCTGGGGCCGGCCAAGGGCACGGCCAGCCCCTCAGTCACCGCCGGCCCCTCAGTCACAGCCAGCCCCTCAGTCACCGCCGGCCCCTCAGTCACCGCCGGCCACTCAGTCACCGCCGGCCCCTCAGTCACAGCCAGCCCCTCAGTCACCGCCGGCCCCTCAGTCACCGCCGGCCCCTCAGTCACAGCCAGCCCCTCAGTCACCGCCGGCCCCTCAGTCACAGCCAGCCCCTCAGTCACCGCCGGCCGGGGGCACGGCCACCTCCTCAGTCACCGCCGGCCCGCGGGTGCCGCAGCAACGGCGGGCGGGGACAAGGGCGCTGAGGGAACGCCGGAAGGGAGCGCTGCCCCGGCAACCCCACTGCGGCCCCGGCAACCCCACGGCAACCCCACTGCGGCCCCGGCAACCCCACGGCAACTCCACTGCGGCCCCGGCAACCCCACTGCGGCCCCGGCAGCCCCATTCGTGCCCCGGCCGCACTCCTTCCCCAGCCGCGCTCCTGCCAGGCGGGCGTTCGGCCCTTCCCGCCCCCCCCAGCGGGGTCTCGGTGACGGGAAAGCGTTCGAGGCCGGGCTGGACGGGCCCCTGAGCAACCTGCTCCGCTGAGCCCCCCACCACGGCACCGGGGTGGGAATTGGATGCCCTTCAAGGCCCCTTCCAGCCCAAACGCGGCTGAGCCTGTGGAACCATGTGGTGCTCTTAGTGCTTTGCCTTGAAAGTTTGCGGTAAAAGACTCTTTCAGAGTGAAAGACTTTTCAGACTCTGCCTTCTGAGAGCAGAAGAGTGGATCTTCATAATTTTGTTTTAAAAAGACATCAATTTGCCTTCAGTGCTTTCATATACATTTTAGTGGTGAAATATCATGCTGTTCATGAGGTATAAAGTTTTTTATATTTTCTGAGAAGAAGAGCTAAAATCTGATGATTGCTTAAAAAAATTGTATTCACAGATCCGAAGGAAAAAGAAAGCTAATGTAAATTAAGTTGGAATGAAGGTGCTCTGATAGAAAGCAGTTTTGTCATGCAGTGCTATGCGTGTTGCCTAAAATTGAGGAAAAAGAACTTTTGAGACAACAATTAGTATGGAGAAAATAGAGAGCAGTTCTTTAATGAAAGCTTCCAGGTGCACAGAATATATAGGTGCACACCCAGCAGAGGAATTTACAAATTTATTACATTACTTAATTGTCATGTCTAATAAGTACATGCAACCCAATTTCACCATTGGTACCACCCTCAGAACTGCCCCGTAGGAGCCCCTTTGAGGCTTCTGGGTCTTCTCTCTTGTTATGAGTACAGTCATATCTTCCAGGGGCAGGTGTCCCAAACAAGACATCCTGCTGAAATCTTGTCCATTGAGAAGACCATTAAACAGAAGTTCAGGAATGTGGCACAAATTGTGAGAAACTGTTAGGAATTAGCTCCTACCTCGAGTGTGAGAAACTATACAGCTATATTAAAATCTACAAATATGTATAAAATATTAAAATCCACAAATACATAAAAATCCTAAGGCATCAAGTGTTAATCATGGAATTGTAGAATATGCTGAGTCAGAAAGGACCCATCAGGACCATCAAATCCAACTCCTGGCCCTATACAGGGCACTCCAAGAATCACACCATGTGCCTGAGAGTATCATCCAAACACTTCTTGAACTCTGTCAGGCTTGGTGCTGTGACCACTGCCCTCGGGAGCCTCTTCCAATGTTCAACCACCTTCTGAGTGAAAAACTTTTCCCCTGTTATCCAAATTAAACCTCCTGACTCAGCTTCATGCTGTTTCCATTAAGATTTGGTTTTGTTTCTCATTGTCCTACTCTGATTTGATTGGTAATAAATTTGGTTGATTTCCCCAAGTTGAGTCTGTTTTGCCTGTGGCAGTAATTCGTGAATGGTCTTCCCTTTCTGCTCTTTTCTTGATCCATTGCATTTTCTCTCCCCTCCTCAGTTTAAAAGAGGGAGTGATGGAGTAGCTTTGGTGGGTGCCTGGCACCCAACCAGGGTAAAACCACTACAGTGCTGTACAAACCACAGCAACATGCCCTATTAAAGTTATAAGTTGTGTTAAATAAAGAAGTGCAATACCTAACTGCAAAATATACAGTTTAGCTTAATAGCTGAATGGTAACATTATAATTATTCACCTTAATATTACCTGAACAATAACATTACTGTCACTGATGGATCAGTTAATGCAACTTTTAAAAAATTTGGTTTATTTTGGATATCTATTAGAAGTAACCAGAAAAAAATTATCGGTTGGGGCTTGGCAAACTTCTATTATGTTCCAGGAGAGTAAATGCCAGAAAGTACCACTGAGGAATCCGAGCCCTTCTAAAACAACAGCAAAACAGACTTTCCCACATCCTTTAATAGGCAGAGGATTAATATGAAGAATTAAAAAGTTTCTGTATTGTGTTCCTATGATTCCAACAAGTAAGACTTTACTATAAAAATGTTACTTCTGCTGGATTTCAGTTAGTAGAGTTTTTATTACTGACCTGATCTTTGCAAGGAATGAGCACAGATTCATTTTGCAAAACTTGCACATTGACTGCAGAGGGCGGTACAGTACTTGCAAATTACTTGTGAATTCCTTTTCTTTGATATCCAAATCTCGTATTTGGAGGAAAAACTTGCTTAGTAATTTACTTCTATAAAAACTGTATGGAATTAAGTTATCTTCCCACCTGTGATATTGTGTGAAGCGGATGCTCATGAAAGAGCAACTGCTTTATCTTTTCAATCTTGCTCAGCAAATAAAGAAAACTAGGGGCACCTATATCGTAATTGTATAAGTTAGGACGCATGTAAAATGTGCAAGGACTCAGGACAAAGAGTACATCAGGGCAGAAGGATGTTTCAGCAAGGTGCTGTGATGATCACTGATGATCTGTGATACAGAAAAGTAGAAAATTGATATGTGAAATATTGTTGCAGAATTGTACTCTGATGATTGCTGTAAGTAGTGTGGGTTAATGATTAATTAGCTGAAGAGTAACTAAGGAACTAATATTTCTCCTTTCCAAAGAGATGTTTTAATTGTCTCTGCTGTAGGCAGGTAGCCATGGTTTTTTCTTGTCCCATGGATTCAATTCTGCTTTTCAGTAGCCCTTTTGTTGTTGTTGTTGTTTTTAAACTGAACTCTTGCCTGTTACTGTTTTTGAAATGGAAATCCAAAGACTGTATAAAATGTTGCATGTAGGACTGGACTTGTTGCATTTGTGTACAGTTTCATTTCAGTGTATTTTGAATGTGCTTGCACTGGGAAGGGAATGACAAGGAATCCCCTTTTCAACTAGCAATCCTTCTGTGCTCCGTTGATTTCTGTGCAAACAACTATTGAGTAGGAAAGCCCAGACTCAGGTCCCACATGTGTCTTCCTAGAAAAATGCCTTCATCACTAGACCAGTAAGTAGCACCTGTAGTGAGGTGAAATCAGCACCAGTACTGAGGTGAAGCTGGTCTGTACTGTGTAGTGGGCAAGACAAATTTAACTGCATTCCAGCCTGTGCAGTAGGAATCAGAAGTTGTTGCTTTCTGTGCAGAACTTTTTCCTTTAAGGGGCTGCCAGGTGTGCTGTCAGCCCACTTAAGAGGAGGACATAATTAGTAGATTCTTGTTGGATTTGGTATGACATAGGTTTCAAACTGCCTATCATGGTCAAGACTAAAGTGCCTGAGCATATGAAGGTGATCTTTAGCTTTGCCTTTGTAACGTGCTTATGAATTAAATACTTATGCTTGCTCTTACCACTTCTAAATGACTGCAAGAGGAAATATACTTGAAAAGTGCAGATTCTGTCTTGTTACTTTTGTTAATTCTCTTGAAAAGACTAATAACTACAGAACTACTTTTTAATCTCTTTTTCATAAGTGTACTCAGTTCAGAAGCCAGTGACATTAGTTTCTTCTGCGGTTTCAAAACAGCTACATGCAATTTGTATGCTTTGTTAAACATAGAGCAAGTGCTTTTAATTGTGTAGTGGAGCTTCATCTTTTATTCCTTTTTTTTTTTTTATGTTTTCTTTTTTAATGCAGAGGATTAAAATATATTTCTGCATTACCTTCAGATCAATCCATCTGATTGAAATTCTTCTTTTTATGTCACTTCTGATAGCAATTTCCTGCTTAAATATCTAAGTAAGTACTTGTATATATAAAAGCATATATTATTCTGTGAATCTTAGCTGTTTATTGTGCAGAGAGGAACAGATACCCATACAAGTTCTTCTTAAAATATGGCAGAATTTTTTTGTTAGTTACAAGGTTATCATTGAGTCAGTAGTGCTGGCATGCCTCTTTCTTTTTCCATAGGGCTTGTTTCTTTCATCTTCTTCAGGCTATATTCTGAAGTCAAGCCATATTCCTCAGGTGGTCATAGACATTAGATTAGCACTGACAGTCAGAGATGCTTTTCTATATGAGGCGATATTATTGGAAAGCTGAGAGACCATCATCCTTCTGCAGGGGGCTGATAGGAAATGCATATGGTGCTCTGAAGAAAATAATAATGATTTTTGGAGATCTAGTGCTGGCTTTTGCTCTCATTGAAGTCAGCAGGAGCTTTGATACTGACTTCTGTGAAAGTAAGATTAGGTCCTTTGTCATTTCATTTTCATTTTTTGACCTAGAACAGGATATATGCAGGGAGGCAAACTGATTTTAATTCTGACTTCTGGTGAAGAGTTCCTGTGGTTAAGGCTGAGTGTGAGTTTGCATCCTGAGGTGTGAATTCTGTATTTTACATCCTGTGAGTTCAGAAAATCACCAGGAGTTACAGGAAAGCTGCAGTTGTGTGGTTATAGCAATGTTGGAATAGACCAACAAGATTTCAAGGGGGTAAAAAATTTGTTATCACCTGGTAATCTGAGTGCTAAACCTTTGTTGTAAACAAAGCTTTTGTTCAAACTATGCTATTACAGAGACATGGTGAGGATTTTTGTTAGGAGAAGTGCAGGAATTTGAAGTTGGTAGTTTTTTAGACATTGGGATGTCATGTCTTTGAACATATGATTTCTTTTACTGAAGGTGATGGTATTTATCTGGCTTTGGGCACAATGTGACAGACTAAAAATTGCATGATCAGTGCTTCCTGGGCACTGTATCTCTAGTTTATGATAATGTTCATTTAGGTTGGTATACTATTTCTTACCTCTCAGTACCATCAGGGTGGAGTGGGTTTTGGTTGCTATTTATGAGAAGAAAGCTTAGCTTTCTGGCAAAGAGGGTGTGGCAGTTGTGTGTCTTTTACATACATGCTGGGTTAACATGGTGTCAGCTGAGGTACTTTGTGGTGGTGCTCAGAACCGTCCATTTCCTCCGAGTGTGTTAGATCCCACCTGGAGTTTTTGGAGGCTGTGTGGTGTGACCCTTGCTAGGGTAGGATGAAAGGCAGTGGTGATTCATGCTAACACATTACATATGTGACAGAGAGTTCAAATGGGCCGGTTTGGGATCTACATAGGGCCAGCTTGGCTTCTGTTACATGTTTTTGTCAGCTCTTACACAGAAATCTGAATGTCTGTGTGAGATGGAGTCTTGTCTTGAAAAGGTGTGGCTATGCAAAGTCGTGCGTTTCTGTACTGTTCTCATTGACTGAACCTGTTTTGGTGGTGCATGTTGAAGATACCCAAATCTTTTCCTCTGAGTTGTATAGATCCTGATGACTGTGCTGTTGCAACAGTGGAAAAATGGACTATTGGAGTCTAAGATCTTTGACTGCTGCAACAGCGTTATCAGGCAGCAGTAATGTGGTGATATTAGCTTCAAATCCCCTCCTCTTCTCTGGCTTGTTGTAGGCTTGTCAAATCTTGACAGGCTTGTTTTCTCCTTGCTGTGCATCTAAATTTCTCCTTTCTTGAGGGAGAGGGGGTGAAGGGGAGGTTTTGTTTACTGTACAAGTTCTTGGGAATTTTGTAATAGTGAATATTTGATTAAATGTTTGTTAAAATAGAGCAGTAATCTATTGTCATTAATAAAAGGAAGGTTCACTTTTCACTTTGCAGATCTGGAACTTTTACTGTATTTCTGAGAGTGAAAACCCAAACTTTTGTATTTATTAGAGGCTGCATTCAATTTACAATGATTATATATAAAAATTTTATTCTTACACGAAGCTGAGCAAGTGCAATCACTTCAGTATGATTATAAATTTCAGTGAGTTTGTTTTGTTTTTCTCTAGCTCTGTGTGTTATACCATTTCTCATTGTAGACAGAATGGATTCAATCATTTTTTTTTCCCTTCTGTGATAAACCTTCTAGTCTGCAGCAGTGGTGTAAAACAGGTTGTAATGATTCAGCAGTATTTTACAAAAATATATAAAACATGGAGAAATAGAGAACCAGTCCTGCTACTTTGCCCTTTCAAATGATTAGAAGAAGGACTATCCAAGCATATTCTTTGTTACTTATCAAATATATATAAAATAAATATTCTAAAATCAAAATCTTTCAGAAGTGTAGATAGACTTGTTTTCATTAGAGACTCTGGAAGTGGCTAGGAGATTTTGTGGAACCTAGGGATATGCAGAAGAGGTTTAAGTATTTCACTAGCATTAGTCATACGTGTAAGTTCACACTTAAATTCCTTACAGGAGGAACTTGCCATGTTAAACTTAATAAATATGAATTTCTACTCAAAATCCATCTTTATATTGAAGTCCTGTCAGAAAATTCATGCTATTGAATATGACTTTTAAAAAATACAACTTTTCAGGCCATGTTTTTTTTCAACAATGCCCAAGCAAGCTGCCCTATATTATGGTGTTTTGACTGTGTCACGTGTAATAATTGACGTGTTTGAAGATAGCCATATACTCAGAAACAGTATGTTTAAATTGTATCTACTGAATTGATAATGCAATTATATTCTTAATTTGAAATAATGTTAAAAATGTAATGGGGAAGTAAGCTCATAAAATTCACTTTGATTTCCAAAAGGAGAAATCCAGAAATCTGCCTCTATCATTGTGATTTCATGAAATGCCATTAGATCAAGCATTTTGTCTGGAAACTATTTCTATACATTCAAACACTCTTTCATTGTAAATTGAATGTCTATGTTCAGCCTCCTTTGTTACAGACAATTTTGTCCCATTCTCTTTCTTTCCAGAGATGTAGAACTTCCTGTAAACATCCTTATTCTAGTACCAAACATGCTCACTTGAAAACTAATTTTGTTCTCTTCTTTGTTTTCCTCTTTATTATGTTGGATAGGACTTCTATTTTCAGTTAGACATTTAGTCACCATGTCTTTTTTTTTTTTTCTATCTATGAAAAGCATGTCAAAAACAAGGCAAAAATTTGCATCATCAATCAAAACACCATATTTAGGGGAAGTAAACAGGAGTACCTATGAAGTGTCTCAGAGATATGTTTTCCCATATTTTATATTAGCAACTTTGCAGTATCAATTGTTTTTTCTTCTGTGACAATTTCCACCCTATTTTACATATAAATACGTTTTCCATAGAAAAATACACTATTAATTTAGATAGTAGAATAGACTCTACTAGTCTGTCTTTTTCTTGCAAAATATTTATGTAACCATTTTAAACAACGTATTGCTCACCTGCATTTGAAACTTGCTTCTTTCTTCTATGTTTTGTTGATGAAAACTTCTTCTTTAGATGTCAATGTTAATAAGTGTTCAAAGCATTCAGATTAAACCATAAATTTGTTTGTATTCCTTTATCAAAATATGAAAAAAATTGTATCCATGTAAAAGCATCTTAAAAGGTACCCTTAAGTATGTAAAGCTTAGGGGCTATAACATTTTATTTTTATCTGTCTGGAGTGAGATTGATGCTTAGAGTTAATATGTATGGGGTAAAATGTTTGGAATTTAAAAAGATATGGCAATCCATGCATTGAGCAAGGATTGCTTAACTGAATGATGTGGAAATTGTCATGATGTGCTATAAATGATGCATCTCTCCAGGCTTTAATCACCCTTCTCATAGCGGAAAGGGTCATGATTATCTGTTGCAGACTCCAAACTTATAAATCTCCTCCTGAAGAAAAAAGCAACTTTCTCCCTTTTTCCATTGCTGTCCAAGGAAATAAGTAAGGCTTGTTTTCAAAAGAACAGCTGCTGGGAGCATACACCCTTTATATCAGCCTGAGTAGAGCTGAGGAACTGACAACTCCCTCAGAGGCTAAGACTCTCTAACCATATTCCCTACATCTGAATAATGGAAATGGATCTGTCTGAGGGGACTCAGGTAAACTACAAAATTCTGCTATCCTTTTCCTAGCTTAATATTCAAAATTTTTCCTTTTTGTCTTTTATAAAGTGAAAGCATGACCTTGGAGCACAATCATGAGCAATTTCTTATGAGATCCCAGTACACTCAGTAAAAAGATGAAAACAATGAGAGCTAATACTTCATAGCCAACAGCAGTTTTCCAGGATACAGTAAAAACTGTAAGCAAAAAACATGAGGAGCAAAAAGTCAAGGTATTAAAATAATTCACAAGAGAGCTCGAGACTTCTCTGCAAAGAATTTGGGTCCAAACACTGTCTGTTAATCCAATAATGGTTTGCTTCCTGAAGTGACCATGATTTCATTCAGAGGGCCAAATTCTGTTGTGGTATTAATGAAATTCCCTGTTCCTCAGGGAGACAGTTCATCCTGTCTGCTAGGAATCTGCTTCACAGAAGGACATATGATGTTTATGCATTTAAAAAAATACTTTTTTTCACAGATATAAATAAGTGTGAAGCAATAAGGATAATGCTTCAAAGTTTAAAAGAACAACCAAGCCTCTTACTTCCAAGGTGATGTATTTACAGATTGAAAGTAAGTCATAACAGGAAAACTTTCAGCAGTCTTAACATGCCTACTACCTGTGTTGCAGTTCCACTCCCCTTGACAACTCATGGTAATTGGTGTTTTAGGTTGAGATTTAATAAATATTATTCATTGTTGTGAGGCACTACTTTACCTACTGCTTTGAAACAAATGTCAAAAACTTGGATGAATGGGTTTTAGTTAGTTTGTTATTTGTATTCAAAAGAATATCATGGCTGTGGAATCCTGAATTAACAGGCTTAATTATGCACTCTTTGACTTTGAATTTTCTTCCCCTGTGCCTAAGGAAACATCTTGTTAATATTCTTCTTTCTGTTGAGATTAAAATAGCATCCAGTTGGCTTCATGACCAGGTTTGTGAATGCTGTCCCTGTTTTGAAGGAAGCATTTCATCAGCCTAAGATCTTAGAATAGCTCTGACTCAAAACTTCTTTTGAGTCAGTTAAAACTTTATCTGAATTACATATATATTTTGTCTTAATCCCTGTATGATGATTGAGCAATTCTTACCATGTATTCTTAATCAACCTTTCACTCTGTGTATTCAATAATTTTGTGACCAGAAAGTTAACTTTGAATAATTAAAACCAACAATAAAACTACAGGATTATTTTGAGATTGCTCTCAAAAAAAACCCAACAAACTCCCAAACAACAACAACAATAAATCAGGTCCGGTTTTAAATCATATAGCTCATGTTACCTTTGTCTTCATTGCTTAATACAGAAGTACAACAAAATTGGGGAAAAAGGCTTCTAAATAGAAGTATTAATACTTGGAGTTTTACATCTCTTAAAATTTTTACAGTCTTTCTGTATTATGAAAACACAGAAATCCAAATATAATAGGAATCAAGAAATGTTTAACAAGTAACTTGTTATGTATCTTACTTTTGGGAAACAGTTTCTGAAATTCTGGATCTCTTCTAGAAATTGTATTAATTCCCCAAGGCTCGTTTGCTTCCTTTATTAGTTTTGGTTTTTTTGAAAGCTGCCACTGTAGACATAGGTGTATCTTTTGTCTACAGCTGATATACTGCATATACAGATACACCGATATACTTCATCTCCTCTAAGCATGTGTTATAAATTCATTTACTCACAGTTGTATTCCATTTCACCTTTTCCTCCTGGATGTGGAACTTGACCTTTGGTGACTTTGAGAGCTCATAACAAGGTCCATGAGGTCTGTGTAAATTAACACAATCACCTGGGATGTGTGAGGAGAGGAATGAAAGTCTATTAGTGGATTTCTTGCTAAGGAGAACTTGCTTACTGAGTTAGGGAGTTTCTCTTCCCTCATCTCTTCCTGCAACAAGTGCAGTAAAGTCACAAATTAGCTTTTGCTTTCATTTAAGATTTTTGATGCTTTGGTCCTCTGTTAACAAAGAAGTCATTCTGAGAGCTTGCTCATTTTCATTCTAGTTTAATTACACAGAAGTTACTGCCTGAGTTATGGGAAAAAGAGAAGAGCACTTTTTAGCAAAGAACCACTAAATGTGTCACTGGTTGAAGATACTGTATTTAAGTGAACCCTATTTGTAACTGTAATGAATTTTTATATTTTATTTTGGACAAAGTGAGAGGAAGATAAAAAGTCATAGTACTTTCTAAGTGGATAAGAATTGAAATTATATTTTCAACTGGTTTGAATCAGAACAGTTCTGTTGCAATCCACTGAGCTGCATACCTTTGCTAGATGAAAATTTTTCACGTGGTATCTGTCTCATGATATGTCTTGATGCTCTCTTGCTATCTTTTCCCCTTCCAACTTTCTCTACCTGTCTGAATTCCAAAGTGAAGGATCAAGAGTGTTTTGAGATGAACAGGTAACATTAAATTGTCAAGCTAATGGACCTTTTACTAATCAACAGGTTGATTAAGTTTCAGGAAAGACAAACATATTTGACTAATGATATTGCAGAAGACATTAAAAGACCATGCCTAAAATTCAATAGGTAAAGGTAGTGGTCATTTCACTTATGGAGGAGACATTCTTGAAAGAGGCTGGAGTTGCAGTAACAATAGCCGTGTTCCGAAAATGGATTTCCTGAACCAGAGCTTTCTGCATAAACAACAATTACAAGAGAGGAAGCCAAGATTTTTCTGGTGGACTTTGGAGACATAGCCCAGAAAGGTCAGGGAAAAGTCACGGTGAGTTTGAAAATATTGAAAAAGACCTACTCTGACTCTCATTGGCAATTTGCACTCTTTCAGCTGTCTAGATTCCTTCTGGCTCTGAGATTCAAAGGAAGGGCAATATTGTACACAGGAAGCAAAGTTTATAGAAAACATTTCTCTAGGTAGATGTAATGTACTTTCAGGAACATTAGTTTTTTCTAGTAATGCATTTGTTTCTGTAAACAGGCAGTAGAGTGAAGTAATAGGGCTTAGAAGCAGTCATTGCTTGATGAAGGAAGAATGTAATTTATTTGTTGCCAGAAACAATTAAGGGTCTTCCATGCCTGGTTTATATTATTCAGGCATTGAAATCTGTTAAATCAGTAGATACACAAGAGTAAAAAATGAAAAGGAAACACTAGTTTTCTTATCGTTATTTCATGTGTTGCATCTGGAAACATACAAGATTTGGTGTTCAAACAGTGTATCAACCTCTCTCTAAATGCCACAGCTGCTTTTTCTCCATTATTTTTTATATCCTTATGTAAACATTAGTTAACCTCCCTCCTGTCTCAATGAAATATGTTTAACAAGTAATCAATCTGAATTAACAGCAGGAGTCTTCATGCCATTCATATATTTATAAGAGATGTGCTCAGATAATTCTGTGAATATATTTGGCAGTGAAGGGAATCTGCTGTGATTCACCAATTTCCTGGGAGAAGACTCAGGGCACACATCATCTTAATTATGCGGTGTTGTTTTAGGCCTTTGACACTTATGATGAAGTTAAATAACAGTTCATTAGTTTCTGCTTATCAGATACTTGCCCTGATGGAGCTTTTGCATTTAATTTGTAAAGAAGGGCCTTTACAATTCTATCTTGAAAGACTTTTCTACTAATATCTTTGGGGGATGGAGTGGAGAATACTTTAACAAATGCACAGTAAATAAATAATATGATTCCCAAAATTCAAACATCACAAATCAGCTGCTCAGAAGCATTCAATCTTCATTTAATATACTCAGGAATAAAATAAAACAGGGATTAGCTATATGAGTTAATGTTTACTTGTTATGGATTGTATAGCAGTCTTTATTTTAGTTTTTATATACTGTTTTAATTAAGTCTAGATTTGTAGCCAATGAGAGTGTTTGCCCATATTGTCTACTTATTGTAATCACTATTTTGCGTTTCTCTAAAATTGGGGACTGCCCATTTGCTTAATATGAAGGAGTAGCTAGGGTAGCAAATGTTGTGGTTTATTTACATGGCAGATTTGAACCCCTGCATAGAGTGATGCCCTGTAGAGCATTAACTCTAGTTCTAGATTTAAAAATGGGGACTGATTCTACCATGGCTGAATGAGTTTCGTAACTTGAAAACAAATCTCAAACTAATTGAATGTTGTAAGTTCTGTCCTTCACCAACTTGTAAATAATGCACACCAGTAGCAGCATTTGCTCACTAGCTGTTAGATGTCACAAATGTTGAACAGTTCACCAGTGGACAGTTCACTCAACCTCCTGGAAAAAGTAGAAAATATTTCCTTAAATTTCTTGAGACTTACATATTTATGGTGTATAATCTATGTGCCATCTGATGAGACAAAGATAAGAATTCAGTATTGTTTTTCAACAACCTGAATTGCCGAAGTTAGTAACTTTCCTTTAAAGAAGCACTTCTGAACTTTATGTAGAGAACAGTTAGGAAAACTGTTGCTTTTGGGGAGCTACAAGAACAAACATTATTTCTGAGATGGCTCTGTGTTCAAAATCAAGGACCTCTTATCCTCTTGACACTAGGTAGTTGTCTCTTGCATTTACAGGTATTTTTGCTTTATTTTTTGATGCTAATGTGCAAGCAGATGTGAACACCAGCCCACATTTTACTTGTAGAAGGTAAGAATTTATTCTTGCAGCAGTTGCTGTGGTGACTGGCATCTGTGTTAGTATGAGACTTTTTCATGCATCATGGTCGTGTAATTATGGCAGGGACAGTTTTAGTATGCCTTGGAGTATAGACACTAATAAACTCAACTTCTGTTGTAGAAGATAGTTTATATTTGAAATGTATAATTTCTGTCACTTGTCTGATAGTTTCAAGTGAAACTACTTTAATCTTGGGAGTGAAACATTGTCAAAATAGTAGCAACAATTGACTTATAATCAGCTGATGGTCAGTGTTTCAAGCATCTTCAAGTCCGATTCCTGAGCCTAATATGAAGAATGGATAGTATCAATATGCTGATATTAGCACTGATCATCTGGAAGGGGAAGCTGAACTGAACTCTACTCTCTACTAACTGTTTTTTTCCCATGCCATGTGAATTTGCTAAAATGAATAAATAAAAAGACAAAACATTATGCTGCTTTAGGCAGGGCTAGGCAATAGTACAGTTTTGTGGATGGTAGTTTATCAAGCTGAACCACTTTTAAATAAAAAAATTGTGCAGTTTGTGCAATTTGTGACGAGCAGGGTTATTTTGTTCATATTGATATGCTTGGTTCTGACATAGTTGTTATGACTAAATCTACTTACTTAAAATACCATCAATTTTTATTTTTTTTCTAATTCAGAATTGGAAGTCATTCAAGAGCACCAACTAATGAAAATGAAATTAGATAATTTTGGGTCTCTTTTGTTCCTTATCTATTGCTCAAGTTAGCAGGCCTCACTTCTAGAGGATATACTTGCTTTCTTTAAAAAAAAAGCAAAAAAGAAACTAAAACCACAACCAAAAAACAACCAAACCAAAAAATTTGAAACCCTGAAACACCCTTTTATTTTTTTTCTTGAGGAAAAGCAGGGGTTAAGAAAAAAAATCCCTTCTTTTCATATGTTTGTTTCAGTCTTGGAAAACACATTCTAATTCTTCAATCTGAGTAGAGGGATAACACTATGTCCTTGAGATGGCACCATGTTCTTTCTAGATAGTAAAAATACAGAACATTTTTGAATGTCATTCTCCTGGGTCAATATGTGCCTTTGCCAGTCTTGACAAGATGGTGCTCTCAGTTAAATGTAGTCATGTTACAGAAAAAAAGAATTGGACTAAAATGTAACTCCAAAATAAGGTATTCAAGCTGCTGTTTGTGTAAAAATTGTCCTTTTCATACAATGGTTAATTTTGAAGTGTTCATTGATCTCCTTGAGTGAAGAAATGACAGCTCTTTCAGTTGGTAGGAAAGTTTTGTTTATAGAAAAGGTTATTCCAATTTGCTACAAGCAAATGTTTGAAGAGTTCTCCCTAAGAGAGGCAGCCATTCAATGTCTTATTGTCAGGAATAAGTAAATTCTGTAAAACTTAAATCAATTCCAAACACCAGTGGAACTCACATTTAGGATTTCATTTCAGTTCTGTTAAAAGAGGCATATTAGCCACAAAATCCGAATCTTAAATTATGTTCCGAACTCTCAAAATTAAAATTTATTCTCATGAAGCTGAAATTGTACTGTAATGCTCTATGGTATTCAAATATAGAATTGAGTTGAATGTGGTCAAGTCTTGGGTTTGTAGTGTTTAGGTTTTGCTCTTTTTTAAAAAAAAAAAAAAGATTAAATGTCCACTTCCTTCCTATTTTTTTTCCTATATGTAAGCTTCCTGCAGGTATTTTGGTAACTCTCCTTTGCTTGTGGTACTAATCCTTTTTTACAGGCTTGCCAGTCATGTCATGCTATGTTCATCACACTGAATTTCTTTTTCTCAGCATCAGCTAAATTTAATCACTCCCCTGAGCAGAGATGGAAATTGAACTTGCCTCCAGCACACTTCGACTCAGTAAATACTGGTGTGATAGGAGTGAGAAAATGGAAAAGGCTGAAAAACCCACTGCACGTAATCCCTTAATCCAATATTTAGGATCCTGGGTTTGTCTGTACAAATATTGAATACAGCCCCAGAACAGTAAAGAGTTCAGTATTAAAAGAGATATGAGCGCTATTCTTTCTGGGGAGACTATTGGGAAAGAAAATATTTTCCTTCTACAAAATTAGAGATGTGAGTGCCCAAATGTTATTTATTTGTACCATTATGATGTGAAAATTTATTTGATGATTCCATCCTAGTCTTTCTTTCTTTGGTCCAATCCGCCTTCTAACATTTTCAATTGGCTTGTGTTTGAATGATCTGATTATCTTCTGTTCTTATCGGTGTTGGTTATAGTCTCTCAGCATAATTTAGAGCCCTAAATCTGCCCAGGAGCTGAGGCTGAGAGAGGAGAGAAGAAGGATAAGGAGCAAAATTTTTCTGAGGTTGAGAGATCACATTATAGGCTGATATTTTACATCTTTTCCTGATGCAAACTCGCCTTCTCTGTTCTGCTTATATTAGAAGAAGTCACAAGGAAACTTGAAGGATTATTAGGTAAAATTACAAAATGAGAACAAAGCCCCTGATTGGATTCAGTAAGCCAACCAAGTAA
Source organism: Dendrocincla fuliginosa (assembly GCA_035047845.1). Classification (NCBI taxonomy): domain Eukaryota; kingdom Metazoa; phylum Chordata; class Aves; order Passeriformes; family Dendrocolaptidae; genus Dendrocincla; species Dendrocincla fuliginosa. Next base: position 23,999,449 of record JAWWMO010000138.1, read on the forward strand.
TTCTGAAATTACTGTGACTCCCCACCTAATTTCATAGCTGAACATTCATATACCTGAGAATGAGTTAGAAGTTGCTTTTGCCAGCCATATGATGATTCTAAAATATTAACGTCCAATTCTATGCTCATCTGTCCAGACATTAATCTGGAGCAATTCTACTGAATAAAGTCCAGTCACAGGAGTGGTGCGAGTATGAAAGTGGTGCAAAATAGAAAAGAACTGCCTATATGGTAGAGATCCTCCTGTTTTTCATCTTACCTCAGTGTACTTATAGTGGATGGCAGAGAGTACCCTGGCAGTGGTCTATGAATGCTGGGTATGTTTCCATTGCTAAGTTAACTTTTGTGTATGGGTGGAGGGGGTGTAACCTATAATCGTTTTTCCAACGATTTTTCCAGGTATTTCAAATATGCTCTTTCTTCTAATTCTGTTAAATACTGGAGAAGATTTGTCCTTGTCTTCCCACTTTTTTAGGATTAAAAGTACTTCCCTAAAGTTTTGTTGTAGCTCTTGTGGATGTGTGGGGTGTAGGCTGAAGTCTAAGCTTGTCCTGGAGCCTTTGCACTTGAAGACACCTTTTGTTTTGCATTTAAAATGTCAGACCCCATCTGTGCCTATCACAGCAATGAGTCTGATATCTCCCTTACAGTCAAGTCTGGCATAGCTAAGAACTGATTCTGATTTTAAATTGGTGTAGAATAAAACAACACTGACAGAAGATCAATATTGAAGAAAGCATCCTCTTCCTATAACTAAAAAAAAATCTATTTAGTATATCTTCTTTTTTCTTTCATACTTTTCCCTGTGAGACCTAATGAAGGACTTGAGTGGAGGGGAAAAATGGGATTATTGGTTGGGCTTGGTGTAAGGTACATTTTGAACTGCTTTGCTCAGTTCTCTGCATGTATGGGACATTAACCTGAAAGTCACGCTGAGAAATGGCACTAACAGCATTAAGTGACTGCTGTGATTTTTTAACCTATAGTTTAAATTCTTTCTATGCACACTGTTGTTCTGAGCCCTTTTTTAAGATCTCTTCTTTTGATATTATGAATCCTGACTTCCTTCATGAACACACTGGATTTGTTAAAATGGCAGCTGAAATAACAAATTAAAATTCTTTAATTTTCCTGATAATCAGTAATGCAATCTTTGAGATCCCTAGTTATTTTGATTAATTGTTGTATGATTTCAGAATTTTTTGCTAATTTAAACCTCTTGGGGTTGGGGTTTTTTTTTGTTTCTTTTGGTTTGGTTTTTTTTTTAAATGCCAAAATATTTCCTTGTGTCCAATATGTTGTCTCCTTCTTAGTTTAGGGAAATTGTTTTAGTAATAGATCTTTCCACAGTTTAAATTTGCCCTAAGCTACAAAAGCAGTTTTTCAGTGGTGGTGGATCATGGTGATTCTTTAGTCAAATAGCTCCTAAGCTTGTCATTCTTCTGGCTGCTTTCCTTGAATGTGAGAGGTATATTCCTGTATATCTCTGTTATAATGCTCCTCATAGGGCAGTGCAGCGATTTCTAACAGCACAGAGCAGCACTGAACATTTTCTGATAGGTAGCAATTTTAAAAATTAGGTTTATGGCTAAATGAATGATTAGTACTTCTAGCAAGAATGTTAAGAACATCATGAATTCTGTCCTAGGAGTGATAGATAACTTTTCAAGACTATTAAGGAAGGCTTTGCATGTATAAAGTCTAGCTGTATGTACGGTTTTGGCTGTGGACCAAGATGTATGAAAACCAGAGTTCAGATATGCCAGACCTCTGGTCTTAATCTAACATAATCCTCTGTCCATGGTGTCATTTACCTTGAGACACAATCTCACCCCATGTGCACTTCAAGCTGTCCAAAACAATACACTTCACTAAGTGTCTCTGAGCCTGAGCTAATAACCCTCATTCAGGAGTATACTGCCTGTGGCTAAAAGCTGCACCCACACATATATAGCCACATGTATTACAACTGGTTGCACGTAAGCAGAACTGTCCAGACAGCAGGTGGAATGTCAGCTTGTGAGAAATCAGTCAGACACCCCTTCACTCAAATTTAAGCATGAAAGTGATTCCACTGAAACAGCAATACTGCAATGAACACATGATGTACCACAACGAATACAGGATTTGAGTGTTTCAGCAGTCTGGTCATAAGCAATACTAGACCCAGTAAGGTAATTTTCCAGTGATTGCCTCATTTTGTTTGTGTAGCTTTTATGCTTTCCTTCTTTGCCTTTTGTAAATAGATTAGGCAGATCTTTTGCAGGGAGTGGTTACTCTTCAAAAGGACAGGCAAGATAAAAATGTTATCAATACTTTGTTGCTAGTCTAGCTATCCAAATAGAGCCCCATATTTCCTATGTTACCAGGAGTCTTGCTCAACCCTTGATCATTGTTTTTGTTGTTTCTTGTGTTGAGACAGAAATGCCGTAGGGAAATTGTACTTGTTATCCATGATATACTATACATTGTACTTAATTTTCCCTGCAGAGTAGGGAAGATAGGTCACCTTACTGCTCCTGAGTTGCATACAATATGTGTGTGCAGTTTACTTAGCATAGCTTAACCACTCAGTCGGAGAACTGGAAAGTTGAAGAAAACAAGCCACATACTGTTCTGAGGAGGAGTAAGGGAAGGAAAAGATATTCTCAATTTCTTAATCACTAGTAAACTGGAACCTGGTTTTGACTGGAACTTAGGTAGGAATATAAAAAAAACTTGGTAAGTAACACACCTATCATCCAGTCTTTTCCCTGCTCCACTGCCCAAGTATTCTGAAAAGGAATATTTTTTTTTTCCAGGAAGAGTCCCTGAAGAGACCTCGTGGTTTCTGGTAGTTTGCAGGCAAGTCAGTTTTCTCAGAAGAGCAGTAAAATATGAAATAATGCTGATGTATTTTTTATCTGCTGTCAGCTTTCAGGTTCTGTTCTTGTCAAATCACCTTGTGTAAAGCTGGCAGAATATTTGATCAAATCTGCAAATTTAGATGTGCTTTTCATCAATAGAGCACATACAAACCCAACAGGGTTGGTTTGTTATTTTTTTTTTCCCCTGTAAACTAGAGCCTTTTAAATTTGTTACCCCTTTATATTACTTCTCTCTACATATAGTTTAGCCAAAAAAAGGTATTCTGTTTCTTGCTACTTTCACATAGCTGTGTGGTTTTGAACTCCACACAAGGTAAAAACTATTACTAAGTTGTGTTAGTGGTGTCATCTTGCCTTGGAACATAGAAGTGTTGCAAAACACAGTGCTGGTGATGACATACTAGTTGCTTTCTTGTCCCTCCTGTTAATGAATTCATGTCCAGTGATTTTGTAATACGGATCTCAACGAGACCTCCAACTGGAGCTTGTAGCTATGGTAAGTCTTTGTAATAACAGTAGGTAAGCTGAAAAGTATAGTACAAAAGAGCCTGCGAGAAAGGTCTCAAGAACTTGGGATAAGAAGAGAGGTATGAAAATCTCTTCCCAAAATCTGATTGGTATGACAGCATTTTATCTTCCTCCTTAGCTCTGGTTCTTAAAAATGTTGTTGCATGCCACTGAAAGCAAACCAGAGGAGATGTCAGCAGCTGTGTTAAACTGGCTCAGGTGTTTCTCCTTAACCACAGAGCCTCATTTACTGTTTTCTGTTTCTCCAGTGCGGCTGTGCTTGACTATCAGGGCTTTGGGAAAGTAATTTTATTGCTGTTTCTTGGATTTCTAGAGATGTCTCTGTGGAGGCTGTAGCAAGAGATTGTGAAAGTTTAGTAAACTTTCATCCAGACCACAAAAAGGTAGTAATCTTTTGTTGCATATTGTCTTTGTGAAGCATCCTGAGGTACTGAGGGACAGTAGAGTTGAATTGTTTTTCAGCAGCTGAAGTGCCACATAAAGCTAAGTTATTCAGAGTGAACAGGTATCTAACATATTTTGAAAAATTGATATTCTGATATAGCTTTCTGTGCTCCCCTGGACACATTAAAATTATGTCAGATAAGGCCTGTCAGATTCAGGTGGTATGACGCTTTGAAGTGTGAACGTAAAGTTAATACACAAATTTGGCTTCTGATTTTTCCAATTCAGTTTTACTTTGTGTTAGAAATGGAAATTGCATCAGCTGTTTATCAGACTTACCAAGTTTTGAACTAAATAAAAGCAGACTTTATTCTTCAGCAAGATGACTCCTAAGCCAGCTGCTTGGCTCTTGGCATGTCAAAGCAGAGCAACACCTACTCTGCTGCTCAGGTTTTTTACATATTGCATTTCCACGTTTGAATGACTACCTAACATATCTTGGCCTTAATAAATATGCAAAGGAATGGAAGTGGTTGAAAACTAATAGTTGGGCTTTTCTCTCTCATTTTTAAGCCTCAATTCAGCTTGATCAGCATAGCAAGGAGATTATGCCAGATACCTGGTTGGAGCTAGGCACTGATTATTCCAGAATATATGTTGAATGTTGTGTATAATGGTATATTAGTGACTGTGGTGTACCAGCAAGCAGCTATTATGCTATGTATTTGGTTTATTTATTTGTATTTGTCCATGGACAAAACAAGGTGAAAGTCCTGTGTTGGTCTTTGTGATTATTTAGTAATGTTAGTACTGAATTACTTTTAAGTTACAGTTTTTGTGGTTTTGTATAGCCTCTTTCTCACTTGGTTAGTGAGAAAGGATGAAATTTTAACTGTTTCTGTCTGCTCACACTAGAAGAGGTTGGATAGAAGGCAAAAATTGAAGCTGCCCATGGTTTGATCTTACTAGAAAATAAGATATTTTAAAGCTAGTTAGAAGGAATAAATTTAAAATACAGCAAGATCATAACATATAACTGATTACTGCTTTTCTGTCTGCCTGGAAGAGGGGGAGGTATATTGAGAATTCTGTATTTCCAGAAAATGTATATGCTACTGAGATTTTTGGATGGAATAATTATGGGAGTAGAAATCTGTTCTGAACTGAACAAGAAGCTGTCTGAAACATCCAAATCTGGTAGTAGTTTCTGTTTTCCTACTAGAAAGTTCAGAAATCTGAGAAAAAAGGTGAAATAAATTAATGAGGTTCCATTAGATGTACGTGGTAAAACTTTACTCCACAGCATATATAGCTTTACTTTGCTAGTGTTTTATAACCTTTCTGCTCTGTTTTTCTTTCTGACACTTTTCATCTGTAAATATATTTAATTCACAAAGCTTTCAAGAATACTCTTTGGAAAAAACACTGAATATTTTTTATGTGGTAAACATGCTGTATTATCAAAAGACTATACTTTTGAGGCTTTTGGGTGTAATTATTGTAACATAACATAGCAATGTTAAAGTTGTTGCTACTTAAACGCACAAAGATTTTTTTAACTTGAGGCTGGAAAGAGAATGTTCTCTCCATGACTTTCTAGTCTCTTATCAAACAGATCCTGAGTCAGCTGCAGAGTTTTCCACACTTTAAATTTCTTTCAGAGTTGTAGAGCCCAATTCCTAATTACACTTCTTCTGCTAATCTGAGTGCCTGAAAATTCTATGCCCTGCATATGGCAGTATTTTCCTCAACTTAACTATGACTGGCATGCTGCTAATGAATGGGGAGTGGGGAGATGTTAGTCACAGGCTCTCAGAGATCTCAGCCCTGTGCCTGAGGTATGTGAGAGAACAAACCTGTCAGTCCCAGCAAGGTTTCAATGAACACAGCATTGTGCTTAATTGGTGTCCCAGTAATGCCTAGACTGGATTTGCTCTGCTGTAGATTGTGATGCAGCAGAAACCAAGAGAAGGGATGAAGCTCCCTGGAGTTCAGAAGCATCTCAGAGTCATGTAGTCATGACCCTGGGGTCCTCTCTACTGACTTATGTGGGCACTATGATGACCACACTGCACATTGATGTGGTTCTGTAGCAGGCTGTAGGTTAGAATTGCTAAACAGGGAGCTGGAAAACATAGGAAAAGGAAGAGGTGGTATGTTTGTGTTGTCAAGGAACTTAACAACTCTGAAGTAGCTCTTCACATTTAATTGTTCTCTTATTTTTTTACAAAAATATGCCCTTAAAGTAGTATCTTCAGATGCATGATTCTCCATCCCTGAGTCTTTATATTTCGTGTGTGTTTTTTTTTTTTTTTTAACTGAGAAGAGGTGATTTGGAAAGTAAATACTATAAGAGTTACATACTAGTGGTCTGTTATGTACACAAAAAGCAGCAACAGCATAAAAAGCTAAGGGCAAAAATCTTCATTGTGTCTTCATATACACAAACCAGTTTTATCTTGCTGCAGAAGTTGAGTGAACTTATATTTCAAAAGTATCATACTTGAAGATGGAAGTTTGGAAGTCTTTCTTTAGGGTAGTTCTGTTATGTTTATTGGACCAAACTGAAAGAGAAAGGAGGAAAGAAAAAGTATTTTGAATTAATGAAGATAAAATGCTGACTTGAAAGAGAGAGGAGAAAGCAAAGATATGCCTGAATGTCATGGGTTGAATTAGGGCCTTGTGTAAACTGCATTTTGAAAAGTTAGAGAAGGTGAGGGACATGGGGCTGGTGATGAAAAGCCAAAAGAAAACCAGCTGAATTAGCTTAATTTCAAAACCTTGTGTGTGATGACAAAACCAACCTGTAGGTTATAAGTAAGCATGTGGTGTCTGTACATAGATAATCCTGCATAAATGTGCATTATAGAATTTCTTGAGTTGTGTCTGAGGTGTCAGGCACAGAACCAATCTACAAAATACCCATGACAAGTGCTAAGGCATATATGCATTCAAAAGATATGAAAAATGACTGACCATAGTTTATATGATGTGAATATATGTTAGTGTTGAAGTGATCTTACTGAAAAAACTTGCTCTGCAGATTAGGGATTTCATAATTTTTGATGATTACAAGTAGAGCAGTAAGTAGTCTTATTAATGAAGCTCCTACCTTAAGTCACTGAAATTCAACAGCTGCAGAGATTCTACATTATTACACAAATCTTATATGTCATTGAAGAAGCTGGAATTTCTTAATGGAAATCACTACAGAAAAGAAATTTTTCTGTTTAGGTGGTTTGCTTAATCAAGACAGATCACACAGTGAATACTTTTATGCTTCCAGGCAAGAAATAACACAGTTGAGTTAATTGTTGTGTTATCATAGACATCTGGCTAAAGAAGTTTGAAGCTCAAAAAGTACATGCAAAGTAATGCAATACAAAAATATTACCTCTGGGAAGCCCTTTTCTTCATTATGAGATTTGATCGACTTTGACTTCAGAAGGTCAGTTATGGAGTATAAAGGTTACATTGGTGTCAAAAAAGTGTCAGCAGACACATGCCCAGGAAGCATCATGTCCTGAAAAGCAGAGGCTCTCTTTGGGTGAATAACTGGGGGGACTGTAGTTCTCTTTTCCTATACATTGCTTTAGCAGCTCATCTTTCTTCCTTCACTGCCTGTGTGCAGACAACCTCCAGTGAAATATGAATTAATTAGAACTCCTTTTGACTAGCAGTAGCATAACTAAGGGTCAAAATCAGCAATGTTTTGGATAATTAACTTCTATGCTAGGGAATTCTGTGATTGCATTTGGAAGAGTGCTAGTTACTAGAATCCTTGTCAGTCAAACTGTGGGTACATAAATACTTTGTAGTCTCTTGGGAAATCATAATGAAAACATTTTAAAGGGGATTTTATTAATGTGCTTCAGCTCAGGAATGATTCAAAAACTATTTTTCGCTATCTGGGTGGTAATCCACTTGTTGTCTGTCATCAAATAGTTTGGGTTTGATTGCAGAAACACTTGTTGGAATGATAATTCAGTCAATGAACTACTTATGTTCTTTGAGTTATGGCTGTGCATAAATAATGGCAGGATCAGCATCTGGCACTGTGAGTTCTTTAATACAGTACCAGATTTTTATTTGTCTGTCTACAGTTTTTCATAGTAAGACCCTAATTGCTGTTTCCTCTGTTTGCATTGGAATGCATATAAGACTCAGAATTATGTATATAATGCCTCTTATTATATGCAAAAATAATAAAACTATGCATTCCCCACTTCTACATTGAAAATTATATGAATGCATTTCACCCCCTGATATATTTATTCTCTCCGAGCGCTGGTTAAGTAGAGTGCTTAGATAACAGATAAAAAGCTAGGAAAATGAGACAGTGAAGCTGAGATTCTTTTAAATATCTTTATTTCATTAATATTAATTATCTAAATAATTTTATGTATCTGTTTACAGAAAGCCTCTGCCTGAAGATAGTGTTGTAACAAGATCTCCCAAGTCCTAAAGGCACTTTTTAATCTTTGAATGTTTATTCCTTCTAATAGCTGCAGCAATCTTAGTTCTGTAACCTTTATTTAAAGAAGTAATTTCCTAAATTAATGTGCTCCATTGAATGCTATAATTTCCAAAATTGCATATATATGAATGTAGAATTTTAGACCTTTTAAAGGAAAACTACTTCATGATTTTATATATAGCATCTGTTGCTTCTCTCTTTCCTTAAATGTCTTACTTTGTTGCCTTTTCGGAAGGAAATTATTTCTTTTATAATAGTGTACAGGAAATATAAATCTATATTCCCTATAATAATTATGGATGATGGTCTTTCTTAGTACAGTTAGGGAACACAGAATAAGCTTCAGACTCTATTATTTCTCAGTCATTAATTTCTCATACCTAACCCAAAACTTAGAGTAACAGTACTCTAAACAAATTGTACCAAGCCATTTAGTACTGGAAAAACCTGGTGTTTGAGTCACACAGTAGGCAGGTTCAGTGCTCCTCTCTTCACAAATGGCAAATACAACACTGTCATTTGGACACTGGCTGTGAAAAGTGGTTAGCAAATGTGCTATGCTAGCTAGCGAATCTGGGCAAGTGTTATTTGACAGGTACAAAAGAGTAATATCTTAAGTCCCTTTCTATAGTTTTAATTATAAATTCTCTTGTGACAGCCACTTTATTTAGGAGTGAAAGAATAGTCATCTCCCACTATTCCTCACTTGCTTCTTCTGACTCTGCCATAACATATTGTATCAACTATATTAGCCTGTTTTAGCAAACTGAAATTGTGCTCAAAATACCATCCTGGTTCTTCAACAATGGATGGAGGAGACCATAAAACCAGTGAAAATACATAAAAAATTAGTCCACTAAGGACTTTTAATCTTTCTTTAGAGTTACTCTCAGCTGATAGTTCTGCATTTTCTTTCAACCCTAGATAGAGCCCTGGTTGAACCTTAGACCCCACTCTATTTACAAAGTCAGTAATCCACAGAGGAAAACTGCAGCTCCAGTTTCCTTTGACAGCACTTTCCCAGCAATCTTCTACGTCTACCTCAGTGCTTTCTCTTTTTGTTTATTTGTAACTCTAACCATGAGGGGCTGATCAGTAGGCCAGGAAACCCCAAGTTTAGTGTTTCTCACAGGAGCATTTTTTCAAGCAGCTCTTACACTTGGAAGCCCCTTTGCAGTCCCTTTAGAGCCCTGCTCCATTTACAGTGCTGCATTTTCTCTGAACTCTAACGTCTGATCATTTCCCTGAACCTAGTCAGGGACTCCACTCCATCTAGATACTTGATATTCTTCAAAGAAAAACTTTTGCAGTCCTTAGAATCTCATTTTAGTTAAAATCTTTGTAATAGGTTTGCAAATCTCATGGTTGCCCAAGAGAATTAGATATAGAATAAGCTACAAGAGAAGTAAGAATTGCTGTATGATAGTGATTTGCACATATAAGAGAGTAGCTTTTAAAATATTGTGTGTTGTCCATGGACAACTATATTAGCATTAACAAACTATGTAGTATGTGAAGCATTGTTTGAACTAGGTTATGACAGACAAGGGAGACTTCCTCTGCTGGAAAAGGGTTATTCAGGACTCAGTGTGTGACAAGGCTGAAGGGGGGGTGGTGAGACTTAATGTAGTTCAGGCAGATCACTTGAAGCTGTGTTTTGTAGGGTAAGCTCTTCTTCTGCTTACGTTGCATGGACCCTTGTGTGCACAGAGTGAAGGAATTTCAGCGTGACAAAGAGGTTCTATATGGAATAATTTTCTATTTGTCTCAGCTTTCTTTAGTTCTGTGAAGCAGTTCATGTTCATGTTTGAATTTTCGCTATTAAATATTGCAGTGAATTCTGAATAAAATCTGAATTTACTTGCTCAAAGGCAGAAATGAAGTCTGAAACAGTAGAAGAAGTCTAAATCTCAGACTTGGGTCCCACCTAGACAATGGATTCACATTTCTTTCTCAAGGTCCTATTAGCTTCTGGGTACATCTCAGCCTGTTTCAATATAAAGTCCACTAAATTATTGAAAATGAAAGCTAAATGCTTATTAGATAGTGATCAGAATCTTCCAAGGCTCCTGGTTTTTCTTTTGCTTTGATTGGTTCTGATCTGATTTGTATTCACTTCATATGTCTTTAGTCTCTTTTAACCTTTAATAGGTGCAAGTTCTCCATGAAGGGTATGCAGAAGCTGGCCAGTAGGCTGAAGGACATTAGGTAAGCAAAAGAAGAATTAATCCTTTTACCCCACTTCCCTTTATCCCTTTACTATTTGTTGGGAAGATAAAGGTTGGTTCCCACAAGCCTTGTTTGCTTGGAATGAAACCGTGTCTGTCCCCTGCCTTTGTGTAGTAGACTGATGGTCACTTTTCAAATTCTGTTGCTGAAGATCACATGTATCATCTTACAGACAAATCATGGTGTTTGGCTTTAGAGTGGAAGGTTTAATGCTTCTTTATCACTTCACCACTCTCTACATTTGCCTGACAAAATACTAGGATAAAAGCTGTTGAAAAAAAGCCATGATATTAAGCAGCAATTTAAGAATAGTCAATAGTCCAATTGAACACTATAGGAGAGACTTAAATCCCAATTCAAGTAGTTAGCTTTTTCTTCAATGGCCAACACATTGAATATAATGAGCCTCAATTTATATGAAGTGTTGTCAGTTGTTTGCCAGAGTGAAAAAATACCTGACAGATGACAGGTTCATTGCAGTGATCTTAGCCTGCACTTTCTGGAATGTATAATTGATGTCAATATGTGTAGAACTTGGCATAGAGAGAAAACTAAATGCATCAACTTATGGGGTACCAACATGTCCATGTTCCTCAGAGACTGTCCAAATGGTTACAAGAAATGATTCTGAAGCATGGGGGGTTCCCACTGCAGACTAACTATATAGCAGTGTTGTAAATGCTGGCGGCTATGTTGTGTGACTTTGAGTGAAGAGGTATGTTTTTTTCTGTCTACGTTTTATGTTTCATGGACAGGGCAAGAGAAAAAGCAGGCAGCAATAACCTCATGAATAAGTAATTAAAGGTAAAGAGCACTTATCTCTTGCATTGCAGAATGTTATTTTGTGGGGAATGTTGCAAGCCAATTTGCTAGCTCCAGTCCCAGTCTATAATAATAAACTTACTTGCTACAAATTTTGTTGACATAGTGTAAACTAATATTTCGTGTGGAAGTGCAGTCTGAATTAAGTTATGAACAGAGAGATGTAACAAGAACAAACTTTTAGCCTCCAGCTATGAGGTCTGTGAGCTAAACTGATGATTGAAGCAATCATTCTATCAATGATATGTTCTAGCAGCTTGGGCTATGTTTATTTTAACATGTTGACTATAAGTAAATACTTCAATGGAAGCAATGTTCTAATGAAATGCAATGAAGCAATATCTGCATATATTGTTACACTCTTTAAGTAGAGACATTGATTGTGTTTGGGCTAATTGGGAATTACTGGAGAAGCCATTATCTTCAGTGAATTCTGTTCTTACAGGGAAGTCAGAACAGTTTTTACATATAAAATCAGCTTGAACATTGCTCTGGAGAAGAATGTGGACAAAAGACTCCAGTACAACTAATGTTTTGTGTGAACTTTAGTTTGAAGACTCAAACAGCACAATATTGCAATTTGACAGTTAATGCAATTCATTAATATAGGAATAGGGTAATAATAAACAAAAGGAATCTTCACTTATCTGCCTGGGAGAGTCAAAAGCATAATGCATAATGTTAAGACTCATCATTTGTGATGACAGCTGAAGTTTGCTTCCTTGGCTTTTCCTTCTCTTGAACTCTGTTGATCATGTTTCTGTGCATGATGAGCTAATTATCCATTTCAGTTGGTTCTAAAGTGTAGAATTCAGTTGTGATGAATTTCTAGACCACTTGTTTATATGGTAGGGCCTAATCATGGCTGTCATCCTCATAAGATGTTTTTGAAATACCAAATGGTAATTTAGACTGGAAAATAAACAGCAGCCTTAATGGGAGATTGAGAAGTAGTGTTTATAAATGGCAGTAGTAGTACCAGTACCAATCATAGGGTGAAAAATTACAGGAATGGGAGGGTAAAGTAAGACAATAAAGGGAATGGTAAAATGGACATAGTAATCCAGATAAAAGAAATTATTAAAAAGATTGATGAAATAAGGTGGTGAAAACTGAGCCTGGTTTTGTGGAATGTCTGGGGATTCAGTATCAGAGAAGAACAGTATCAGAGTAATTAAAACTTTGGACAAACTGTGAAATTCTGCCATCCAAAAGGTTCATTTGGGTAATGAGGCAACTAAAACCCTGGAAAATATGATCATACAGGGAACCTTGCTGTTATACGCAGAGTTGGCAAAGTGATGGTTGTCAACAAGTGAAGCCCTGAAACACTTTATGAGAGTGAGCAAAGGAGTAATTTCTTTGAGCTATGTAATGAGCTATGTAATGGAAAAATTATCAGATGATTGTATGTATGAAAACTGAAACAAAAATTGCTATTTTAGTCTAGACCTGTTCCTCATATAACTTCAGGTTTTTAAACCTTTTGAACCTATGTCATCTAACTTTTTCTCAAATTCACTGCATGCAACCTATGAAGAATTACATATCAGAAAGATAGACAAACTATCAGTAGCCACCTAGAGAAAGCCTTGGAAACTGAAGCGGTGTGCTCTTTATGCTGCTGTGTAGAGGGAACTGCTCAATCTCAACAACAACAAGGTATGGGTGAAATTATGTTCTGTTGAGCTGCCATTTAAATACCTAAGATTCAGTAATTAAAGTTTATATCAACACAGAAATAACACAGTTTTGTCATTTTGATTTGGAGTTGAAATCTGGTTTTCTGGCTTTTGATTGTATAAATTAGTTCCTCTTTGTTTGGGTTTTAAAAAAAATTATTCTATTCTACACAGTTTCTGTTTATCTTCTTCAGCTAAAGCGTTTTGTGCCTTGTGTGATACACATTTTAAATGATTTTTCTTATTATTTCTTAATAGACTTTTTCCTCATATATGCATGGTAATGTGAAATAGTCATGAACTGATTTATGAACAGGTAAGTTAGATGATGATTAGTTTGTTGGAAAAAAAAAATTGATAATTCAGAGAAGTCTGATCTGTTCTCACAGAAGAGAAGTGGATGTAATAAAATCCATTTTTCATCCCTTCTTGTCATTCTGGAACTTCAAAGATAACAGGTCAGCAATAAGTCACTTTATTATTGCTATAAGGTAACGCTTACAGTTTGAGGCAGAACATTTATAAAAGATAAGTGATTTAGAAGAACATGAAATTAAAATGAAAGAAATGCTACAATTCCTCACACCTGGACATTCTGTGCTAGGAATTTTGCCTTAATTCTGGGTCAAGACAGGCTTGATCTAAACCCTTAAGTGCACCAGCATGGCACCGAGTGCAAGTCCATTGATTTTAACAAGCTAGTTCTCTCTTTCTGAATCTATTTGTCCATTATTTCTCCTTTACTCATGAAGAAAAAGCTTTAGCACATGTATTTTTCCAACATTAAAACTTGAAAGAATGCACTTGAACTATTTTGAAGAAAGAAAGGGAAATGTGCATTTTTTTTGTCATTAGGGTCAGAAGACCCTGAACTGGGACTGGGAGGAATGGAAGCAGGGGATGATGCTTAAATAACTTTTTTTCATTGTTTCTACTGTCTCAAGAAGGGTTAAATCTCATTTCCTTCTCATAGTTATTGATAACATGCCCATAATATTTTTCCTTTCAGGTAGCTTGAGTGACATTGTGTCCAGGAGAAATTTCATGCGTGTCTATCAAGGTGCTTTTCTTTCTTTAATGCTGAAGGGAGGGCTGAAAGCTTGGCCATACATTTAAATAGCATAGTTCTATTGTGTATTAGAAACACCTATCTATCCCAACTCAAGATGTAGTGGTGTGCTTGAATATGAATTTTTCTGGGGAGAAGGACAAAATTATTATTGCTAAATGAAGTATTACATCTTATGGCACATAAGTGTATATTGTGTGATGAGTGTACTCTTTATTTAAACAAATATATGATCCTTGTGATTAGGCATACATCTTCAAGATGTGAGTCGTTGATGTAACGTGTTCTGCCTGAATCTGTAAACAATTGAATAATAGCTTGTGATAGCAGATGCTGAGTTACAGCTTCAACGACATGTCAGCCTTTAGTATCAATATGACTGTTTAATTACTGCTAATTTATAGGAAAGTACAGGACTGATCATATTGCGTATTTACAAAATACCTAAGGAGTGTTTTCTTGCAGGACTCCAGATGAAGCCAAGGGGAATCCCATTTCTTATTTCCACCTTTCATGGTGAAAAGAGCTTGAACTAAAGGCTTTAAGTGCGATACTTATGAACACTCAGCTATGCTTGACATTTCATAACAGATGTACAGTTGTAAGTAATTCTTAGTTTGTCAGCTCAGGTGATGATATCCAGGATCATCTCCTTCTAATTGACCCTTGCTGGACATACTTGTGGAGGAATAGACCTTTTGTTTGTTACCTGGTCTATAAGGAGTAGGTGCTGGAACACAAAAACTGATAATTCTTCCATTTTTTGCAGCCCTGTTAGTCAAATCCTTAGAAGCCAAAAATCTGGTCATTAGTAATGAGATTTGAATGCCTGCTTAAAACTTTGTGTCTTAAGGATTAACTGGTTTATGTCAAATTTTATCCTTTGAAATTCACTCTCAGCTACTGTTTGTTCTTCTAGCTTTTTTATGGAGTAAGGACAGATCTTGGGCTAATGTAAACTACAGTGCCCTAGATGAAATCCACAGTAGCACCAAATTTTGTTTTGTTTTTTAACTTTCCTTGTTAAAGTTTAGTAGTTATGAATAGGGTTATGTTACATGATTTATTGCTGCCATCTAAGTGGACAACAGGAGTATTACTAGTAGTACAGGTAGGAATGTTCCCCACTGGTAGTAAATTTAATCTCTGAAAGTAATTCATTTAACTGACTCTGTAAATACAAGGAAAGATTGGGAGATAAACTGTCTTCACAACTAGAGGTTTTAATTACTGCCTGTATGTGGATCCAAACAGAAGGCATGTAGTCTATACACTTTTTAAATGAACACAGATTCTGCTCACATCTCAAATGGGTTGAGTGGGATTTTATTAATAAATAGTTTAATAGAAAAACTCCTTCAAAATTAAAGTTCAGCCACTGTGCTGAAAGGCAACACACACCCCAGAAGCTCCTGAAAGAGTTGTTTGTCTAAAAAAAGTCTAAAGTAGCTAAATTAAAAAAACAAAAAAAAAAGTGTATTGATTTTTCAAAGGCTATTGTTATGACTGGAGGAAAACCATCTTTACAAAAAGAAGACAGGTAGCTTCAAAGTGACTCATCTCAGTTCCTTCCAAATATAATCTTTCAAGTTTAAACCAAATCCATGCCTGATAAATGTCCCCTCTACAGCATTCTTACAATCATCAAGAAATTCATTCTATTAATGATAGTTTCCACACCAAATAGACCTGCTTTTGAGATGTTTCTCGCTGCTTCTACAGGGGCCCTGGAATGAAGTCCTTTTCCAGGTGTACAGATGGGTAAGAGAACAGGGGTGGCAAAGTGGAACACAAGCCTGTCTGTTATGCAGAGTCCTGGATGACCAAGGAGAGAGTAGTTAAATTCCTACCTCTATTCCAGCAAGCAGTTCTTCGTAAGAAATTGTTGTGAGTCACTTTTTATTTTCAGGTTTTTTTCTATTGGTTTTGCATCTGCAAATGGTAAGAAAGTTTGAGCAAGTAAGAAAGTGGGAATAGAAAAGAATTTCATAAAGCTAAGAGGCAGGCTACATATTTTGGGTAGTGTAATAGCAGCAGTTTTACTCTTGTTGGATAAGGACTTTTTGCTGAACTGCTTTTGAACATAAATGTATCAGTTTAGCCCTTAGGCACTAAATCATCAAAGCTAGAAATTGTATTTTTGAATAATAAAACTCAACTTGACAGTAAATGAATCATAAGGATAAAAGCTAAGATTTTTTAAATAGTAAAATTCAAAATGACAGGTTGGAGGTTGGAACTAAACTGTTCATAGGCAATTGTGCTGAATGATTTCAAAGGCAAACACAGAAAATTTATGGCTCTTCAAACAATGTAGTTCAAATCTTATCAGAATTCATCAGAAAGAAGGCAGAATGGTAGTATCTTAATTAAAGTATCTCAGTTACGAACTGATCTAATTTAGTGTGAATCTTAAAAACTCCCCTGAGAAGGACAGGAGCTCATATTCCAGAAGACAGGGTAGTTTTCTTTGTTATTTAGCAATGACATATTTAAGTTTTCCTTGCCCTTTTTAATGCTAACATAAATTTCTGTCTACATAGAACTGGCTTCCAGGGAGAACAGAGTGAGATGATAGTGTCTCTTTTGAAAGCATCTATTGATTCTAGACTGTTACATAATTTTTTAGGGAATAGTAATATTAAGTCCTTTTCATCTCTATTTAGAAACAATGGAATAGAAATAATGGGGGGTTTTGATTGAAAATTGATATAGAATAATAGAATAATTTAGATTGGTAAAGTACTCTAAGATCATGGAGTCCAGTCACTGTTGTGTGTGGAAGAGGATTTTCATTATATTGGTCTGGTATATTGATAAGTGGAAATTTGCTGGGGAATAGTGCACTACAAAGAAAAGGTTGTACTGTGTTTATGTTCTTGTACCAAACGTCTTGCAAACTTTAGATGTATGCATTTTCCTTGTGGCCAGATTGCATGCTCACAGAACCCCGAAACAGGTGTGTTTACGGAGCTACTTCTTTGTTATTTCTGAGGGTGATACAACAACATTTTTACAGTAACAAGATGTCTCTTTGTTAATTGAAGATGGTCTCCATTTTAAAGAGTACCACTCACTGGAGGACTTTTTAATATTGCAACATGCAGACAGGAACTAATCTCAGTCTTCATGTATACTACTATGGGGCATCTCACATAAGGTTTATCTTTATTTTCAACTAATTATTTTTACTATGTTCGATTATTCCAGGTGAAATGTTGTCAGATTCAGTATCTTTTTTTGTAGTACATGGAGAGGAAGAGATTTCTGCTGGGTTTAGTTTTGAAATTACCCTTTGCTCCTTTGTCTGAAATACTAGACGTAGCAACTGGTGAAAACACAAAATAATGTTCATGAAGTTTCTGTATAACCAGATTTTTTGGCAACCTTACAGCCCTTGTGCTGTGCTATGATGAGCTGAAAGGCAGGCTTCATTTTTGACTTCACATTGACTTAAATATTTCAAGCTTTACCTCTGGTGGAAGTTCAGATTTCTTCATCATTTAAATGATAAAGCACTGGAACTGAATTCTGCCTTTTTACTGCTGTAGTTGGAAGATGGCATATCCTGGAGAAATTTTTGTCAAGTTAATATATTTATTCCATTTTTTAGTGCCTGGGGATTATAGAACAAGAGCAAGACAAAAGTTGATACTCTTTTTTGTCAATGAAAATGTATTTTCCCTGAAAAGTGGCTTTAAAGTTATGAAAATGATTTATTCTCATGGAGATGCTTTATAACATTTTTTTTCCCCATGCAATATGGAGGAGACATCTAAAGGAATTTCTTCACTGTTTTTCTTTCCGAGAATCTTTCTCCAGACAATTCATTGAACATCTGTCTTGGCTATAAGTATCTGTATTCATTCAGAATGGTAATATACAAATATTGACTTTGTGAGCATGCATTAGTCTGCAGTGTAATTACTTCCATCAGGTTATAGGAGGTAAGAAAACTTTGTGGTTCTCTAGGGACTCTAATCCAGACACTAAGCTGTGAAGCAGACTAGAAAAATATAGGCAGAATGTGTTATGACATGGAACAGTCCAAGTAAAGTAGTTAGTGAAATTTTGTAAAGGAAAAAAAAAAGCCTGAGACAAGGGCACATGCTCAATTCAGTGCTTAAATATATTAAAATATGTTTGTTCAGAGGAAGTCAGGAGTGTCCAGCTTAAAAATTGTTTTTTAAGGAAATGTCAATAGGGTGGAATTTGACAAGCCAAGTGGCATGTGAAGGTTCTATGTATATTTTAAAATGATGTTACAGTTTTTAATTTGCTCACCACTATAGTATTAGTGCAGTGCTGATAAGGGGCTGCAATGCCAGCCTCATTTGTTGCCTGAAGGGAGGAACCATACATGTGTTTAGTGTGTGGTCTGTGGTGACAAAAGTGGATTACCACCCTAACTCAAGGCAGTGCAAAGCCTCAGTGCTTGTCAACACAAATGTTATCTTGCACTGAGGAGCAAGAACTCCAAGAAATTCGCCCTATGTGTCTGAACAGTGCTCAACTACTCCAGCTGTCCCTGCTCGCTCCTGCAGTTTTGAGGATGTGTTTTTTCTGACATATCACTACACTCATGTGGTACCATTCACCAGAGTTCTCCATTCCAGTCCCATTTCCCCATCTGTTTTACCTGTTTCTGCACTGCCAGCTCCTGATCTGTAGTTCTTGATGTCAGTGTGCTCTAAACATGGTAACTTTTCTTCCTACTATGTTCCCAAGCTGTATAAACCCTATGGAAACTCTGTGCTGGTAACAAACCAGATGGGGCTTTACAGGGGCAGGTTTACCTACAGGGCTGCAAACCAGCAGGGTTTTCTAACAGAAAATTAATTGGCTTTTAAAAATAGCCCAGCTTTAGGTTTTCAAAAGCAAGCAGGTTATCACGAGTAAACACATAGCCAGTGAGTCATAGAATGACGCTCACAGCACTGGTTGTTACTCATTCAATGAACTAAGTGACTTACTGGAATTCTTTTCTATTTTGTCATCTTTTTCACTGATTCGTGTGTAAAAGCCTGCAGAACTGAATATGGGGAAAGTAACCCCTGAAGTAGGAAGCCATATTCAAAGACAATACAAGGAATATGCAGAGGAGATGTTTTTAATAATTTAACCACGCAAGAAAAAACCCTTTTTCTTGTAACTCTTCTCAAGTATTTCTGTTCAGTAGTAAAATTACTTTCCAGAGAAATTTGTCAAACACTTATGTGGCAGTATTGGATACTTTATTCCATTTCTGTGGAAAACATGTTATCTAGATGTTCTAGGGTACCTTACACTGCATCCTACTCATTTGGATCACTTTTAATCAGCATACAAGACTATTCTGTGTCACAAATTTGGAAAGGGGAACCAGAAATCATTACTGTTCACTGTGTAAAGATGTTGAAACTTGGTTACATTA
The DNA here is from genome assembly GCA_035047845.1 of Dendrocincla fuliginosa. Taxonomy (NCBI): domain Eukaryota; kingdom Metazoa; phylum Chordata; class Aves; order Passeriformes; family Dendrocolaptidae; genus Dendrocincla; species Dendrocincla fuliginosa. The sequence continues at coordinate 24,018,919 of JAWWMO010000138.1, forward strand.
AACTTTTTCCTTTGCTCACTTTATTGCAAGGGCTTCCTTACTTTGGATTCTGATAAGGGCTCCAATATTTGTTTGCTTTCTTTCTGTGTTTTTTCTTATTTACTATTTAGGCAAAGGTTGAACTGCTTTCCAATTTCTCCTGAGTGGGGCAAGGTCATGTTATCACTTCTTTTTTCTTGGAAATGGAATCTTGACTTCATATTCAAGGAAATGCTGTTATTAAATTCTGTTTCACAAAAGATAGGTTAAGCTTTCTATCACACTTTTGAAGGACAAAGCTTCAAGGGCTTTATATGATTGTTGGTCACAAAGTTCTGGTCAGCATCAGATAGCTCCTGATACTTCACACATAGTAACTGGGTCTGCTCCTGGTGTCAACAGGAAATTCGATATGTAATTTATGGGCAGTCACAAAGCCCTGCATGATTAGATATTTCCTGAGCACCTGTAGAAGAAGCATTTGCTGAATGGTTGTTCTTGTGATTACTTCAGCCCATCCAAAGGTGAAGAGCAGCTGAACTGCTACTTCCTTCCAAGCTGTCAATTCCTGTAAAGTTACCAGAAGGTCTAATATACTGTGCTGATTTAGACTGGGGTAAAGTTAATTTTCTCTGCTGTAACTGGTATGGGGCTGTGTTTTGGATTTGTGCTGGAAACAGTGTTGATAACACAGAGATGTTTTCATTATTGCTGAGTGCACAGTGCCGTTTTCTGCTCTCAGAAACCACCCCAGCAGTGAGGAGGCCAGGGATGCACAAGGAGCTGGGAGGGGACACAGCCAGGAGGGGACACAGCTGATCAACTAACCCCGAGGGTATTCCATACTGTGTGGCATCTTGTTCAGTGTATAACGAAGGGGAAATAAAGAGGAAGGTGGGTGTTTGAAGTGGTGATGTTTGTCTACCCAAGTACCCGCAATGTGTGATGGAGCCCTGCTTTCCTGGGGATGGCTGAACACCTGCCTGCCTGTGGGAAATGGTGAAAGAGTCTCTTGTCTTGCTTTGCTTGTGTGCAAAGCTTTTGCTTTATGTATTACAGTGTCTTTATCTCAACCCATGGGTTTTCTCACTTTCACCCCTCTGATTCTCTCCCAGATCCCATCAGGAGAGAGTGAGCACGTGGCTGTGTGAGGTTAGTTGCCAGCGGGGGTTAAACATATACCAACCATGAATTAAAGTTTATTGCAGAAAATGGTATATACCTGCAGAATTTCAGGATTTTTTTTGCCAACACTAGCTCACCATTGTGGAGCTTACCTTTGTATCATGATGGGGATTAACATTGCTCATAATGTGTGCATGATGTGGTCCCAGACTACTCCTGAAGGTTAGGCACCATGCAGGAGACTGGCTACTAGTTTAATTAGCAGTAAACAGAAGAATGGGGAAAGAGAAAGTATTCTGACTTTAGTCAGTTAAAATATGTGTAAAACGCCCAATTTTCCAATTTTCTTGGAAATTTATTTTCCATACATGACTAAAGCAGAAACAAGCCTTAATGTATTTGTTGTGCAAATGCTGATGGCAATTGTATCACGATAGAGAAAAGCTCTGCTTTAGTATTGCAGTTTCAGGTGCTCCAAAGTGAAGGCAGAATGTGAGTCAAATCTTATGAAGTGTTTAATGCAACTCATTTTCTCTAACTAATGAAGAAACTTATACAGTAATTGTGATCAGACCCTCACAGAACATGACAGACACTTATTTCAGGCAAGACCAGTAGGGAAACATAAGTATTATTCAAGTTTGATTCAGTTTGTATAGAAATTATGTTAAACTTTATTGCTGATTATCAAAACTAGAAAACTGAAATCTGAGTTGTTTTTGAGCTCTTGCAGAAGATACTTTTAAGTGATGAGACTGAGAGACAGTACATTCAGCATGCCTACTGTAGCAAGAACAGTATATATCTCTGTGGATATATAAATGTATATATAAAATGTTTTGATGAGATAAGCTGTGGGAAGGTGTTCACGTTAGATAAAATATCCAGTCTCATACTTCTTTAGGAAGCAGACAGACCCAGGTATGGATGCCAAAAAGAAAAAGAACCATGTGTAGTTATATGAAAATCCTTAATTAAAGAATTCCATGGCTTTAATGACTTTCAGAGGCATTAAAGTTGATAATTTTTTCTCCTGAAGAATGATGATGAATTCAAATAGGTACAGACCATGTTGTTCTACGTACTCATTTAATAGCATTCAAATCTCACCTTTTACTTCATGGTTTTAATAATCATTGTGGAGAACTCTGCAGTGTTAGCTAAGGTTTTAACGTTGCTGGCAGTTTTGACTGACTTGTGATGTACATGTTTGGTCCTTTTTAAATGAGTAAGAATTATCCTAAAAATCAGCTTTCAGCTGTAAAATTCAGTTAACTATGAGACCTAAGGCACAGACTTCTGCCTATGTCACAAAGAATGTAAGAGAAGAGTTATACTGAAGTCAACTGAGTAAAGTCAGCTCATGAGTATATTTTCAAACCACAAAAATTTAATGTTTGAGAGGTTGATTGATTCCTGTCCTCACTCAGCCCTTAAACAGTTCTCATCATTTCCGAGCACATTACAAACCTGGGCAAAATGATCCTAACAAGTGTCTCCACACATGCACACACATTCTTTGGTGACATAAATACTTTTTCACAAGAATATGGCAGATTGTTTGCTACAATTGTTCCTCAAGCTGAGAATAGAATAGAAATTCCTTTGTGTCCTCCACAACCTGTCTTACCCTGGATGCTATGCAGTCAGTAGGACTCAGCTCCTCAGTTAAGATTTTACAGAAGTACTGCCCTGTTGTCACTGCTGTTATTATTTATTCTGGGTCCTGTTCCATAGAGCTGCTCCACAGTCAGAGTCAAAACTGTCAAGATATTGCTCAGATCAGCTTTACACCTTTGAACTCCTTATTATTCTACCAATCTGTTTACTATTAACAGTATGTCACATTCAAGACAGTTCATGGGAAAAATTTAAAGATGGTACGTGATGGTAATGACATAGTCTTGTCTTAATGGCCAGTAATTTTTTTTTTATGAGAATCAGCCAGAATCAAGTAAAATGATAAATGAAGACTAGTCAAGAGAAGGCCCATAAACAAAACGTGATGAGATGGTATTGAATGGGGATTAATGAGCCCAGATTCCTTGGGAAAGGCTTTCATTGCAGAATAATAAAATGGATTTCTCTGTTAATTTTTGTTCTAGAGGGAAATACTTCACTCTCTGAAGCAGTACACAAAAGATAACTGAAGATATGTCAACAAAATGCAATTCACTGCTTTGCAGAGATGTGATGATTTGTCTCTGAATTTAGCTTCTGGCTGCATTGAATGTTTTTCTAGTTGTAGCAAAGTTCCTGCTCTGTAGTCAGGGTGGCTATCCCTCTGCGGTAATATTAACTAAGCAAAGAAACCCCTAGTGCATTCAAGCTGGTTTGGGAGAATTTGCTTGGTCCTGCAGATTCTTGAAGGAATTTGCAGAACTTCTGTTTGAAGAAAATGAAGACAAAAAAGTAGGGTATGAAAGGAGAACAAAGATATTTATTGAGTGTAAGCAAGTGATCACATATATAGATGCCTGCCCTTTGTAGGTATTGTGACAGAGGAGAAGTGGGAGATGTTCAAAGAAGATATTAAAAATAGTTGGGGGCATTATATGTGTGTAAAGCAGTGTGATGAATAAGGGTAACATGGAAGAAACCATAAAGTTCCTCTTGAACAGGAAAAAAGGAAAAGCATTATCACAGCAAAGATGAGCTCCCATTTGATGATAAAGAGGTAGACAATACATTCTGTAAATTGCTAACTAAAGAGAGAAACCAGTAGGCAGTCATTTGAATGAACAAGAAGCTGAAACTATTGAATTTTTTGGAACAGTGATATGAAGTCTCTGACACATGGGAGGAAAATTGGAGTAAAATTGCAACAGCATGAGAGATGGTACCAGAAATACAATAGTTTTATTTTGTGAAAGAGTCATTATGGCTATTGAATATGTGTCATATAAATTATGCTAGTCAGATGCTCTGTTTATACTTTTTAGGTAATACCATATAGGTCTTCTTGATATGATTGGAATAACAGAAGACATTTACAAAATTAAACTTTTAAAATATGTTTTGGTTGGTTAGTGGCTTTGACAGAAAGTCAGTGGAGAAAGAATCAACCTCATTTTTGCTGGCTCAAGATCCACTTTAGATTTAAGCAGAAAAATTCTTCAGTGAATGCAGGGGGAGAAAAAATGGCAACACAATTAATATTTTGCCTGTGTTTAGGACTTTTTGTTATTAATATTTTTGTGGACTAGCTAATGCTTGTTTTTCTAAGAACATTTTGGTAGTATGTTGCCATTTTTAAATGACTGATTTGACAAATATTCTTTGTTTGTTCTAATAGCTGAAAGCTACGTAAGCAAAGCTTATGGAAGAGTAAATAGATTGTTTTTAACAATCCATTTCAAAAAACATAATCTTCTTTTGCAAACTGGACTATGTAGTCATCCAGGCAAGGAGAAGGTCAAAAAGTCTTCATATGAATCATAAAATCCTGTGTAAACTGCATTGAATTTGTTGCAATAGCTAGAAATATCATTAATTTCCCCACCTCCCTCCCAGGATCTTTGAGACGTGTATGGCTTTTCCCCCCTTTTTATTATAAACAAACAACTAAATTTCTATGACAGAGAGGCAGCCAGTTGATGCAAGTAGAAAACATTGACACCAGATCAGAAATTTTGACTTTCTTCTTCCATTTCTACTCTATAACTGCCTCTGATATTTTCTCAGTATTGGAATGTTGTCTGGGAATCTGAGGTAGCTGATTTTTCTAAGACCTCCCTAGTGATTCTTATGTTCATGTATATTTGCCTATGTTCCCCTGCAGTTTTTCAATGATTTTCATATGGAAAAATATCCCACGTGCATTTGTTGCATATATAACTAAGCGCAAAGCTGTACATTGGCATGAGAAAGCCTGAAGTCTGGGTATAATGGGCAGTTTCAGTCTGTGATACATAGCACTGTATTTTTAGTGTCCTTACTGAATAAGATAAGTTATACATTAATACCTGACTCGGCAGAAGTGTCTGCCCTAGAAAGAGTAGTTTTCCTAGCTTCAGTACAGGAGCAAATACAGACAGATTCTCATAAGGATAAGATTTCTTACCTGTACATTTTTTTTCTGTTTATAACATGTCTGACCAAAGCTGCCTTGAAATCTACTATTGTCTATGAAGCGAGCTAGTTGTTTTGCAACAGTGAGTTGGATTAGTAGTGGAATAGTACCTAGAATTGTCTCCTGTATCTACTGAAGACCTCCCCTATTCTCTTCTTACAGTGTACTGTGTCTTTATTTAATCAGTCTTTCTATTCAGACTCAAATCCTGCTGTTCTTCACATATACACACCTTGAATTCACTTGAAGAATTTTCCTGTTACAATCAAATCACTTTTTCTATGTGTTTTAGTCCACATGAAACAAAAGTCCATAATGACAAAAACATTAAAGAAACAACATATTGTATTCATTTCATTCTTTGACAATCTTAGTGTAATTATGTAAATAGGTTAAAATAATTACAACCTATAGCACTCATGGAAACACCAGACTGACAGCCCTTAGAAATCTGCCTGAGAAAAACAGTTGCCTTCTGTATGCATCAATCCTTCCTGTCTCCCATAGACATTTTGCTTCACTTTGTTCAATTACTCTTCCTTGTCCTGACGGTCTTTCCTTCTCTTGTATCTAGTTAGACTTGTGACTCACAAACTCTCTCCAAAAAGTGAAAGATTAGCAAACTTGGAGCGTATACTATTCTTTCTCTCTTAGGTATGAAAAACAGGCAACAGATCTTTACTATGTTTTTCCCACTTGAAATATTTCCATTCCCATGGAACTTCCTATGTTTCCACATTCTTCCTATGCTCATTTAATGGAAGTTGCTGGACAGATGCCACTTTATACGTAGCTCAGGTACCATGTAAGCTTTTCATCTATGTCTTTTTATGATGCTCAGGTGTGAGTGTGGGGTAGACTGCAGTAATGCAGATAGTGGAAAGTTCTTTAAAGAAGTAATCATTAGTGAGGACCATATGGGATAATGACTGGGATCTTCTGAATAAGCCTTTGGGCGCTGAATGGCTTATTTCACTGTCTAGCTTATAATGAAGAGAAGTTCAGCCTGTTTTTCTCTATCAGGTCTTTTAAAAGAGGCACTCTACTGACTTAGGTGAAAAGCAAATACTGCTAGCAAAAATGTGAATGCATGCTGATGGAAAAGTACAGTTCAGCTTGAGTTCTTACTTTCATGGGTGTTCCCATTTTCTTTTAGAATCTCTGCGGTGCATTCTTCTTTCACACTCTGCCTGGTACAGTAGTGCCTCTGAATTGCTCAGTGTGATCCAACAGTTTGTTTATTTCCAGTTTCTTTTGCATTATTGAATGATAGTCCTGGACACTAATATTTTAGTTCCTTCTTACAATAGTGTGTGTTTGCTGTAGCCTTGGTCTATCAAGTAGTGAGATTGGGGACTCAAACAAAGCTTTCAGTTGCTGCAAGTTATGTTGAACTGATGGTAAGTTAAATATCTAAAAATAGGAAGCTTTGCAGAGGTGGTAATTGAACATCAGGACTCATTTTCAAGTTCAGTGCCTGCTGTTGCTTTCTGAATGATATTTTAGCAACCATCAATAACAACTTGAAATCTCTCACATTAACAATGAAAGACATCTCAGTGAGTAAACCACTATCAAATCTACTCCTATTTGTTTCACCTGTTGCAAAATAATGAGAATAGCTTGATGACAAATCTAATAATCTGTGACGTGTTTGATTATAAAAACTCCTCATCACTGTGGATACAATTTATTTCTCAATTTGCAGAGACATCATTCTTTACTTTTAGAAAACAGCCAATTACATATGCATGAAGTTTTTTGTAGAAATCAAAATTACACCTACGTATTTGTTAGAAACAAAATTAAATGACTGGTAAAAAAAATTTGGAAGACATTTTGACTTACGTTCCACAAAAGTTCTTGTGCATTTAAGGCCAACATTTGACTTCGTTTTCCCCCAAAGAATCTATAAACCAACAAACTTCTCTATAACGAGACTGCACTGCCAGAGCTGCAAAACTGAATGTGCCACAAACTGCGTGTGCTAATAGATGGGGAGGGCATCTGGGTTTGGGTCACTGTCTTAGAAACTCTGCTCCATGTTATTGCAATGTTTTTGTCACCCATTCCTGTGCAGAGACTAGTGCTCTCACAGAAGGCCGTGCCCCAGAAGGTAAGTGCATAGAATGCCTCCTGCTCTGTTATTCTTTTGCTTTCTTTTACTTGGTAGAGACAACCAAATGTAAACACAGAAATTTACTGTTGGATAAAGAAACTAGAGAGTGTAAGGATCTTTACAAATACATGAGGATAAAAGTGGAATTAAAAATATAAGAAGAAAACTAAAATTTGTTCATTAATGAAGGAGAAAATACTATGTTCTTTGAAAACCGAATTTAAATTTTTGAGGAAGGCCTAGTGCTGTAAACTTCTGTGAATGTCTATATAGAGATGAGGTGTAATAAAATAGACCAACTGCAATACCCCGTACTTTCCTCAGAAGTGCCATATGACAGAACAAATAAGTAATTTCTGTAACAAATATGGTCTTTTCTGTTTCTTTTCTCTTGGTTCTAATTCTTTACAGGGTCGTATGAAAAATACTGTAGAACAAGTTGTAGGAAATAACTTTTTTTTCTACAAAAGCTATCAGATGGGAGATTTAATGGCTCTGTAACTAATAAATATTCACAAAACAATCTTCATAATCATATTAAATTCACTTATTTTTCTTCTTTTGATATTGTGTGTATGAAAAGTCCTTATTGCCTTTTTGTTTCTTTTTGTGGCTTATGCATAAAAAAAAGAAAAAATAATAGCGAACCAATCCAACCAAGTTGAATAGAACTGAATGTAAAAAGAGATTATTAAAATTTTATTTCTTTTTCTGACTGTTTATTACCTGATTCAGATGCATTTCTGTGGTAGAAAACCATCAGTGGTCATCTTTAATGCATTGCAGATGAAACTACAGTACTTGTTGTTTCTAGGGTGCCTGCCAATGTATTCTTTCTGGTATTCATTAAGCAGGGAGACTGATGAAGAGCAGAGGGTGAACAGCTTTGCTGAGAAGAGTGGTTTATGGCACTCCATCTCACCATGTATTTTCCTTTGCTCTGTGAATCAGTGTTGGATTTTTTGGTTTTTCATCTTGCACTTACAGGTGTCTGTGAAAGTAGTGTACACTTCAGAATAATTCTGAATTCTGATGTTTCTGGTATTACTTTAATGAAATGTTATGAGAAAATACTTGCTAACACAAACAAACCTTTTTAAACAAGTTTTTTATTGGGTGCCACTGAAGTTTCTGGTTGAAGGCCTATGCAGTTTTTACATTTGCCTGAGATGGGTAATTTTAGGTAAAGATTCAGTAAATTGCAACAGTTCCTAAGGGCAAAGGAGATCAACTTTTATAATTTGTTATTAACGTTTGCCGCCAATTTACTGGACTGAAAAATTTCAGTTGCAGTGGGAAGAAGGATGATGATGCTCTAGTTAAGTACCTAGCTATTGGTTGTGCCTCAAAGCACTTAGCTTTGTGCCGAATAGCTACACAGACACATGCATTTAGCTAGTAGATGAGTTAAAGCTCTTTTGAAAACATGGAAAAGCCTAAGCCTCTGATTCCTTGGGGATCTTTTCTTCTTCTCTCAACTGGCTTCTGATTTGATCCTTTTGTTTTTTCATGTTCTTTCAATTGCATTGTAACGTTCTCTGATAATGACTTCTTTGGCATTTGTTTAGTTGTGAAATGAAGCCCTGGCCTAAATGGTGAACACTAGCAATAGCAAGCAAATAGCTGAGGCTGAATACGTGCTTTCTGTGACGCTCATTAGACAGAGAAGTATGTGCCAGACATTCAGATGTCAACTAATAACTCTTGGTACACAAGGGAAGTGAGTGATTGCTGTACTTCTTGTTCCTGGAAGGATGGTGCATGTGCATTTTGTAAGATACTAAGAATAATCATCAGTGATCCTTTTGTTGGCTTTTTTCCTTTATGCCTGTAATTTATCCCTTTCAGTTGAATTTTTCAGAGAATGTGCATTACACTATTCATCTTAAAAGCTTCACATATATGTTAAGATAGCTTTCTGCCTTGTCTTGTGCCATATAATAGTTTCCATTACATGTACTTATACACTGGTATGTTATCAACACCTTCCTAGCCACAAATTCAAAGCATAGCACTGTGAGGGCAGCTGTGGGGTAAATTGACTCCATCTCAGTCAGACCCAATATGATCTCCACCCTTCAGTCCATACAGTTTGCGTCATGCTTAATTTAATACATATGCACATGCACACACACATGTATATCAGTTTGTAGCATTAGATTAGTTGTTTCACTTTGTTTCTTACTGTAGGACTCGGGTTTTTATCACATGTAGTGGTTTTATTTTTATTTCCCCTGGAACTGAATGTTCCAGTCATAGTTATTCAGGCAAGCCATTTTGTAGACTTTAATACATATTTAAGGAAAACCTCTCACTCAGCCCTATTTCTATTTAGATGCTTTTGCAGAGGAAAAATTGTGTGGATGAGAATAAAGAACAACCAGTTCCTTGAATCTATTTTCTGACACATGCATCTGAAACCCATTTTACAGAGGTTAAAGCAACTAAGTTTTGATTTTCCAGTCTATAGATAAATCATTGAGGTAATAGCTTGCTTTCCGTGCATTTACCTCATATTTGCAAAAAAAGGGGTTGATTTGAAATGAGTTATTTTTCATCTCTATTTCATAATGTCACAACTGTTGCCATTTTAAGATCCAGGATGTGCAGTGACAAGCATCTTTGGCAAGATGCTGAACTAGTTTAAAAGCATCTCCCTTGACTCTGTCAGGAATCAGAGCTTCTCAGTACTTCCGAGAAAAAAGCTCTTCTGTAACGTGAAAAGACCTTCCTTGGTGTGAACTAAATGACTCAAATACAGAAGAGAAACAGTGTATGATGGTTTAGGCTCTTTTTTTTCAGCCCCTAATTTCTCAGTTGAGGAGGGGCTAGTGAGTTCTGACTGCAGTGGTGAGAAATTCTGTTAAACTTCAGCTATACTAAGTCCACATCACTTAACTCTCTAAAGTGCCCTCCCATGTCAACTGTGGTATCAGGGGTACTTTGAGCAGCTCTGTATTTTCTTAATAATATCAATTACATCTGAACTCAAAATACTGTAGATCAATTGCAGAATAATCCTTATTAATAGCTTTTAGAGTATAGAAAAACAAGACTTTCTTGTTAATACATTCAACTTTTTGAATTATTTTGTCTTCTAAAGCAATTTTACCTACTGCGTGTTCTTGCTTTTATGCAGCTAGGAAGCAGGATTTGTGTGCTTGAAATAGTAGGACCATGGCTGTGTTGCCTCACAATCAAGATTCCGGTGCATGATGCTAACATTAGTTGAGTACTGACAGATAAATATCAGATAGTTATAGAGCAAAAGTCACTTGAGAAAGATCATAAACCCTCTATCAATAAGGTAAACAAGTGCACTAAAAGCTAGTAGTTCCAAGGGACTTAGGATGGAAGACCAAATTCTTCTAGCAGAAGCCAAGGACTGCTGTGCAACCTGTTGCCTCTGTTGGCTGTGCTCTGTGTCCACAGGTAAGGATTTTATTCTACCCTTATGGGGTGTCTTGTTTTCCAAATGTCATAAGATTCTCAGCACAGACTCTGGCTGTTAATTTTCTGGTAATTCTAAGATTTCTCTACAAACACCCACTGTTGCACAGCAGGAAAAGTCTTTCCTCTTACATTCAGTAAATTAATTTGAAAAGTTTAGTGGAAGTACCTAACTCTCTTTAATGTTTGGATGCTCTAAGTGCTTCTTTTTTCACTTCACCAAGGGTAAGTCCTGCCTGACCAACCTAGTGGCCTTCTATGATGGAGTGACTGTGTCAGTAGACAAGGGAAGGGTTACAGATGTCATTGATCGGGACTTCCATAAAGCCTTTGACATGATCCCCCATGTGGACTTGTTAGATGCATAAGAAAGTGGTTGGACAGTCACATTCAAAGGGTAATGGTCAATGGCTCAGTCCCAATGGATGTCAGTGACAAGTGGTGTCTCTCAGGGGCCCACATGGGGACTAGTGTTACTTAATATCTTCCTTAATAACACAGACAGTGGGATCAAGTACACCCTCAGCAAATCTGCAGATGACACCAAGCTGAGTGGTGCTGTTGACACTCCTGGAGGACAGGATGCCACCCAGATGGATCTGGACAAGCTTGTGAAGTGGACCTATGGGAATCTCATGAGGTTTAATAAGACCAAGTACTTGGTACTGCTCCTGGGTCAGGGCAGCGCCCAGCATCAGTACAGACTGGGGATGAACAGGTTGAGATCAGCCTTGCTGAGAAGGACTGGGAATGCTGGTAGATGAGAGGCTGGACATGACCCAACAATGTGCACCTGCAGCCCAGAAAGCCAAATGTGTTCTGGGCTGCACCAAAAGCAGCATGGCCAGCAGGTCAAGGAAGGTGATTCTGTCCCTCTACTCTGCTCTGGTGAGACTCCACCTGGAGTGCTGCGTCCAGCTCTGGGGTACTCAGAAGAGAAAGGACATGGACCTGGGAGAGCAAGTCCAGACAAGTGCCACCAAGATGATTAGAGGAATGGAGCACCTCTCCTACAAGGAAAGGCTGAGAGAATTGAGTTAGTTCAGCCTGTAATGTGGCATTTCAATACCTGAAGGGAGCCTACAAGAAAGATGGAGAGGGATTATTTACAAAAGCATGTAGTGACAGGACAAGGGGGAATGGCTTCAAACCGAAAGAGGGTAGGTTTAGATTAGACATTAGGAAGAAACTCTTCACTATGAGGGTGGTGAGGCACTGGAACAGGTTGCCCAGAGAAGTTGTGGAAGTGTCCAAGGCCAGGTTGGATGGAGCTCTTAGCAGCTTGCTCTAGTTAAAGGTCTTCCTGTGTGTGGCAAAGGGGCTGGCACTAGATGATCTTTAAGGTCTCTTCCAACCCACGCCAATCTATGATTCTGATTCTCTTCACTTTCCCTTCACTGATGTCTTCTCTCTGATGACCAGTGACAGAACTCGAGGTAATAGCCTGAAATTGTGTGAGGGGAGGTTTAGGTTGGGTATCAGGAAAAGGTTTATCGTCCAGAGGGTGGTTGGGCACTGGAACAGGCTCCCCAGGGCAGTGGTCACAGCACCAAATCTGACAGAGTTCAAGAAGCGTTTGGACAATACTCTCAGGCACTTGGTGTAACTCTTGGAGCAGTTCTGTACAGGCCCAGGAGCTGAAGTTTGATGATCCTACTGGGTCCCTTTCAACTCAGGATATTCTATGATTCTGTGATTTTAAAAAAACCTTGTCAGTTATATCTCTATAATTTTAACAAGTTCTCAATTTCTGTGCAAATGAATGTGTTAGGTGCAAATCTAAGAAAAATAATGGTTTATGTTTTCTTCTGAATGAATACAAAAGAAACCTTAAAATGAAAATAACTAAGTGGGTTTTTCTCATTTATATCAGAGTGAACCCTGTGTGATTTAATTAACTCTGTTGCATACAATTGAAAGAATATGGTATTTGGTCCCAAATACTCTCTCACAGATGGTCTTGTGAATTCAATGTTAACCTTGCAAGGGAAGAGAAGAATTGTACTTTCCTGCTGGGAGAATCAGGAGACATTTTGAAAGCCTTTTCTAATCAAGTTGACTAATATTAGTAGCAAACCTGTTTTCATCTGCCAGTGGTTCCTTGTGTTACATTTGAATTCTAAGCTCATTGAAGCAGCAGTTTTGTTTTCTGTTGTGTGAGATACACAACACAGTGGGTCTTGCTCCATGGCAAGAACTTTGTCAGTATTATGTTGCTAATGTAAGAGAAATAAGTACAGTTGCTTATATATTAAAATTATTAAATAATAATTATTTATTTTATAATATTAATATCTGTGACATGAGATATATCACTGCCCTATCCCAGTTTTCAGTACCATGTTTACCAACCTGCTGCAGGTACACAGTTTGATATATAATAAGAATTATTGCTTTTCATATTAGAATGGTACAGACATGTTTTCACTTTGATAGTAAAAGGCCACAGATCACTTGGAGGAGTGGAATAAATTAAAAACAAGCTTTTTTCACATTTATGGGAAAGCAAGTTGAAAGGAATTATCTTGGTCCTGATATATGCCCATTTCTCACCCATTCCCATGTGTTTCCAGGAAAAGTTTTTCTGATGTGTTCATTGAGGAAAATGCTGAGTTTTAAAAATGTACATTTAATGATTTCTATAGCATAGAACTGACTGCTTTCCCTTGGAGTATACAAGATTAATACAGGATTTTTTTTCTGTTATATTCTATCTTCCTAGTACTTTTTTTTCCTTTTCCTTAAGGTATTCAAAATAAATAATCAGATGTTTGTAAGGGGGTTGTTTAAAAGTATTTATATTAATCATTGAAGGGCACAATACACTTTGGGAGAAACATAATAGAGATACATAACTACAGTCATGCTGCTTTTGGATCTGTTTTCTCTCTCATCGAGTACCAAAGCATATTCTGCAATTCTCATGTTTAAGATTATGAACAAACTGAATTACCTGCTTTTCATCTACAGAATTTGAGACAAGCCTTCTAACAAAAGAGAAGGAAGAGCTGGAGACTAATGTTTCTTAGCTTTAATGGCGTAACTGTACCACACCCTTCTTATAGAGGTCAGAATAATTTGGTAGGACCATTTCCAGGCTGCCTTCCAAGTACAATCTACACATAGTAGTCAACTAGAGGAGCAAGTGAAAAGAAGTGGCATTTACATATATGGGCAGAAAACAGTGATGAAACTGATGGTTCTCACACTATTTAATCTATGCTAGAAAGACAGGAAACTCCAGATATTTTCAAGGGATTGAATTTCATCACTACTGCATCAGTGTGATTTTGTGAAGCACTCAGCCACACTGTGAGAGAAGAGAGCAAAATAGACTTTTGATTAATCATATTATAGTAAAGTTTACCCCTGTGCATCAATAACTTGTGATAACTAGTTAATTACATATGCTAATTTAATTTGTGTTCTCAGTCCTGAGTTTTTAAAAGCATCCAGCTGATGCTAAGCTATTACAAGTGCCAGCTGCTCTCAGAGCACTTATGCTGCTTGTTTGGGACTGACCGGTGTGTAAAAGCTGATGCCAGCATAGACAATGAAATTCTGTGCCTTCCTCTTCAGTCTGATTGCACACCCACCATGAAGAGATAGCAGATGAAATTTCTTCCTACTTTGTAGAGAATGTAAAATAAAATAAAAAAATTAAAAAAGAAAAGAGAGAAAAGGCATTGTACAAATGCCTTTACAAATGGGAGAAGGGCTTGAGTAGCACTGCTGGATCTAGAGTAGTGTGCGTGCTGTGTGTCTGCCCTGTAGACACAAGTAGTTCCAGGTGAGGTTCAGGGCTCTTTGCCTCATGATTTAGTGCTCTACAGCACATTGGTGTGCAGGCTCCTTGTGCTGTGCCGTGAGCTGTATGTTAGAATTAGAGCCTTTGGTGTTTCCCAGCACCAGTGAACATCTGTACAGAGGCAACAGTTTCCAAAATTTCGAATTTACATCTAGCATGCAAAAGATAGCTTCTTATTGAGTCTATTCTGTTCTATTTTTCTCTACCCTTATCTTCAGGCAGGAGAGTCTTGTGGAGTTAGCAGTCCTGATATGTACTCTGCCTCCTTAGGAAAGTTAATTTAATGTTTGACTTTAATTACTAATAGCTCTTGCAATGATTGGAAAGACAGAATAATATTAACAGTACTTTGCCAATTAAATCATGAAGATCTGTTCTAATATATCCAGAAACATTGTGGTGCCCTGTGTTAGAGCAATTTAATTTTTTTTTCTCCTATTTTCAATCACCCCTAAAGCCAAGGGCTCCTGGGTATTTTGGTACCTGAACTCCAATCTCCTTTATCACCTCTGAAGAGGCCTCAAAAGAATTAAGGCCCTTCTGCAATTGTCCCCAAGACAAATTTATTCAGTAGAACAGGAATATGCATTGTGGGCTGAAGATCATATTACATTAATTAGGCAAATAGTGACCCAAATCCCTTCAAAGCTGTATGTCAAAATTATATGATTAGCGCACTTTCCTCTATCATCTCAACCTCTGACACATACACGTGGGTTTCTGTGGAAATACTCACCTGCCAGTGGCAGGTGGTGAGATTATTAGCACCCAACTCTTTGGTTGTCCCAGTGTCTCATTTCTGAACTCCCCTTGGGTGTTTATTGTACCATTGAAAATTCTTGCAATGATCTGAATCTTATGAATGGGTCCTGGAAACACTGCTGAGAGGCCAGAGAGCACTGGGAAACTGCATAGTTCTTTTCTGTGCATGAAACTCATAGATTTCATTCAGGGTCTTTCTCCTTCCTTGGAACCTGTGTGTGTGTGTGCATTGTTTGTTCTATTTCAAGGAATGTCTGTGTATCACCCACCTCAGTATGTCACTCTAGCAGGCAAGGCAAATGGAATTGGTAAAAATTATTCGAATTAGGACCTGTCGCTCCTGCCTCTTTCAGGTCTTTAGGTCTACACTGAGAAGAATTGTGGAGCAATCTGTGTTAGAGCTTGCAGGGGCACAGCCATGCTGGGAAACCTGTAAGGTTTCATTGCAGCTGCCTCATGACCTCAGGGTCAGGCTTCTTTTGGGTTGAAAGATGGAGAGGTTGCTCTAAGATCTTGTTTTGGCAGGAAGACGGGAGGTGGGTAGGCTGTGCGAGGAGTTTTACCATTTCTTTTTTTGTGAGCTTGGTATGCACTATAATTGCTTTATAGTGTGGAGGTGACTGCATGTACTATGAGTGGGGTGTGTTTGATTAGGGGTACTAGAAATGGTCGAGCCTTGGCAGCATGGTAATTTGGTAGCCTGGTAATTTTAAGGTAAACTGTAGCCCTCACAGAGCTCTATGTTGACATGTCTGTGCTATTTTTTGTACCTAAGCTCATCTGCTGCTAGGTCTGAAGTGTCTAAACATCCTATTAGTTTTAGGGTGATTACATGCCCAACGAACTATGAAAAGTAGTTTTGGGCCCAGGGATAAGCTGTTTGACCTGATGTTTCTTTCCTCTGTCAGTACTGGTTCAGCCTGGTTAGGTGTCATTGCATTACTTAGGATCCTTGAGGGTGCTGGAATTTAGGGCTTAGGGTGAGAACTGAAGATCATGATGGTTTTGTAATTCTATGATCACTTCCTTTCTGCCTTGTTGAAGTTGCCAATCTCCAGGAGAGCTGCTCTGGGTGACTCACCTCATTTGACCTATAACTTCTTGGTAATACACTTGTCTAAATGTTTTTAAGGTTCCAAACTCGAAATGAAGGCTGTGAATATATTAGAACGCACTTCTGAATAAAAAGCTTCCTTTGTCTAGTGTAAGACCCTGCTGACTAGAGAGAGCTTCAGACCAAGGCAAAGCTGTGCCTTTGATCTTGGAGGTGTTGCTGGCTGCCTTAAGGTTTTCAGTTTTCAAGAGGTAAGTTTCAGTATTGAGGATGGAAAGAGCTGCTGGCTGGACTGCTCTGTAAAGTCCTTTGATGCTGGAATCTTTCTCTGTCCTTGCTCAGAACCTCTGGCAATCTGAAGATGCTTTTCAGGAAGTTTTCCCTTGCATTCAGGAGGGAGCTTGCCTGAAGTCTTGGTGTGTATCTACAGACCTGATGTGTTGTTACTCTCATTCGCCTATGAATTTGTGGGCAATGTTGTAAGAAGAGCTGCTGAGTATTACAAGTGTTAACAGATTCGTAAGATTCAACTTGTGAATGCCTACTGATTAAATCATAAGGGTTTCTTAAAAAACATCTAAAGCAAGTAAATTCTAGCAAGCTGGGCAACAGGAATTTTCAAAAAAGTGTGCTCCAGGAATATATTTCATGTGATTGTTCCTGGTTTCCCTTTTCCTGGTTGCATCATGAGTATTGCAGTGAAAAACTCACTGCTGTGAAACTTGGTCTTTAGTGATTTCAGAGGCTATGTTACAGAGTACTC
Source organism: Dendrocincla fuliginosa (assembly GCA_035047845.1). Lineage (NCBI taxonomy): Eukaryota > Metazoa > Chordata > Aves > Passeriformes > Dendrocolaptidae > Dendrocincla > Dendrocincla fuliginosa. The sequence goes on from JAWWMO010000138.1 coordinate 24,036,051, forward strand.
GTAAGAGGCAAATTTGATATTTGTAAGTGTAACCCTTTGCTTTGGGAAATCTAATTCCAGTTGTAATCCAATATTTCATGTTTCAGCTTTACAGATAGGAGAGAGGCAATTCAATTAGCTGGTAACAGTATTTCATGATATATGAACCCATCTAAACAATTTGTATTAAAACCCCACGGCAATTGCTCATGGACTGATAAAGAATTATCTTTGACTGCTTTCAACAGATCATTTTCAATTATGAACATAGAACCACTTGAACTTTCTCATGAACAGAAAGATACAAATTGAACTGGATGCATGATTTAATACAAGGAACTTGCACAACATTTGTAAACAGTGCTGTATCCTAAGCAGTATCTCCTTCATCTGTTGTAGCAGTATGTGGAGGTATTCAGTGACAAACAGCCCACAGTAAGTGGGACTGTAAATTTAAACTCTTCTTGAATTAGAGGAAGCAGTACAGCAGATTTAGATTTCTACCTGAAATGGCGTACTTCAAAAGCTTTGAAATAACTGCAATAGGAACAAATGTTTCTCTAAACTCTGTAGTTCCTGGAGAGGACAGCCTGAAAGGTTTCGGAATTTATATCAGTGCAATAGGTTCTTCTTCACTGCTGCAAAAGAAATTCCCCTGTATTAAAGGAGAAACATCCACATCCAAAACACCTGTTTGTTCTTTTATTTAGATAAAAAGACACCAATTCTAAACCCCATTTTGCTCTCCTTTTCTATATTAATTCCTTTAGTATGTTATTTTTGAAAATATATATTAGTATTGATCAGTGACCTTCCTCAGTGTGCACATTTAGTTACCAGACATAAACATGCAGCAAAGAGCTCACGCTGTGCGGGTCTGCCAATGCCTCCCAACCTCGACAACAAGCCTGAAGTGAACTGGAAGGAAGGCTATCAAGGGATTCCTGACAAACAGGTACAGGCTGCAATTACTGAATCTTGCCTGAATATCCTAAGCTTGCTCGGAGTCATTTCTGCTCTCAAGATCATGCTTTTATATGGAAGACTTTTGGAAATCCTGATCTAGTATTCTGCCAACTCTGCCAATTTGTCATGAATGAGTGGTTTGGGCAGCTCAAAGAATCACTGTCAAAGGTACTAACAAAAACAAGTTTTAATATAAATGTGTGAAAGTGCGACAAAGTTCAATGGCAAGGTTCACTCTAGTACCTACTATGTAGGTGAAACATGCAGAGGAAAATTGGCATAAAAATACTTTAAAATGATTTGCATGGAGACCAAGGATGCAAATGATAAGGCTGCAAAGGGAAAGGAAGACCCTCCTGTTGAGGCACAAGGTTCAGAGTGGGCCCCCTTGCTAAACTTAGCCTTGGACCTGTTCAACATGTTATGTTTAAAGGATTTAAGAAGCACTTAATCAATTGACTAATTCAACATTTATCAAGTGATTCAATAGAATTGACTACAACTGCAAGTTACTTAATTATAGTTCTGAGATGGCAGTATTTAGGCTATGCTTGCTACAGGGTATTTAAGTTGTTTCACACAGACGCAAAGAAGTATGTACAAAGAAGTATGTACAAAGAAGTATGTACAAAGAAGTATGTACAAAGAAGTATGTGAAAAGAAGTATGTGAAAAGTTCCCTTTGAGTTCATTGAAATATCCATGTTGAGTGCTTTGGCTTTCCTCAGTGGGTGAGGGTTTAGTGTGAGCGGACTTTATCAGCCCAGGTCCTGTCATCAGCTTTACACAATAGTCCTCTGAGTATCACAAATGTGACAGTTTGCAAACTCCAAAAGGTATCCTGCTCAGAATGAGATACTGGCACATCCCACTGCAGGCCAGGGATGCTCAAAGGGCCTCACTTAGGACCTCTGTTTATAGGGTAGCAAGATGGTTTACTTCAGTCATCCATAAAATTTCCATCCGCAGGTCAGTAGTTACTAGAGCTTCCAAAACAATTACAAATTGTTTCCAATCCAATTTCAAATTGTTTTTGAAACTCCAGCTGCAATGGTATCATTTCTCTTGGGCTATGGTTCAAGTAGGGAAAGTCCCATGGCTGTTAGGGGGTGACTGATTGTGCTGTCATCCTTCTCCTCAGTGATGTTCCCAGCTTAACTGTGCTAGAGTTCCCAGCATGTCAGGGGACACTTGACAACCCAACTCTTCATGCAAAGGCCAAGGCCCAGCAGGTCATAGAGTGTCCCAAGGAGAAGGGTGGGGAGGAGAATGCACCACCACAAAGACTTGGGACAAGATATTGTCAAATTTCAAGAAATTATTTCTGAAGGTCTGTGTTTAAATATAGTCATACTTAGCTCTTCTTGGGTTTGGATTTTTTTTTTTTTGGTTTGGTTGGTTGGTTTTCTGTTTGTTTGAGGTTTTGTTTGGTTTTGTTTGGTTTTTATTTGGTTTTGGGGTTTTTGTTTGTTTTGTGGGGTTTTGTTTTGTTTTGTTTTTTACAAGTTTAGCCAATGTCAGGGGAATGACAAGGAAAACTGATGCTGAACACTCTGTTCCTGGTGATGTGGAAATTAAACTTTCCTCTACCAAGGGAACCTCCCTGCAAAATGGCAGTTCAGGGAGCAATAAAATCTTTTCCTCACAATGACATTTTAGAGACAGACTCCAGTTGGAGCCCTGGTCAAAGTACTAGAAACTCTTGAACCTGAGAAGGACTAATGTTTCAGAAGATTTTCAAGATAGGAAGACCTTTCCTGATGCTGTTGAATTGTAGTTGTTTTTGAGTATATGCTTCACTCAGTTGGAAGCTGACTCTGTATCTGTATTCCTTAGCTCACCTCTTAGCAAAAGTAAAGAATGTGGCATGAAGGTTGCAGTGCAGACATGAGATGGCTACAGTGCTGCACCAGCAATCCCCCAGAAGCATGAACTCTGCATGCAGGCTGCTGCTTTGAGCAGTCCTACTGGCACAAAATGAGGACGGCCTGATTTCCTCTACACTCAGTAAGGGGTGTCCCGAGGCCTATAAGGAATGTTATAATGACCAGGACTCTTGCTGAAAATGTTTGTTTAGAAATAGTAATTCAAATGGAATCTACTGTCAGTCACAGCTTTTACTGTTGCCACTTGTTTAACTGTGTAACCCTGCATGTTTTTTGGGGCTGAGAGAGATGGATTTGCACCATACATCACTGTAATGTTTTGTTAAAGCAGTGCTGTGATTATGAGCACAGATTTCTTCATTTCTTATACAGGAATTTCCTATAACTTCAGATTAGAATTACAGGAATGATGAAGGTGTTTTTGACACCCCTACCCCACCAAAATATAGAGAGATTATAAATGGATTAGTTGTCCAGGGGATCATATCATAAAACACTTAGTAAAGTGAAACTGTTTCAATGAAGATACAAGTGAAGGAAGCCACCATTGCTTTCTTGATATTTGCCAACCAAGAATTATAAAAGTTATATGAAGATGATGTTTCATGCATTTATGATCCTATTATATACAGTTCTTTCAAATTTATACTCTACATATAAAACCAATAAATTTATTTCATTGCAGCCATATTGTTCAAACTTATATTGTGTATTGGTGTTTATCAACACTGATTTTGTGATAGCCGTAATTAGAAAAGACAGTTTATTTGACAAGTATACATTTTCTATATGTATGTTCCTCAAAAATTGTACATGAGCAGACAGAGTATTTCACAACACGTGTGTGTAATAATACGTCACCACCAGGTTAATATGCTTAGGATAATTTTTTCTGTGTGTGTGGCTATCCTGGATCTTCTCAAGAGAGTTGTTAAACACCTTGTGAAGATATTTAAGTTCTTAAAACAGTATTTCAGGGAGAAAAGAAATCAAAAATATTTTGTAGGCATTGCATGACACTTGCTGGATTACTATACACTGTAAAAAGAAAAAAGGAAGGAAAAGTGCAACTACAACAATGGCATGATGGAAAACAGCTGGTTGTTGTTTTTTTTAAATGCAGGCTGTTGAAAAGAATGAATTGGCATTTAAAAGAAAGGTTAATGAGTAGAGCTTTTTGCTTCAGTGGATTAAGGTCAGGCCTTGGATAGGAAAAGTGTGAGTCTGGAATTGTGATGCATTTTTATCAGCATACCATACTCTGTGACCAGATTCTTCAGTTATTCCATGCGTGGAGGGTTCAGTGTGCCAGGTTTATGTATTTGAGGATATTTCACCTTATACAGGATTTTGTTTTAGTAAGTGATAGCACAGTGCACTGAAATTACAATACAAATACAAATGACACTTAGAATATAGCAATTGACTATACAGATGAATCACAATACAAACATGATTCTTGTTACTAGTCTCTTATGAAATGATCACTGTCACAATGCTGATCGACCCCAGTCGCTGAGAAGCAATGTGGACTAAAGCCAGCTCCAGCCTCTCTCTCTTCAAGCTTCTCTTTGTTAATTGCTCAGCTTTGGTGCTATGTTGGGTTCAGCCAGATGTACTGCCTCTGCTGGCTCACTCAGGAAGACATCCACACTTGCCTGTGTTTTGGTGAACTGCTTAAGTAGTTGATCCATGCAACTGATACAGGCATTTAATGAAAACAAAGGCTACTCTGTGGTCCCTTTTTTATTACATTCAGCTTTATTTGCAACAGTGATGGTCAATGGATTTTGACTCAATTTGGTGGGGAAGTGTCTGTGTAATAATGCCTAGTGTGTTCTCAGATGCAGGCAGAGGAGTATTTTTACATGCATCAACTTATGAAAAATTTGTGAAAGTAGAACAAATAGTTTTTTTTCTTGGTGAAGGTTTCTCATAGTGAAACATTTTACTTTATCTTCTACAAAGAAGAGTCCATTGCCACAGTGGTATTTTTCTTACATATGAATCTCCAGTTTTGACCTTTTTAAACTCAATCAGAAAGGTTCTTTTAAGGTGACTGGAGACAGACCTTGCCCTTAGTACTAAGTTACAAAGCTATAGGGCATTCATCAAAGCAATACATCCTCCTGGAAGTTCACATTCCATTGGAGTCTAATGTTCAAAAAGGTGGAAACTTTGGTAGAATTTAACTTAGTCTCTTAGTCATGCTTTCGTGTCTAATAAAAATGTTTTCCATGTCTACTTGAAAAACTGTTCTGTTGCAGACAGAGCTGAACTTCATTCACATGCATTTTCTCTATTTGTCTGTCAATGTGACTAAATTGTAAAGCAATTTAATAGACTTTGGGCTCATTAGATCTTCATTATAAAGACATTTTTATCAAATCTCATATAATTTTGTTACTGTAGAATTAATACACTCATAATAGAAAACATCATACGTTTCAGCTTCAATAAGTAAAGAAGCCTGTTACATTTCAGTAAGTGAGACGTAAGTGCCACAGGTCAGGTGCAACAGAAACCATGATTTTATGCCACTGGCTTATTTTGGATAATCCCTACAAACGCTGCTATGTATAAGGTGCAACTGTGCTTTTGGACTGAGGCATACATATGTCTTCAAATATGTCATACATATGTCATATTTCCTTCTCTCCAAAGGAAATAAAGTAAGTGATGTGTAAAAGTCTCACATTTATAGCTGGGGTTTATCAGAGGAATCTGGTTTGCTTTCCTGTGGTATGAATATCTAGTCCCAAAGTAGGAGAGGATTGTCCAGTGCTGCCCTTCTGGCAGCTGTCACCATGAAATGTTTAGGAAAAAACATCTGCTGAAGTGTGCAGTGAACTGATGAGACTTGAGGCTGTGGAGCCGGCCTTGGAATTCCTCTGGGAGCAACCATTAAAATTCGTGTCCCTTGGAGCTGCTCTTTTCTTGTGGCTGGCACGCGTGCTGTCTCCGTCATTGCTGTCGAACACCACTGTCATGCTGGACTCCATTCTGGACACAGCATATAGGCTACTTTGCCGGGTGGGATGAAACCTGGCTGCCTTGAGCTCTAGCTCGTCATAGGTAGACACTTCAATGAAGGGGCACCAGCGGAAAGCTCGCTTGAAGCCGGCTCGGAACCTGGGAGGAAAGATGCTTGGTGAAAGCCTGTGCTTGTGAGAGCCAGCCATGGGCCTTCATCTGAAAACAGAACTGTGCTGGCAGGACACTGACTCTGCCAGTTTCCCTGCCCCAGTCCTGGGGGGACTCCTCAGTGGGAGTTTCCTGGACTAAGGTCTGGGTAGGGTAAAAAAAGATAGCAGTAGCAGCTCATTTCACTTCCTGATTTTCTATATATCCTTTCCCTGCATTTTAACACTGGTATTTTCCTAATAATAACTTTCCTGTCCTTTGCAAATGCCTAAATAAACAAACACCAGCTTTCTTAGAACTGTCTTCATAGAAATTGTTTTGGTTTGACCTCTGATGAAGTCTTCTCCTATATCTTCATCTGCTCTCAGCAAGTAACTTCATAGCACTCTTTTATCTAAAATACCATCCCCATTTTCAGATTCCAGTATCCCTTCTCTGTTTCCCTCTCCAGCAGAGATGCTTATATGGGAGTCATGTAATGACTAAGAGTGGTTCATGTAAAATATTTAGAAATTTAGATCAAGTTTTCAGTGAAAATTGACTGATCTCACAGGGATAACTTTCTTTTTCCTCAATTTTTTAAGTTTGTGGGAGAGTTCTCCCAGGAGGACAAATAAGCTGGTAGCTTGCAATTCAGCATTCCTCTGTTTACATGCAGTCCACATTGTGGAAAAATATTGAAAGAACCTCTGATGGCAATGGATTTAGTGAAGGGAACTGTACAGTCTAAACATCTTTAAACTGTATTATTTTTCTTGACACCTTCCATCCTCTTTCTAATTCAGGGCATATATTTACTTCACCTTGAAAAACTGCTCTCTTTATCTAGATACATAAGTAATGTCCTAATTAGCCTGGAAGATGAGGCTGGTGATAGGTGTTATAACTCTGTCTCATACTAGATCCAGCAGAGGTAACAATACTGCATGAATTGATCTGGCTCCCAGCAACAAGCTCTATTTTCCTACTAAATGAAAAGGAAGCAGATGTTCCGGCTTCTTGGTTTCAATATAGAACTTAATTATAAGAAAACTGTCACCAGTATTTCATTCCTGCATTAAATTCTGAATAGGGTGACCTTTACTGTGCCTCAAAATTATTAATTTTTCTTTGGTTGTATTTTTTAATCCAGACATTTAATTTTGCAGTGTACAACTGTCAACATAAGCCACATCAGAGATATTAAGTTTATATTAATAACTTCTTTTGTAACTGTGCCATAAAAAGTTTTTGAAGAAAATATAATTGTTTTAGAAGTTTTATGGTAATACTTGAGAGAATATGAGGTCTCATCCTTCCTTGCCTTTGATTTTGCAGACACTGGAGACTCACTGAAATCTGTTTTCTGTTGAAATTACTGGGAAATTTGCCATCTGAGTTAGGGTTTTTTTCTGGCATGCCAAAACTTTCCTTCTTTAAACAGTTGCAAGTGATCAAAAGGGGCAGAAGGCTGTATGAAATCAGGCATTATTTTGCCTTTTTAAAAGATTGTGAATGTTAATCATAGTAAGTTATTGTCATCAGGGAGAAAGTCTACAGTGTTTTTGCAACAACAACATCTTGTCAGGATTTGTTCATTTTCAATTAGACTCCTTTTTTCAGGTATTGCATGATCTTTAGGGGGTTTTAGAAATATTTTGCAAAATTGATATGAAACTCAACAGTAATTAAACTTGACACTGCCTGCTAATTCAAAAGAGATTTCAAATAATATTTAAGGTTTCTTATTCAATATTGACTCATGCTGACTGAGTTTGTGAAATGATTTGTTGTTCTTGGTGATCTTTTTCAAATAATACTAGAAGCAATGCTGAAGAATAGGATGACCAGGATGATATTTGTTTAGATCCTGGTCCTACAAGCTGAAATGAAAAACATTCTGCAATGCAGTACTTTCAGACTAGCAGTATCTGTGAAATCTCATCAAACCCAACAGGTGTATACCTTTGAAATTGAGAGCATAATGTGGTTCTGTCAAACAGTACTTTAATTTAGTATTGAGTAATGAGAATATAGACATTAGTTTTATTAGCCTGTTGCAGACCTCAGAGCTTGGTAGTAATCCAATGGTGAGGTATACAAAATACAGTAAATCACATTCTATATTATATCCTTCCAGCATCGCAAAACAATATTGGGACTACAATTAGTTAGTGAGCAAGAGATTGCACTTTATATCACTACTGACTGTCTTTACATCATTATTTTAATGTTTTGCAAGCCAAGATATATTGATCTGCTATATATATAAATATTGGTATTTACTTCAAATACTCACCTAAAGAAAGCTGGTTTTCATTTTGTTTTCTTTCCCACTAACTGAAAACTGTTCAAGTGAAAATTCTTCGTCATTTATCCCATTTAAAGCATTTATAGTCTCGTTGAAGTTACACACATCATTTCATAATTAGCTCTTACCTCTTATTAAGACAGCAGTAGATAATGGGATTGTACATTGTGGAGCTCATGGCAAGCCAAAAGCTGGCTAAATAGATTTGCTGAATGTATTTCCACCGATTTAATTGTTGATAGATCCCAGTAACTATGAAGTAAATGTGGTAGGGCAGCCAGCAAATGGCAAATGTCAGCACAACCACAATCATCATTTTTACTACCTGAAAGAAAGAAGTAATAATGATATTTAGCCTTGTTTTATTTGGACAAGCATTTCAACATTGATGTAATAATTTTCTTGCATTTAGTCAAAGGAAAGATGAATACGCTTTTATGTAATTTTCCTTTTAATCTGGCTCTCTTGATTATTTTTTTCGTGGCTGGAGACCTTCCTTTTCCAAAGAAAAATAGCATGAAAATATTCTCTAATGTTATTTGTATTGATTCTTCCATGTAATATATTTGCTTACCTATATTTGGCTATCTAAAATATCACTTTCTTTCTGTATGTCTAATCATGGAATAAGGTTATAGGGTGTTTTATTTGGACACCTTGTGTTGTCCTTTATTGACTCTGGTGTCTTTTGCCGTTGTGGTCTGCAAGTATATTTCTTGTCCCCAATTTTCAGATGTGATTTGAGTAAAACTAGGTTGTAGGAAATGAGCAACTGCAGTATCCTGTCTAATTTCAGGGGTTAATAATTCCCTTGGCTGGTGATCCTAATTTGTTGTTTTCTGCAGGCATCATAACATCTGCTAGCTACCATAGTTTCCATTAAGTGCAAATGAAGAGAAGCTCTGCTCTGTGCTCGAAACACATGAAGAAAACTTGCAAGTCATAAAATTTTCACTCCTGTCTTTCCCTCTTCAGCAATGTCAAGTACTGGCCCAGCTACCATTTTCAGCACAGTATGTCATACGTTTACACCTCAGCTTTTCTTTTTGTAGCTAAAATGAAACCAGAGATGCTGGGAGGTCTCTTGTTCATTTGTACTGTGAATACTGAGGAATAATAGGAATCACTATGAACAATTCCTTTATTTTCTTTCTACAAAATGCCATTTCCTACTGTTTGTAGTTTTACCAGAGGGAAAAAACCAAAGAGCTAAAATTTCCAATAGTTACATGTCTTTGGCTAATATTTTTATAACATTTCAGTGAACATAATTACATCATTTTACATATAAATGTTATGGTGCTCTCCTTAACTCGTATTGCACCTTCCTATGGGAAACATAAAGCAATTTTTCATTTAATATCTGGCCCCAGTTAACACTCTTTTCTGCTGGCTGCAATTGTACCGTACAGGATTTTGCTATAAAAATAGTTTTTATTGCTGGTGTATATATATATATGTGTATATATATATATATGGAGAGAGAGAGATCATCCCTTAAAGATACAAAGGGGCATCTGGCCACACATACAACATTATTAATATTTGTTTCTAATGCACTTTTCATCAGTTAACTGTAAATTATTTCACAAGGAAAATGAGTATCATTTTACACCAAAACATAGTATTGCTTTCATCTTTGGTGAGTGTACATATGTATATAGGCATAAATAGAACTTTGTGGGACTGTATATGCCATTTTTTGGGGTGAGGGGAAAAGGTTGTGACTGTGTGTGAATAGACATTTCTAGGCTAAACTGTGTATCTAAAATGACATCATAAAATATGTTCTCAAATCACAGTCTATTGTTAAATGACATCTCTTTTTCACTGGTTTGGATGTAACTTCCACTGTTCTTCTGCTGGGGATTTACATTTGTGCCTTGTATGCATTTTACCCATAAAAGTCTTAACCCCATAGGTTTACCACAATACTTAAGCTGTGTGTCCATTGATTTATAGCTGCAGTTTGCTTGTTGCTATGTTTTTATAGATGTGCTAGGAATAATAAGTATTACCTCAGACCTGTTCAGGACTTCTGTGCTTCCAGAACACATGAGAGTCTAATGACTTACCTTGATATTTAATTAGCAATTCTTGCAATACCAGCTGGGCCTGTGAAATTATTCACCATTGCAATATCAGAGGTACTAAATGAAAGGATTTTTGTCTCCAAATTTTCAAAGTGTAAGCAGGCAAATCTGTATTTACACTGAACATTTAGTCTATGCAGTGATTGAGAACCAAGAGAGTTGAACTTCCCAGCACCTGATGTAGGTTAATCTGATTGGACACTGTGTCACTCATGCCCCAGAGCTGCTAGAAATCACAGTAAGCGTGCATGTTGCCCCTTTGGCATACTCAATTGTGTTAACATTTTCCAACAGAAGCTTGTTTGTCTTTTTTCTAACATCCAGAATCTTATTGGCTAGTTTTCCATGGTATATTGAAGGGCAAGGCAAGCAGTGCTCCAAGAGTCACTTAAATGTCTCCTACAGCTAAAAACCCTTCACAACCTGCACAAAAAATAGCATTTTGATTTCAACTGCTACAAAACTTAACCCCAGACAAATGAAGGTTTGAGTTAAATTACTACTAAGTATAGTGTTTCTGGTTTCCTTCAAGGAAACAGAAATCCCAAAGTAACTTTTTACACTACAAGGAAAATTCATTTCTTTTTGGTCACATTTTCATACAATTTGATTCTATTTTAAAATATTTTAACCTTTTTTTTTTTTAAATTTGAAAATGAAAAATGCCAAATCACCCCCAGAAAATGACAACTTTTCCTGCAAGGTTACTGTTTTGTTTAAAACAAAACACTCATCTTTAAAAACAGTGAGATTCATGTAAGATTTTCCTGTTGCTATTTCTGTCTGGAAATCCATGATTACATATTAAGTCATCATCCTCCCAAAAGCAGAAATTTCTGAAGCAAATAGTTAAACAACAAGAGATCATTTTAGATGGCCATTAGTATTTGATTTGATTTGTGAAATAACAAGTCACTTGAATGACAGACAGTGAAGCACATTATATTCTTAATCATTCAGATTTGTTGCTGTTTTTCAAATATCAAAAAAACGTCTAAAATTTACAGTATAATTTTTCTCTTAGGTAAGGCTGTATCAGTCTGCATTCCACTGGTGTGAATGGTATCAATACTGGTGTGTATCAATAAATATATGTTTGAGGGGAGACATGAGATGGGGTTTCCTTATTAATGTGTAAAATGTTTCTTCCTGGAACACAAAAGTACAAATTTTTCCAGTAAAAAGGTCAATTTAAAAAAGGTCAAGGTTGAATTGTCATTCTTTTGAGTGTTTGTGTAGTACAATTCACACATTGACATATTTCCTAAGGAAAAGGTAAGATGTTGCAAGCCTGTGTGGCTTAAAATTGTTTAAACACAGGACAGTTAGAGTAAATTTGAAGTCAAATGCAGAAGTTATGAGGGGAATCAAACAGCTCCAGTCAGTTCTCGTTTCGTCATCTAAGAATGACTATGTATTGGCAGAAATGGGGAAAAAAAAGAATAAGAGGAAGCTGAAAAGGAGGGAGATTGTTCCCAATTTTCTTTTCTCTTTCAGAGACAGGCACACACACGGTGCATGGCCGTACCTTGCAGTTTATGACTGCAGTTCTTGTCCATAATGTTGGTACTTCCAGTATGAAGTTTCACTTCTTGTTTATTTCTTGTTTTAACTAGGAACAGAAGGTGACTTCGAGGTCTATAAACCTAGGGCACCTTGAATTTACTTGCTATAAATCCTGATGGATAAGTGCCAGTAAACCATTAAACGCAGTTAGGGCATAGGGAAAATAAGTGAACCAGGCTAAGTACGAATTTGGCACAAAACTTGATTATCTTTTTGCAGTACTTTGTAATGTTTCATTAAAAAGTCTCCAGTGACACTTTTCAGGTTCAGCTGCAGAGTATAAAAGACAGCTTCAGTGCTGGGGTTGCTTTTTGACTACTTAAATCTGTGGCTCTGGAAAAAAAAAGTCCTTTTTAATAGGCCAGTTCTGCTTTACTTTTTTGAGATATTACCGTTTTTCAATAACTTTCCCCTCTGTTCTGTGTCGCATAGAATTCCTTAATTAGGGTTTGCTTCTTATGCATTAGGAAACATTTGTAAAGCAAGCAAACAAGAAAATTACCGAATTCACTTGATTAGCTGAAAGTATAGCTCTTTCCCTGTCAGCACTTCACCACGGAGCTTTCAAAAATGTGAATTGCAGTGAAAATCACCAACCTGTGTCTCAGTGGCACCATTTTCTCCTGGTGTTCTGTTCAGTCTCTCTTTGTGGGCAGCAAGGCTGGAGTAAAGAGGTTCTTTTTCTGCTATAGGCAGTATTTTTGTTAAAATGAGTTGTACTGAGTCTCTTGGTTGTGCAACCTTTATGCAAGTCTGGAGGCTAGATTTGCAATATGATGGAAAATCATAGTATTTATTTTATATATTGATTTTCATCAACGTGTTCTGCAGATATTGATGCACTTCTGCCTATGTCTAAGAAAAACTATGTCTAGAAAAAAAGAGTTAATTTATGTGCTCTGTAGTTTTCTTCATTCTTTTAAAGCCTTCCTGTCCAAGTAAGAAACGTTCTTTCATTAATGGATGGTATGTAATGAGAAAAAATGTACCTAAAAGAGCAAAGCAGATGTAAGTTCGTTGGAATTGGAATTTGCAGGTTTGCCTTTGCTGTGAAACATTCGAAGCAGTAAAAGTGAAAAGGAGCTAACAGATTCTCCTATACTCTGAAAAAGCAGCAAATACATTTTTCCATCCTGTTTTTATTTTGTATGAAGAGTAGCTAGAAAAATAGTCTGATTTAGATGTAGCATTGAAAGCAGCTCTTGAAAGATCAGTAATAAATTATACTTTTCTGACAGACTCAGTTGCTGCTTGGGGAATACAGCAATTCACATTCCAAGGCATTGAGTGGCATCAATACCTGAGACTTGGGCCAGGCAATTGTTTCCTTTTCAGTCTTCTCTGCTGCTCCTCTTTGCCTTTCTAAGTCATCTTTCATACTGCTGCTTCTATAAGGTCAGAAATTTAGCTTCTGATTTCATTTGCACCGATATCACCCAGTACAACTTCATCAGTTTCAGAACTTTTACTCCTAGGTGTTATGCATGTGTAAATGAGTAGTAAATAATTTAAGAGCTCATGCAGCATAATAATATCTTCGTTAACTCACTCATGGACATTATTTGTTCATGAATACAACTTAAACACAGTTCACAGATAATCTCTGGGAGCCATAACATGTTCCTTTTTCTGCTCTGTGCTCTTTTGGGAGAAGTAAAACACTGAACTAACCCTGCAGAAAGTGTTTCTCCCAACATGTTAGAATGCAATCAGTAAATGCACTTCCCATTCCTGGGGACATACTTGTGCACTCAGCACCAGAGAGAAGGGAATACCAATATGTCTTTGCTTCTCCACAGTATTTATTTGGAGTAAACTGTCTTATCTTTTGCAAGAAAATTGTGATTCAAAGGTGACTCTACTGGACTGATTTCTGAGATGCCTAGGGCTTTGACAAGCTCAGGGAAACTCTGTGCTCTTTTAGCCCATAGAGAGGACGTATTCTTAATAGCTGAAGGAGATGCACATTAAGGAGGACAAAGAATAGGAGAGCTTGGAAGTCTTTCAGTCAGGTAAGGTACTTTTCAATTCTAGTGCTCCAAATAATTTTATTCTTCTGACCTATACTTTCCGTCTGTTTCTCTCAGTTGCTTGAAATAAAGAAACTACTTTTCATTTCAGTTTGCGTAATCCCTTGTTACAGACAGAGTTCACAATGGCTTATTTTGTTGTTCAACCTGTAAAGTTCAAAAAAGATATTCTGTCTGTTCTAGTATGAAGCAGCTTTGAATCAGATTGCTGTCTTACAAATGCTATAATGTGAGGTCCCCTCAAAGCAAGGCAATTCTGACAGTCTTTATAAATAATCTTAGTTACTGCAGCCTTTAAATTATGTTTCACCAAAGTTGCATAGAACACAGGTTTGATGGTGATTTTCAGACTCTCACAATATTTCAAGAAATATCAGTTCCATTGCAGAAGAGGGGTAAATTTTTTTCTCAGTTTTATTTTCTTCGAGAATACATGATTTTACAAGCATCTGATTGGAGGTTTGGGAAAAGTTTCAACAATTCTTACAATATTTTACCAAAAAAGAGATGTCTCAGTTTATCAGAGGAGATTGTTAAATATTAGGCAATATGCTGATGTCTGCTGCTCAACCTAAGTTTTTTTCTGTAAGCCAGACAGCAAGCAAAGGCAAGTGGCCTTGTATCATTGCCTTAGTCTTCAGTGTTGAGTAGCACAAGAAGTTTATGTTCCTTAGAAAATGACTCTGAGTGGCTGTTGTGGGATTGGCATTACTGGGCATGGTTTTCCACCTGAGATCTAGTTTTGAAAAGAAGTGAAAAAGCTGATCTAGTTCTTTTATTCACACCATAACTTATTTTACAGTACTTTCCTTCCTGACCTGGAATGAGTGATGGGACACACTTGACTTCCAGCCAAATATGAGCTTTGGTGTGGGGGAAACAAAATAATCATATCTTTTGTTTGCCCAATAGGGATAGTTGATTCTGAAGTCCACTTTCTGACACAGTTCTGAAAATATTCTGGGACATTTAATCCTCACTGAAGGCTCTGCCAGAACCTTGCCAATTTTAAGACTCACCTGAATTTTCCATATAGGACTTCTGAAGGAATGGAGCTTATGATTGTTTTCTCTTGGAAACTACATCTGGTGTATTTGACAGTGCAATAACAAGTAAGGATCTGATGCATTATGCCAGTGAATTATGCTACCATCCTACACGATTTACTTTATATAGGCTCCTAATAAGGGGAGCCTGAACCTAAACCTGAACCTAAATGAGGCATCACCTTGAAAATAGGTGTATAGGCTCTTATTTTGTATGGAAAGTCTGCAGTCTTTTTGGATAGTTTTATTTTCAGCTGACTCACCTAGGGGAATTAAATAAGTGATTTATATAATTAGAAAACATTTGAATGTTTACCATATTTCTCTATAATTTTGGCACAAGAACATCATGGATAAGAATGCAGATTATTTAATATACAGTTTGAAAAATCTCTTCCTTCTCTTTTCTGTTGATGAAAATAAGACTAGGAATTATTCCTAGAATTTACTTGTTTAAAATGCATGAAAAAAAATCTGTTGAAAAAAGCACAGTTAAAGCAATTTTTTTATTGTCTTTGTAATTATGCATTTGCAGTTATAGTAGCATTTTCCCTTTCAAAGGTTACAGAAAAACTGTTTATAACCACCTGGAAAAACCAAACCAAAACAAAATAGGATTGTCCCCCAGTCTATTTTAATTTAAATTGAGTTCAAAATAAACTGTTAACAACAGTGGTGTTGAACTTTATATTTTGCATTTGATGCACCTAGTTTATTTTTGTTATTCCACAAATGACTGTATAATGTTATGAATTTATTAGGAGAAGTAGACTTGTAACTCACATACAGAACCTTTTGGAAATATTTGGTCAATAAAAAGTGGTATATGCTCTGGTCAATTGTAGATAAAAAGCGTCAGGAGTGCCATTGTCCTGGCAGCATCTGCTATTTCTGCTTTTGTAGGCACTTTAACATTGCTCCAAGTATTAAAGTAGCCACATGACTTGGCCATAATGGTCAACACGCTGGTTGCTACTGCAGTGGTTTGATACTCCTGTGGAATAAGGTATAAGCTGACCTGTGCCAGGGTGGCTGAAACTGTTTCCTAGGAAACCTGCACTAAAAGCTGGAGAAATCAAAAACTATTTCTATCCACCCCAGAAAATGAGTAATGAAATAAAGGTGTTTTGAATAGGTTATTTACAATGCTGCAGGGATGCCTTAAGATTTTTTATATATTGGTACGTTTTAAATAGCTGTATAGTTGCTCACTCTTAAGGTATCAGTTAACAGTTTCTAAACCCCTTTCTCATGGTTTGTGTTACATTCTGAATTTCTGTTTAGCAGTCTTTTCAAGGAAAGACATTTCAGCAAGGACTTCTTTCTTGGGACACACACACATGGACCAGAATAATAAGATATATTATGGTTAAAACAAGATAGAGAGCCCAGGACCCTTGGAAGGGCTCCAACAGGGCAGTTCCGAGGGTGGTATCAGGAGCAAATGATTTTCAGGTTGGATGTACACACTAGGTATGGTAATTAGTTAAAGCTATAGAGTTGTGAGGATTCTATGCAGTGTGTGTACTTATGTACTCCATGCACTGGAAAGCTTTCATTAAAGAACTTTATCTATACTAATACTGTTTGGCAAGATTTTTCCTTCCTTTTAGTCAATGGCAGTACAGAAACTTCTAAAATAAGAAGTACTTCAGATAAAGTATTAGATTTGTTAGGTGAAGGTATCAATAGACATAACACAGGTAACCCTCTGCACATTGGTGATAATTTTCACCTGCTTCTAAAAAAACCGTGTTTGGGATATTGTAGGTTCTCTGCAGTTCAGCTCCTGTCACCATTTGTGGTGTCTCTGGGCTGTTTCATCTGGTTTATGCGGTAGCAGGAGTTTAATGAGGTCTTTAAGTCTTAAGGCAGTAGTCACTTAGACTTCTACTTTAACTCGAGAAAAAAACTGTGCTGACGTTATGTTTTGGTTTTTTAACATGAATAGCAGCCTGTAATGAATGTAAAAATGTGTAAGTGCCATACTGGAACTGCAGTTCTGTTCTGCTGAATATACGGGTCTTGGGTCTGCAGTCCTCCAAAATGACTGATCTGCATCAGCTTGCCTGGGTTTTTCACCACACAGATGTTGGGCACTATTCCAGAAAGCTCAGCAGACTCAAAACTCAAGCTAAAATTAATTTGGTCTTGATTTCCCTACAGGGACTCAAGGAGGAAGGGACTTCTTATGCTCTTTCTTTTATCTCTGTGTGTGTGTGTGTGTGTGTATTTATCTATACACTCATACACACACAGGACCATTCATGTGATCATCATTTATGATACACAGTGGGATAACTTTGACTGCAGATTAGATAATGCAACAAAAGATGTTTTAAAGTTTCCAAGGTTTGTTTGTATGCTGGTGAAAAAAATCTGCATGCCATTTATAGAACATACTTTGTCCTGAATGTGGGATTTTAAGGTTATCTGTTTGGAGGGTCAGGTCTCAAACTTGATCTACACAGAGAAAATGAAGTCTGTCTTAAAAAAACCCAAGTCAGCAGTTTTAAACATGGAGATCATAATCTCCATGCTGAAAATTTGAATTTTGAAAAAGAGGCTCTTGATTTTAATTTGTCTTTGTGGTAAGTATCTTGGGTTTGTTTTTAAGGAACATGTATAGTTCAAGTCAGCAATGCATTTGAAAACACACTGAGTTACTAACACTGAAGTAAAGCATTGCTGAGATTTTTGATCTGTTAATCCAATGTTACTTCTATTCTTTATGAGGCATTACGAAGCAGAAATTTTTGCCCTAGGACTGTGCCTGGAGTTAATATTTCACATAAATTTTCTGCCACAAGTGGCCAGAAATATAGAAATACCATCATGAAAAACGTTACAGAAATTCTAAGTGAACAATTCTGAACCTAATCACTGACCATGCCGAACCAATCTCTTAAATCTGCCCCTGACCTGGAGTTGTTGTCAGCTGCTCTGTGAAAAAGTTTTAACCATAAAGCTTGAATCAGTCTGTTAGTAAATACTTAAACTGCCAAGGTTTATGCACAGTATAAAGCCATTTTTAGAATTTACTGTATTTTATTCCCCTGTGGTTGCTTCTTGAAGCATGGATGTTATATGTGGAGTGATGTATTCACAGTTCATAGCTGAGTTTTAGGAAAACTTGGGACAGCGAATAGAAGATGCTACTGTTGCTGAGTATGCTGTAGCTATTTGGCAGATAGAGAGTAGGGCAGCTTCCAGTAATTTTGTAAGATTTCACTGTGTTAATCCTCTTCAAAAAATGATCAGAAGGTCTGTCTTAATTTTTACATCAATAGGAAAACTTGTTTAAAATGTGGGCAAATTATTATAAAGAGAACAAATTTCTGAGGGGAAAAAAATCCCAAAGAGTATGGATGAAGCCTGTTTTATTTCTTCTGAAGTTCTAAACTGATAAAATACAGCTTTTAAAAATATTTTGGATTTAAAATGCAGTGACAATAGTGCCCCAGTACCTCATGTCCCAGTCTTTTCTGAGGCAAATTCTACGCATGTGAAAAGTAAGACTATGAAATGAAAATTTTGTTACACAACATTAAAAATGACTGTACCTATTCTCTACCTTTTCAGTAGGTTTTCAGTACATATACTCTGTAATGCAAAGGGCTTAACAGAACATTTTAAAACTTAAAAAGAATCTTTTCTCAGATTTTTTGTTATGCTGCCTTGTCCATCTGAAAAGAAGCCTCTCTGTATGTATGTCTTTAGGAAGGGTGTCATACACTGTAATTATGTGTTGATTGTTTAAGAATTTAATTAATGGTAAATAAAAATGTCCAAATCAGACTTTCCTGTCAATTCTTTCCTCTCAATCTTGCTGAGATTTTTAATGATGGTGAGAAAGTATTACTGATAAAAATAGGGAAAGTTATCTTCTTCTGCTAGTATTTTCAGCAGAGATATTTATATGATATTCTGACTATCATTACCCTTTTGAAGCTTAAGCGTATGAGAAAATAAGGTAAAAAGAGCCCAACCTATTCTGCAAACTTTTAGCTGTAATAGCTATTTCTTGCAAGTAGTGACTTTGACTACTGTGTTAACACCAGTCTGGTGAGTCTGGCAGGGTATGGGACAACTGCTCCAATTGTTAGTGGAACACTAACATTTGCAGTCTGGTCCAATAACTCACTGCGTGACCAGTGCTTGTTCACACAGGCAGAGCCATAGGGAGGAACAGCAGGCGGGATAACCATCAGTGCTCCATAGGCAGCACGCTGAGAAGCATGCCACATTCCCTTGTGGAACTCCTTCTACAGTGTTACAAAACCATCTTTAGGCATGTGTTTGTGAAGTCAGGCTCTAGCTTTATTAGGGTTGGTTTCCATTTGCCATATTAGCAAGGCTATTTCATACTTCCCATGAATTGTCAGAGTTAAGGATATCATAGTAAGAGGTGCCCTGAAGCAGATTCAGAGGAAACCTATCTTTAGTCTCCACTCTTTCAATATTAAAATGTTAAATGATAACAGGACAGGCACCAGCCTCACCTCATAAAAAAATTTGCCTGGAAACTGGAACTCCAGGATTGGTGAGATTTTTTAGAATACTTTCTGTTAGATGTAGCGATCCAGAAAGCAAAATGCTTTGAAGATGGAGGTTTAAGATGATATCAGAGGAATTGTTAGGGTTGTCTGTGGTGACAGGCCCCGAGGCTGGTTCCTGTCCTGTTTTCATTTAACGTTTTAATATTGAAAGAGATAAACTGACACTCAAGGAATAAGTGGAGAAAGTACTGGACACAGTTCAACATCAACATAAGTGTCTGGCAAACAAAGGATGAATTTGCTTTTAGGAGAGACTTTAAAAAAGTCTGAGAATTCCTTTTCTCTGGGTTGTTTTTTCTTTACTTTAAGCAAGATATGTGACAATGTCAAATGCAACCACAGATAAATCTGATATTTAAAACTTGCCATGTCTCATTGATAGAAAAATCTTCAAAAGCATTCATTTTCTAGAATAGTTTCATGAAGTCTAAGATCTATGACTGTGTGAGTATAGCCTGAGAGGAGACTGACTAAAAAGTATAAAATCGTAAAGTCAGACTAATCACTTCAGAAACTTTTAATTCAGTTCTTTGTATTTCATGTAGAGGAAAGACATTCTATGAGAGCCTAAAAAGCTGCCACTTTGGGTGGTATTTTTTGTCACATCTTCAGCTGCCTAAGGAATTGATCAATGGACATTTCCATGTAAGGACTGGAATCCTTACAAAGGATCTCTATTTCTTTTGGTTGTTTACTGACAACAAAGCAGTGGAGTGTACAGAATTGATGCTAGCTGGTGTAAGTTGTCTTTCAACCTGATATTGCATAGTCTTTTGGCTTTTTAATGTGCTGAACAATGCTTGCTAAATTTGTGAACGGCTGCACCAAAGTACACCTGTGTTTTTCAATCACAATAAAGCTTTGGCCTACAAGGTGCTCACAATCCATCAGCATTTTGGATAAATGATAATTAAACTGTATCTGTATGAAATTTCAGATAATCAAGCAATATATCCATACAATATAATATAGGACATAGGGCT
Organism: Dendrocincla fuliginosa; assembly: GCA_035047845.1. Classification (NCBI taxonomy): domain Eukaryota; kingdom Metazoa; phylum Chordata; class Aves; order Passeriformes; family Dendrocolaptidae; genus Dendrocincla; species Dendrocincla fuliginosa. Next base: position 24,056,592 of record JAWWMO010000138.1, read on the forward strand.
ATGTCTGTTAGGAGACCACCTGTTCTTAAAATAATATTTAATTCTCCACCTTAATCTCCATTGTGTTTCTCTTCTAGTATTTATTTATTCCGTTCTGCATTTTATTTTCATTGTCAATCTCTGCCAAGTCTAAAAGTAGACCCATTTACAGAATATGATTACTGATGGACCAAAAAATTATACAGGCACTTGCTTCTGGCAGGAGGCATATAGTATTCATAGATAACTGAGTTTCTGCACCTCATTACCCCACTATAGAATGGGTAGATTGTTTCACTTATCACTCCCAGAAATGTAAAATCAGCCAAAGGGAAGAAGTACCTTCCCAGGGAAAATGCAGGTGCCCCTTTGTGTATATTTGCACTGTTTTGGAGTGGGCACTTTCTCAGTAAGTAAGCAAAGTGCTTCTACACCACCATGGCAGTGATTTCTGTCCATGCTGAGCAAGCACAAATGAATCAGCAAGGTGGAAACACTTATGCTCCATGAATAAAGAAATGGTGGGAAGGGCACAATGGCAATATTCGTCTCTTTCCCAATCTGCTGTTGCATGGCCATCTTAGATGAGCTGTAATCCAGATGCCTTCCCCCTGCATAGTGTGTTCTAGGATTTGGTTTTCTTTGCATGCCTAACATGGAGAAGTGAATATTTTAACACATGGGAAGCCTTGGTATACTATTACATGAATAAAGGCCAAAAAAGTCTGTTTTTATTACTGTCTGATTTTTAAAAGCCATTCACAGGTGATGATTCAATATAGATGAGGGCATGAGCTGTGAAGATTTGGCTATCCCTTGAAGTCTGTAGTACAAATCTGTGTAGAGTAGTTGATTGCAGCTGGTGTTTTTAATAGATTTGAGGATAATCAAGTTATATTGACTTTCTGCAGTACTAAACTTTGACTCCCTTATACCACTTTGAAAATGGAATATATCGTATAAGTTATTGAACACTGAAATGCTGGTCCTCATGCTAGGAAAAGCTAGGATAAGAGGAATTGCTTAAGTAACTGGGAGGATATCAAACTTTCCATGTCTTTATGCAGTCCCCTGAGGTGAGAATTATTTTCCAGCCCTGAAGAAGTCTGAACAAATATCTAAGATAAAAGTGGAGTTTCAAGATGTTGTAGGAAGTCACATGCAAGACAAACCCTTGGACCCAGAGTGTCAAAACATTGTGTTTCATAAGGCTGGATGCAAACTCTCACATAGGGTTTTATTAATGGGGCAATATCTAACTAACCTGTCTGTCTAGACATAGTGGTTGCTTGTTAACAATAAGGATATTTGATTTCAGGAGTTCTTATTGCTTATCATGTGATGTGAGTTCATAGTGTAATATTCTCATCACCTACTTATGATAAGAAAGTTTTATATTTTGAGTATGGTCTTACTTTTCCAAATCTGTGTCAGCCCTTAATTAGTTCAGTATTCCAAGAGTTTTGATGCTGCACTGTAATGTTTTGGTCTTTGTCTCTCTTCCTTTTTTTTTTTTTCATTTTCCTTTTTTAATTTTTCTTTTTTTTTTCTCTTTTTCCTTTTTCTTTTTTTCATCCTGACCTTGTCAACTACCTTTTAATGCCAGCAAAAATATTATTATTTCTAAGCAGTGCTTTTCTTTGTACAATGTAGTATAAAAATGTATATTAATGTGTTTTCATATCATTTATACTTATGTGGTGAAAAAATTAAAAAAGAACAGCAGGAAAACCAGATGATTTTTTTGTCTGAAAAAGGCAAAGCACTAGCTCTGTTATCAGAAGCAGACTGAGTTACGGCTTTATTTGGATTCCAGTCTGTTAGTTCCTCTCCATGAATAACCAATTATGATTCATCTTTCCAAATACCAGTTATTTCATAAATCCTGCCAGAGAGCACAGCAGAGTAGCTAAAGTGCCATCATGGAGCTCTACTGATAAAGTCACTGATGCAGTTATAATATATCTGCGCATAATTTCATTCCCTTGTTGCATGTGTTGAAGGTATGCATTCCAGTACTCTCACATTTAAAATCCTTTAATTAAGGATGGTACTCCTTATCTCTTGCATATATTTAAAATGCTAAAAAGGTTCTGTTTTTAAAGTATTCAAGGGATTTAACTGGGACCTTTATATCCTATAGTAAAAGCTAGATTTTATATTCAGAGACGTTTAGTTTTTATGTCATGAGAACATTATTTTACTTAGTCATTATGACAACAGGTGCTGGAGTTCTGGGGTGTTCTGGTTCTCCAAGTTAGCTTTTAATAATTTTCTTTTCACACTTGCTTTTGAAAATTGTGTCCTATTACAGAAATGTTTCTTTGGTTTGTCTTTGCAATCAGAATCCAGTCACCATCCACTGAGTATTTGTTTCCTTGGTTTTCAACGTCTGGAAGTGCAGCATTGATGATAGCACACTTAATTGACCAGTGAAATATTTTTCTGCTTATCTTCTGTAGGAAAGGTGATTTCATAACTTTGAAAATACACTTTTGGGTAAGCGACAACATGCATGGCAAAGAATGTAATGGTAATGCTAATGTTGAACTTTTGGGTAGTGGCAAAGAGTGACAAGCTGATATTTTGAAATTCTTTCAGCATTTTTGAAAATTAGTACAATAATTTGCCTTGGGGCAAATGTGCAGAGCATACTTCTTACTTTTCCATGGTTATTTTTCATAATTTTCTCTCTGTTTGCATTCCAAATAATCTTTGAACTGTTACAAGGCAATAGTAGTGATAATACTGGTCAAACTCCATTCTGGTTCCTAAAGAGATTAGCATTTTTCCCTCTTAAAAAAGCTAAGTTAAAACAAGTAACACTTTTGGCTTCATAGGAGGCATTGCACGTCATGCCATAAAGCTGTCTAGGCATGTCTACTATTCTGACAACTGAAACTTCTGGCAACTTTGCACTCATCTCTTATGAGTCTAAAAATGCACGAAGGAGAAAATGATCCTAATCTTTCTTTTCATATGTTGTCTGCCATAACAACTTTTACTGTGTAGTATGGTTGGGAAAAAAACCCCTTTCATATTCCTGGCAGTGTCCTGAAAGAAAGGGAAACATCAGTGTTCTTCAGAATTTGCAGGTCTCCTGTTGCCTCAGGACCCAACACTCCCCACCCTGCTCTTGCTACAGCACGGTAGAACGTACCCCTGTTCAGACATACTGACAGCATCAGGAAACAAACTGAAGCAACTGAGCCACTGAAAATGTGCTCATCATTGTCAGTTAGAAGGCCATGTTTAGGTACCCTTCTTTCAAATCTGAAGGGTTAAATACATTTTAGTATTTAAATACATTTTAGTATTTATTAGAAAATAAAAGGTCAGAAATAAAAAGCAGAAGGCTGCCTTATTAAATAAGAAAAGTTAGGTTAAGACAAAAAATATTTTAAGAAAGGAACCTTTATTGCATTGTTCACTATGAAAACTGAATGGCAGATAGTCAAATACTCAGTTCATAAGCAATCTATAGTCTAATTAGATTAGGCAATACTTACAGTGAAAGAGATTAAAGAAAATACCTGGGAAAATTAGTTTGTATTTCTCACAAAAAGTTATTGATTAAAAATCTAAATTATTCATTACAAGTAGGCTGATCAGTGCTCATCTCAAATATGCATGGGCCTTAGTCTACTGAGAATTACAGCAAGATTCACTTTTATTTCAGTGGGATGAGAATGTGATCTAAGAGGAGCTAATGGTTTGCTAGCCCATTGTTCAAAACTCAGTATCTTAACTTTGTGAAGGCTGAACATTTTGTCTTAGTTTTCACAAATCAAACACAGTATATGCTGCTTCATGGAAATTAAGAAGTTAAAACCCAAATCTTACCTTTATTTAATGACAAACAGCAAAGTTACAAAAAGAACAGCTAGTGAACATAGAAGACAACCTGTCAAATTCAATCAGATTTTGTATTGAAGTAGATTCCTCAATAATCATTTCAAGTGATTTGGTCTTTCTGAAGGAATATACTGTGATACTTAGCAACTTGCAGATGATTTTATCAGGATTCACTTAGTGGGATTTATCAGAACAATACCTTTCTCTTGGCTTTGAGCTGCTCATGATATTTGTTGGATGTGTCGCCTGGTATTTCTCCTCCCCAGAGGGTAATTCCCACCATGGAATAAGTGATGCCCATGACAAGCAGTGGAAAGCAGTAGACCAACACAATCACAATGACATGATACCTGCAATGAAAAGGTATTACAGTAATAAGTGCTTTCAAAGGAGTTATAGGAATGGGCCTTTAGAAGTCAAGTGCTGCTTTAATCACAAAGCCCGTTTTATGCTGACTGGCCAGTCCTTGGTGTTTTTACTGTGTTTGTGAAAGTCTTGAACTGCACTGCAAATTTATTTACATTTAGTGCAAGTGCTTTATGCGGTGTCTACTGCTAAACCTGCACTTGCATATATTAATATATCATGACTAGTGACTGCTGAATAAGGTATATTTGTCCATAACTAGCTGAGTTGATTTAACGGTTGCACAGCCAAGTATCATGAAGGCAAGCTAGGCATTTGTAGCTTTAGTCTGGAACTATAAATGAAAGAGGAAAATATTTTAATGGTATATTGATACAAAGGCCCTGATAAGTGTCCTGTTACACAGCATTCTTCATATGGTACATCTGTTGAACACAGGCAACACAGGTCTGTAGCCTATGTGCAATATAGTCATCACTGCTGATGTAAGCACTGGGAAAACAAAGATAATTTCTTTTGCCTCCTGTTAGTTCCTGGTTAAATGCCAACTTCAGATAAAATCCCAATGAATGATCAGTGAAGAATCCTCAGCTGTCACTGGGAGTGACCTTACTGCTTTAAAGAGAAATGTCTGTGTATGTCTCCTAAAGTGATAAAAAATTACAAATGACCAGGGCCTCTTTCACCTGTCTCAAAGAGAGCAAAGGTCAGATTTGATTCTAGATAGTTACATAGGCTTTCAGCTTTGAACACACTGTTCATCTTAAATGTCAATGAAGACGTTGGAGGACAGATGGCTACGTAGCCAGTTATTCCTAATTCTGCCAGAGGGACAAACAGGATATATTGAATTTAATTGACTGATATTCTCACTTTCAGAAACTGGAACTAATTATAGGTTATTCAGTTTTTCTTTTTTGGACTCATATCTGACAAGTTACTGGGATAATGTAACAGAATCAAGTGGGAAAATTCAGTTCTCTCATGAAGAGATCTAGAAAAAAAGATCTATTTAGGGCCTTCTACAACTACCTGAAAGGAGATTGTAGCAAGGTGGGTGTTGGTCTCTTCTCTCTAATAACAAGAGAAGAAATGGCCTCAGGTTGATACAGGGGATGTTTAGATTGGATATTAGGAAAAATTTCTTCATGGAAAGGATTGTCAAGCTGGGGGCTGTCCAGAGGAGTGATTGATTAACTATTCTTAGATGTATTTAAAAGATGTATAGATGTGGCATTTACTGACATAGTCCAGGGATAGACTGGGTTTTGTAAGGTTAAGGGTTGGACTCAGTATCTTAGAGGTCTTTTCCAACCTAAATGACTCTAAGGAGAGAATAGAAATACTTTTTTTCCTGGTTAGGATAAAAAGGAAGCTTTCTTTGAATGGCATATTATGCCATTTCTGACCATCTCTATCTGTAGAGAAGTAGCCATCTTAAGTGGAGCAATGATGCTAAACACGCAGCGTGGGATGGAGAACACTCATAAAAGTGGAAGAGAATAAATGTGTTCCACTTATCACTTATAATGCTCTAAATTCCTTGCTTAGAAAACTGGCTTTACAGTTCTCAGTAGTCAACACTGTTAGTTATTCTGCATGTAGAGTATCTGCATGATACTATACAGATTTGCCCAAGTTCATTGCAAGTCTAGACACCACCACGCACAAGGTTAAAAGAACAAAAGCTTACGTAAAATGCTGTTTTGGACCACCTGGCCATGCTACATAGCAGAGAGTTCTCCCAGGCATCACCTTGGTTATGGAGTATAGGCACTGTGGAAAGGCCAACAGGAAAGCCAAAATCCATATGCTCCCAATGACCACCTTGGTAGCCGTTGCAGAGAGCCTAGGTTTCAAGGGATCAATAATAGCCATGTATCTGTAAAAAAAAGCAAAAACCTCTGCATAAGAAATCTTCAGAGATTCATACGTATCTAGAATGACCCAAAGCTTAAGATAAAAGAGAAGGATAAAAGTAGAGATATTTGATTTCCTGGAGTTCTGATAGTATTGCTGTCTTTGGGTGGTTCAGCTTCAATGAAGGCAGTGCTGGAAGGAGAAAAAGATTCATTGAATATAATTTTGCAGCCACGGGACACCCAGTTAATTGTATACATATCAGTAATGCAACAGTTTTGCAGAGTTGCTGCTGTTACTGTACAGCCTGATTGAAAACCAGCCATACAGCAGAATCCCCTGTTACTCCGCTAGGTAATCCAGGGTTTATCTCTAATTAAAAAATTAACAGCCAAGCTGTCAGGCTTATTAGTCATCTGTCCAAAAGCTACAGGAACCAGTTAAGTCCACCTGCATTTATTTCAGTAGAGATTGACTTCAGATTGTCTGCCAAAGAGCCCCCAAAGCAACTGATAAAACATGTCATTTGCCTTCTCAGTTCCTGTGTTCCCAGGTAGGATTGCATTCTTGTTGCTGCCCTGTAATTGTAGTGGCAATTCATGTATGCTGGTAACCTCAGAAGAACATGCAAACAAATCATTAAAATGTTTACTCTAAGAAATTACATTGTAAAAGCTTAGGAAAAAAGTGCAACTAGAAGGCATCAAGACAGACAGTAAAAGAAAACCAAGTCTTGTTTTCTGTCTTTTGATCTTTGATATAGATGCAAGGAACAAGGGAGACAGAAAATTTATATCAATCCTTTTTTTTTTTGATTAATACATTTTGTTTACTGTAATTAAAAGACTAGCACTCATTTCAAATGAAGGAAGGTGTGACATCCTAATTGTTACAGTACACACCTCAGTTCTCAGCAGACTTGCCCAAGAGTTTTAGGTACACACATTAGCCACAAGACAATAACAACAGTATACATGTGATAATGATCCTGATATGAATTTGTTCAAGAATTTTCTGCATCCATATTTACCTGCTATAGCACAGAAATTTCATTCACTTTATTCATTCTTTTTGGACATGTAGTACTTGAGAGATAGGTAAGTATGGAACAAATGTTTGTTTTAGCAAAGGTTACTCTCTTTATAGTTAGCCATAAAATATGTGGTAAATCCAGCATCGGTCATAACAGTGGTACTCATCCTCTAGTAGACATGATAGCTGCCCTAATATCTTAAAACATCTAAATGCTGTCAGAAACAGAGTGATCTAAAAAAAGCTTTAGTTCTGAATAATCAATTTCCATACATAGAATTTCAAGCTTATATATTTTTATTGTTTTTACCACACTTAGGTATTTTTTCCCCACAGGGTAGTTCCCCTCTCCTTTACATGCCTTTTGGTTTGCTGTCTTTCTCCTTTTTCAGCAAACTGGTGCTTTTGGTATTACATACTAGCTATGAAATCGCTTTATTTCAGTGCTGGCTGTCTTGTCCTGAGACACCATCAGTTCTCGTGAAAATATACATCAGTTGGATTGGAACCCTCTACTACCTAGCTCCCTTCTGCTCCAGAGAGTAAATACAACTTGGTAATGAACTGAAGTTAGTCGTCATGAGCCCTGTCTTTCAAATTGAGCTGGCTTTTGTGTGGACTGCCAGATGCTCCAAACGCTTGATGATCTTTACCCATTGTAGGTGATGAGCCATAAAGAAATCATCATTTTCACATGCTTGTGGGACTCTTAAGGTATCTTCTTCTAGCCTGGAATTATTCCTTCAAATTACTAGTTTTCTTCAGGTTGCACATTGTCATTATTTTATGTGCTATTGTCAGATTTCTATTACATTCAAATTATTCTTATTCCCAGTTATATTATTGTTACTCCCAATAGACACCAGCAGTAATTCGTGTTGCCTAAGATAAAATTTGATTTTTTTATCTCTCTGTCTGCTGTCTGCCCTTTAAAGACATGGATTGCCTGTGTGAAATGACTCATGCAGCTGTAGTGATGGAAATTTTAACAATTGGCTGAGTAAGGTAAGTCAAAGGACAAGGATCAGATGAAAAGCAGGCTATTTATCTTTCCAGTTTGAATTTGAGTGATAAGCCAACAGCCTAGCTTTTGCACAAGATCGATTACCAAAATGTAGCAGACCATCATTCTAACAAACAAGATGGGAAGGAAGTGGAGGAACCTTGACCATTCCCTCAATAATGCCTTTGTGCAGGCTAGATTTAGCTGAATGGAATATTGACAGTTCTCTATTACAGAGCCTTTGATAACAAATCTAAGTTATTCTACTTTGCCAGCACACTAGCAATTACAATGAACTATCTACCTTGTTCTCTAAGTGGCTTTTCTTAGAAGCAAAATTACTTAATTAACATAGTGAAATATTGCTTTATAACTGCAATTGTTACTTTCACTCAGGTATGTCATATAGGCTTGGTAGCATTTTCTTAGAGAAGCCATCATTGCCACAGCTAAGGGTAGTAGAAAATGTGCAGTGACTCTCAGTTGTAGGTATAAATCCACCTCCATACTTGAACAGACTCTGTTAATTTCTGTAGCCAAGAGAAGCCCCCAAAAGAACCAAGTCCTCTCTACACTGTTAGCTGTCATTTGCAAAGGAGACACAGCCACTCCTGCCTATAATTTTGTTTGCTGGAAATGTTATCTTGCCATTACAGGTACCTAAGGGCGGTAAGTTGTTTGTCTGTCTCTTTAGCCTCGACCTGAAGTAGCAGTAGCTAATTTTTCAGTTGGCCCTTGCCTTTGATCTCTGTCCATTCAGCTAGGGTGTTTCCATCAGCAATGAGAGCTCCTGTTAGCACAGGCTATGGGTTCCATGCTTTGGTGTTGCTCAGAAAATCAGTGAGGTGAGGAGGCTAATTATGGGATAATGTATATGTATGATGCAGTATATTGCCTTTATATATTACAATTATGATGTAGCTCTGTCATTAGGGCTCATTTTTTTACTCTGATATCCTTACATATATTATGGATGGCAGAGTGCCAGTTACAAGGGGGAAGAGCAGACATTCTGTCTGCATTGTGCACTGAATGGTGCTGAACACAGTGCAGAAAAAAGAGTGTCTCTCCAGGAAGAGAATGAAAGGGAGAATGATGAGATACAGAATCTGGGCCAAAAGCAAAAGAACTGAGACTGGGGAATGATTTGCTGAATGCAAAAATAAAAGTGAAACGAGAAGAATGAGAAACTAATAGGAGAAGCAAAGAGGATTGTAGAATAATAGCATATAGAAATTTTGTTGAGAAAGGAGAGAATAAGAAAGGAAACAGGGGTGATGAAAGGGCAAAAGACCTGTGACAAAAATCAACCTTAGTGCACCAGATATTCCAAGGTAGGTAGAGCTGGTATAAAAACAGAATGTTTTGACAGTGAGGCTCTGTGGTGACAAGCTGTTCTGCTTCTGCAGGTTTACGGGAGAGAAGTCCCAAAGAGTTATTCTTTATGTGATCATCCAACCATAAATTGCATTCAGGGGGAACAGCAGGACTTCTCTATGCTCCAATGTCACCTGTTCTAATGACTGTTCTGCTTCTCCACTGCTCTTTCAAGTGGTCTGAACTTCATAATAGAATCATAGAATATCTTAAGTTGAAAGGGACCCATAAGGATCATTGAGTACAACTCTTATCCCTGCCCAGGGCACCCCAAGAGTCACACCATGTGCCTGAGAGTGTCCAAATGCCTCTTGAACTCTGTCAGGCTTGGTGCTGTGACTGCTTCACTGGAGAGCCAGTTCCAGTGCTCAGCCACCCTCTGGGTGAAAAATCTTTTCTTGATGTCCAACCTAAACCTCCCCTGATTCAGCTTCATGTTGTTTCCTCGAGTCCTGTCACTAATCATGAGAAGGAAAAGATCAGAACTTGCCCCTCTGCTTCCTCTCGTGAGGATGCTGAAGACTGTGATGAGGTCCCCCCTCAGTTTCCTCTTCTCCAGGCTGAACAGACCAAGTGACCACAGCTACCCCTCATAAGGCTTCCTCTCCAGACCATTCAGCATCCTCGTGGCCCAAATTTCAATGCTTTCTAATAGCTTTATGGTTTTTTTTTTATATTGTGGTGCCCTAAATTAGGCAGTCCTTCTGAAGACAGTCACAAGTGCAGAGGCCCACATAGGTTTACCATGATCTGTGATATTTATATCTTAGACCTTTCCACACCTCATCTCTAAGGACAGTAAAAGATTGGTAGGCATTTGAGTTGAAGAAGGATTTCTAATGGCTACAGGCAACTGAAGGGTTGTTACACACCACTGTAGCATTTTTTTCAGTGGGATGCTATGCCAATTTGCTTTGCAGCCTTTGGACCTCTACTGCTCAGTCCATCACCATGGGGAGCAGTGGCACCCCATGCTGAATAAAGGGCTCTGAACGTGCACGGAGCTTGTTTGATTTAAAGATCAGACTTCTAATGCTTTCTCACTCCAGTGGGAGCTGCTGGTAGTGACAGAGATAGCTTGTTGCACACAACAAAACAGGGATGCTGAATGTAAAATACAGATTTCTGAAAGGAATTAACTCATTAGGCTCATTTATAACTAGCAGAAATCATTATACCCCACCCAACATAAACATTCATACTTGGAAGATAATTGTAAGATGGAATAAGCACATTTAGAAATGTAGGAATGGAAATACGTGCAGGTAGAAACTCAAGCCAACACTTTGAAGAATGTGGGTTGTTCAACACCATGTTCTTCTATGCATGTCTCTAAAGCATTTTTAGGCAGCACTTTAGTTTCATCACTAGAATTATCAGCACATGATTTTGTTTGTTGTGACCACACCATATCTCACTGCCATCACTTTCCTTCCAGCTTTGGCTTGTGTTAGTCTTTGTCCCTAATGGATTACTACTGAGGTAGGCAAGAGTCTCTCCATTGAACTTACTGAGAAATCAGTCAGGCTGCATGATATAACGACATCATGGTGTGCTTGCTGCAGCACTCTTCTTATCTGCTGGGGTCACAATAGATTTAGTTCCATTCTGAACTGCTCTGTTTTTCAGGAGTCTTGATTGGTACTTGTTTCTTGGGTTCATCAAATCAAGAAAACCTGTTCTCTGAAATGGTAAAAGAGGCAGCCCTCTTTTGAATAACACTGATAAACTCTTTAAACCAGTGGATATAATGGCAGCATAATCATGTAGGTCTGTTAAAGTTTGCAAGTAATATGAGAGAATAGCTGGTACATACTATAAAAGCTTCTGAAGTTTGTGTGTTATGGTCCTAACAGTAGAAAAGATAAAAAAATAAACCTAATTTATCTTTTTGTAGAACAGCATACACTGCCTAGTACAGTCAGAAATTTTTTTCATCTTTAACATATAATTTAGAAAATTGTGGCAAAAATACACAAGATGTTATTAGAACAAAATGATGTTCAAAATTGGATCCTACAAATGCCTGTTTGGAGATAGAGTTGGAAGCCTTTAATCATCCCAAGTGATTTGTTTCACCTGTTTACAATGTGTTTATAAACTCAAATGAGGAAAAATGTAATCAATTCAGCCCCAGATTGTAACAGGAAATTGGGAGTTGACAAAGGAAGTGACTGAGAGAAAAACCACAATGCTTGCATATAATTGTCTTGTGAACCGCAGACATCAGAGCACCCTTCCTTTGAGAATGCACAGGTGCTGTTATTCCCTCAAGACAGAAACTGATTTAGGGACTTTATATTTAGAACCAATTGGTAATTAAGGAACTTAGGTAGGGAATTGCTATGATTCCCTGCCCTTATTTAAAACACTGCTGTGGAAAATCCTCTGGAAGGCCTTGGTAAGGTAGATACAGTAGTATAAAGAGGATGGAATGAACTGTGAGATTTTAGTGGCATTTTTTGGTATGATGAAAACCAAATCTCTAGCTTTTGCATTCTTTAATCTCTATGTGTTACCTACTAGAGCAAAGCTCCTTTTCTTGTGGGAGTGGTTTGTATTCATTCACTTAGGCTGACTTTCTCTGCAGAAAGAGGGGCTACGGAGACTTTTGTAGGACTATCTCTGACTATTGAGTAAGACTGGTTTTGGTGGCCTAAAAGACTTATAGTGAACAATATTACTGTCACACAGTTATTACCTTAAAGCTAACAGCATAGAGTGTATGACAGCATGGCAGATAAACAAACACATGGTACCTTTGAGAAACCAGTGGGCAATATGCCAGCAGGATAACTTGGCCTTGGTTTACCCAGAGGAGCATGTGCCTTGGGGAATGGTTACTGTGCTTTGAGAGGGGGGTAACACTGCAGTTTTCTCTGAAATCAGGAGGAGCGTCCAATGCCTTGGTTACAGGTACCTCCTGACAGAAACCTCAAAACAGGAGCATTTAAATTCTTCAGGATGGCTGAGTTCTCATAAACACTTTTTTCCACTCGAGGAGTATCTGGTGACTGACAATGGGATAGATTTTTATGAGTATGTAACTGATTTTACACAATGTGTTCTATACCTATGCATATTGATAGAAAAGAGATAAGATTTTTCTTCAGTCTGTCTCATAAAATCATGGACTGACTGCCCCTGACAGAAGGGTTTCTCTTTCTCCTTTTCTTTAAATATGATCTACCTGGGCTCAAGGACCCATGGCAATGCAAAGTCTGAAGAAACAGCTCCATTTACACAAACTGCAACCCACTCTGTTATTGCCTACATTTCTGCCACTCTCAACTGAATATTTTGAAATAATTTTATTTTATGCAAACACAAATATGTGAATGATACAAATTTCTCTCCTGGTTGGTAAATCAGTCAGAAAACCATGCATTTAGGCAATAATAGTCAGGAAAACAAAGACATGAACAAACCAACCAACGAACCCCTCCTGCCCACCCCCAAACCCCCACCCCAGTCCTTGACTAACTTTTAAAAGTGCCACAGGCTACATTACATAGTAAACCACTGATACATATTGTAATAGTTTTCATTAAATGATACATAAGAGCAATAAGAAATTGTATTTAATGCTAGGATTCTGTCAAAAATTAACTTCTCATTTGAACATAAGATTTGAACTCGTCAGATGTTTTCTGCCTGGAACAAGAAGACTAGAACTAAAAGAGGGCTAGTCACTGTTGTAAATGTTGCTTATACTCCTCAAGAGATTAGTGAATCAACTTCATTTTTTTCACAGCACTATTTGAAAGCAGCTTGTTAAATATAACATTTACTCAATGCAAAACAAAACAAAACAAAAAATAGCTGGTATGCCTGTATTTTTTCCCAGACTGTCTCAGTATATTATCAATAATATAACTCTGACATGAATTTTGACCAAAACCCCAGAAAAGGTCCTGTATTGTGGCCCGATCATTACAAAATTGTACCATTGCAAGAAAAGGATTATTTTCACTAGGTCTCTGACAGGCTGAATCCTCTAGCCATTTCATCAGTATGTTCTGCAGAAACTTTCACCTCTTTTCTAAGAAAGAAAGAAAGAGAATTGTCAAATCCAAAAAAAAATTAATTTCAGACCTCCAAATGATAGAGAGTCCTTTGTATTTCAGCTCTTGATATATGAACCCTTAATGCCCTCCTATTCAACTTTTTCTCTTCAGTTTTGAGGACTAGTATTTTTCAGAGGGCAGCCCAGATACTGCAATCCACAAATAAGGTGTGTTTCATCATTAAATACTATTTGGGAAAGACAGAGGAATGGGGATATGCAGTGATATGCAGTGGCAAAGGCTGATTCCTGAGGTCTTGATTATGCAGTCATCCATTAGTCGGGAAAAAAAAATTGAATTGACCTTTAGTTTGGTTGTAGGGGTCTCTACGGGAAAAATAGCCTGTGAAGCATGAAATACCTGAAAGGAACGTCGTTTACCTTTTTGCTTTTCTTGTTCTGATATTCATCTCTCTCTCCTCAGTCCTCAGTGCAAATTTTTGCTTCTTTTACATGGGAACAGTTTCCTTTGAGACATCCAGTTTTGAGGGGAAGGGAATGAGGGAGTGGCCAAAGGCTTCAGTTCTGTTTGGGCTGAGCTCTGTTCTGGGGATGGCAGCTGGCTGGGCGATGCGGGTTTCCTGCCTCCCATTGCTGCAACCTCCTCTATTCATTGGTGAGCCAAGCACAAACCACTTGGTGCCACACAAGTGTACAAGAATTCAAGTACCAGAATGCACCTTTTCCTTTTGCATCTTCTGCCAACACCACCACCACCACCATATGACCTCAATACAGGGTTGTGCCCTGTGCACTCCATCTCCTAACCTGTTAGAAAGATTTGAGATAATTTTTTTATATTAACCTCACCCTATATTTTAGTGTTTCTGAGCTCACAGGGCAGGTAACAGATACTTAACATGCAGATAATAAATAGTTTGGCAGGAATATCAGTTTAAAATGTTTGTGGCACATGAAGGCCTTGCATAGTTTGTTCCAGGAAAAGGAACTCATGCAGAAAGTGATACCAAAATGTATTTCACAGGAAAGATATGACATTTTTCAATATGCCAACTGCCTACTTAGAATTTCAGTAACATTAATTTATGGGGCTTGCGGTACTACTTTGTGACAATAATAACTGCTCTTACAGAATACATCTGAAGAGACTGAAGAGCCTAAGTGACATTTTGAGGATGTGAGTGTGTATATGATGAATTTAGGTCTTATTTGATAAGTTGAATTGGTGTTTATTCCTTGTATCTGTCTTCTGTTACAAGCTTGTATCATATTACTTATGCTGGAGTCTAATGAGTGTATAGGGGGATTACTAATAGCCATCAGTAGCTGGCCAATGTAACAGAAAAAAAGAAAATTGACCCAGTATATGTGTGCTTCTGTAGATATATTAGAAGTCTAGAAAATAAGGTGGAAAACTAGAATGATAAGTGTTGAATAAGGATATACACATGTGCATGCTAGAAACTAGGCAATACTAAGGTTCATACAAGAAAGAGAAGATAATGCAAGAGAAATAAAACTCAGTATTAAATATAATTTCAAAACCTGTAAAGTAAACCAACTATTTTTGGCTTCAAAGGCCAAAAGCTTGTTTTCATAGTAGGGACAAAGAGAATGCTAAGATATGAATAGAATCAGCTACTCACCATCACTATTAGCATAGTTTCTTTAATTCCAGAGAGGTTGCTATTATAAAGAGTTAAACTCATTTCAATGAGAAAATCATTATGGGATCGTTCAGAGTACAGTAACTGGAAAAAGTAATACTGAAGATGTGCTAAAGCCAAGAAAAAAAATGCATAAGTGCTCTACTGAAAGCATGTTATTTTATGCTGTGTTGCTACATCTTCAAACTTCCACTTTAACCATCAGATATCTGCAGAGAATTTTTAAGCCTATACACAGAAATGGCTGTATAATGAGGCAATCTTGGGATTCAAAATTAAGTGCTGGCATACCTGAACCACCTCCTTTGCGTGCTAAGAACTCATAAGAAGGGACAGTGGGTCTTCAATGGCCAGGGTCAGAAGGCTTAAATTCTGCATAAGTTACTGTCTTTAGTGTGTCCAAGAACTGTACTGCAGCCAGTGATCACAGGTGGAGTTTAGGATCATGGATGGATCCCTTAGGGTCGTGCACTGATCAGTGGCAAGGGTGTATTGTCTCCAGAACTATTCCCTATTCAGTTTATCTTGGGCTCTTTAAAAGTTTATTCCCATAAGGTAGCTAACAGGATTATTACCCTTGAAGAGATGTAACTGTGGAACTATGCAGCATGAGCTAAAGAATGCTGGAATGAATGCCTGTGAGGGAATCCGGTGTAAAATCTGTGCTGCCTCTGTTGCTTGAGCTGACTCAGTTAAAACTTCCTGTGGCATCTCTCCAGTAGACTGCGAACAGCCTGTTGGAAAAGAAGGTTCAGACAGAGTGGTCATATGGCAGGCTATGATACTTTGATCCTCAGCTCCAGATGCAGCACACCCCACTGCAGGAACTGGCTACTCCACAGAACTCTGTGTCACTCCAGTAATCTCTCAGTGCACACAACTTAGAATGGCCTACAGAATCAGATGTGAAAGGAAACACACACTACTCGTGATCTGTGCTCAGTGGTGTCCAGATTCACAGTGACTCATTTATACTCTGTGAATGTTTAGGTGTTCGAAAATGATCAGTGGAGCATATCTCAACATACTTTTTAGTGAGTTGCAGCCCACAATATTTCAGTACTTTGGGATGGTTACAATTTCTAATGGAAGATCCTCTGATATGATCCCATCAATTCAGTTCTCTCAGTACCTTTATTCTAATTTATAGCTTTTGTTGTTGTTGTTGTTTTAAATTTTTAAATCAAAGGAATGTATAAGGATGAGTTTATGGGGTTAAGATTAATGCAGAGTGTTCCATCGGAAGCCCTGGCTGATCTTCTACAGAATGCAAGAGGGAACCAAAGTTTTAAAACATGTCCACCCAGCAGATCTGTGCCCTGAAATAGGGCAATCTGTACATCCAAGGACATTCCTTGGGATTAACTTTGACCCTTAGTTTTCCTCTTGACTCTGCAGAATTGTTCTGCAGAGGTAGCCAGGAAATGATTAAAGATACTGAATGCATCTGGTGTGAATAACAGTAGGAATAGGGAAGGAAGGACACACTGCTCTAATGTTTGTTTCACATGATGCTGCATGGTACTACAGAGAGCTCACCTAAACATAGCTGTGGCATTACTCACTGGGAAGATTTTGATTTGCCTTTGGAGGCAGGTGAACTTGGAAGATGTGATGGGGTGTAAATTGTGATTTCTTCAGGAGATTTTCAGCCAAGAAACAGATGAGAGTGAATAACAGTAGTTATTGACTCACTTTTGAGTGCCAGCATCTCACATTGCTAAACCAAGGAAAGCATTTCTAATGTATTTGAATCTGACCATTACACTTCAGTCAGTGTGTAACAGAACTATTTTCACTCAGTCTGGAAATGCACTGTTTGGATTCCTAAGGAATTGTGTTCACCTTTTTCCCTGGTTTCCTAGCATAAATTTAGGAACTTTCAAAACAGGAAGTACTATATCTCTGTGGATAATTTTATCAGAAAAAATGAAAAAAATCCTTACTCAAAGCATCCTAGTAACTCCTTGACTGATGACTTGATCAGCTGCAGCAATAACTGCTAAAAACTCAGCATCAACTAAAGCCTTTTTACATTTCTGAAAACCTCAAGCTAGATGAGAATCTTAAGCTGAACCTGAATAGACAATGAAAGAAATCTCTGCCTGGCTGAAGGTAGTATCACTGGTGTTACACTACCTCCTCCATTATTAATGGGAATGAACTGTTGGGAAGAAGATGCATCACTGGCAGGAGAAGCGTGTACTCATTTCCATGTGTCTTAACCCATCCTCAGAGCAGAGAGTTGCTAAGAATCTCATTTTCTCTTTCATCTCTGGCTTTATGGAACAGAAATGCATCTGGCTGAGAATCCCACTGAAAATTTGCAGTTAATAAGGCAAATAGAAAAACATAATTATGAACTTGTCCACAAGAACAGACAAACAGGTGTGACGTTTCCCAATTTTTGCAGCTGAAATGAGAAATAATATTTCAGAAGGTGGACTGAACCTTATAAAAATTTAACTACCATCATTTGGAAATGCTGCAGTTGTGCCAAGTCAGTTCAGAAAAGATGTATAATGTGATTTGAATATGTAGAAATGAATTTAGTGAGTAATTTCAGTGCATTGCTAAAAGGAATAAGAGATCTGAAGTAGAAATTGATCTGTTTTACTAAAAGAAAATTCAGTAAGTTATCTCTCCACCACAGCAACTGTGAAAACAATAATAAAGAAAGAAACATTTCCCAGGGGAGACTCACAGCACCTTCTGAGAAAGATAGTCCATCAATGCATTTGTGTTGGAAATCTGACAACTACATTTCCCCTTTACTCTATGGACACTACAGCTGTCCTATTTCATTATTGTCAAGAGCACAAAGGTAAAGTTTTTTTCAGTCCTGTTTTCTTTGACTGTCACAAAACCTAGTTTAAATCCAAGAAATCAGAAAAAAAATTGAGCACTTTGAAAACATGTTCTTACCAGACCTCTGGATATGTATAGATGGCAATGTAAATAGTCTCAGTTAAAACTGGGAGGAACAAAGAAGCTCAGAGTCGTCTGGGAGAAGAGCTATTAAAACAGTCTGAAGTGATTTCTGAAGAGAAGGCAAATGCCTCTGCCAGCTGCAGAAATACAGAGAGAGGAGGGAAATTTGAAATCCTCTCCTTTTACTCACAATCTCTACCATTCCTTAACAGTATGAATTAGATGACATTGACTGAGGGACAGATACTGTTTTCATGGGTGGGAAAGCAAAACCCTGAGCAATGGGTGCTGTTACAGAGTTAGTATTGAAAGACAGAGCACAGAGAGCAGCCAAAGTCAAACAGAGAGCTGAAATGTTTGTTATAAAAGAAAGCAGAAGAGTAAAAACAATGAAAGGCTGAAAGAGAAAGACCAAAGACTGGAAGAAAAACAGTGTTTAGGGAGAGATCTTAGAGAAGTACAGAGGAGAACAATCGATGAACTGTTGAGGTTTCTGCCTCTCACCACAATGATTGTTATCTCTGTATTTTTATTTTGGCAGAGAATCTGATCTTAGCCTCTCACCCTTAAACTTTTCTTCTCTTTTCTCACCTGTCCACAGCTATCGCTGTCATGGAGTAGATGCTGGCGAAGACAGCTGTGATTGGGAAGAAGTTGTGGAAGCGGCAGTAAGCCTCTCCAAAGTACCACTCACTGTGCAGTGCATAGATGAAGTTGATGAGGGTGTTGAAAGCAGCCATGGAGGCATCAGAGAAGGCCAGGTTCACCAGGAAGTAGTTTGTCACAGTCCTCATGCGCTTGTGAGCCAGGATAATCCAGATGACAATGAGATTTCCAAAAACAGCCACTGCCACGACACCACCATAAGCCAGAGACCACAGGGCAATGCGCCAGGAGGGTTGTACGAACTGATTGGAAAAGTTGCCTGCTGAGGATGATACAGGAGGAGAAGCATTTCCAGCTGGCACTCCCAGTGCCTTCCCCCAGGGATCATTTGCTGCAGCAAGGCTCACATTCCACCTGCTGCTCATGTTCCAGTTGGCTGTGGGGACAGAAGTCATCCTGGATGTTCCTCTCCTCTTTTCCAGGAATGATGTGACTTTCCTGCCTCCCTTTTCCAACCCTCCAAAATCCCCACCAGCAGATAAGAAGAGGGAAGGAAGAAAGGGGGAAGTAAGGCAACACAGCAGGTACTGGGAAAGAGAGGTCTGTCAGAAAAAAAGCTTTGCTATGCTGTTCAAACTGTTAGAAATGCTGTCCCAGCTGAGTCAAGAGAGCCACCTCAGGGTAGAACAGCATCCTATTTCTCCTCTGTACAGCCACCTCTTGCTTTTAGTGTTGCTGAAGAAGGGGACTGGGAGCCAAGACACATTTTATAGGCTTGTGAGTTTCCAGCGTCACAAAGGGAGTGGAGCAATAAGCTCCACCAGCTGGTAAGCTAACACCTCTTTCTCTCTGCTCTCCCTCCCCTTTTATTTCATTCATTGCCAGCAGCAGGCACTTTCAGGAGCTGTGGAAAGCATCACAGGGAAAATGAATTCTCATCTCATTTATGTTGAGAGATTTATTTTATATTGCCTTTCTTTAAGTTTCATTATTGTGCTTCCTTTTTTAAATAGTGGGTTTTGCCCTGCCTTTGCAGGGCTAATCAGCTGCTTAGATGAAAATCCCAGGACTGAGACTGCTTTTTTATTAAAGCTCTTTCCAGATGAATTCAGATCGGCTTTTTTTGCTGCTGTCTTTTAATTTAGTACAGACTTTCCTTTAAACCATTCTGTTATCTGCAGATTTGGAATAGCGGCCCCTTTCAGAATAAATACATCCTGCTGCTCTCTAATTTCACTTTTTCATTTGTAATATGTAATTGATATAAAAAATAATTATAAAGCCATTTGTATGTTCAGCAGACACTGATTTTTACTGAAACACCACGTAGCCTTAAACATAGATGTCTTTAATTATTGGGAAATCTTAGAGGTTTGTTTTCTTACTGTCTTTGAAAAAAATTATTTTAGTTCTTTTTACTGATTTGCATTTATCCCACACTTAGTACTATAGTTATTTTGAGTAAACACCATTTCTATATGCAGTTATTTCTATACTGGTAGAAAAGCATAAATGAGGAAATTTAACACCTGATGTTTTCACATCCAAAATCAGTTTTATTGTTAATATGTTAAAAACAGCTGGCATTGGGAATGCATGCTTTGTGCAAGGGTTGATTGCAAGTGACTTCAACTAACAAACCTTTGTTATTCAATAGGCTGCAGTCTTTAGGGAGAAAATGTGTTTTATTAGTGCTACTACTTATCATCAGCAGAGATTTCAATTGTATCACATCAGTGGGAGCTATTCAATATCCCTATCAGCAATGATACATTCAACACTTTTTTAAATAAAAGCTTCAAACAAAAATCAACTATTCCTGTGTACCATTTCCTCCCTGCTGTAACTACCCAGTAGAAGTAGTGTCTAGACTTTAATTTTCAGGTCTTCACTGCAGTTTTAATTTGAATGAGTGTGATTGTGGCCATTCCTATGTGCGTCTCAGCTCTTACCAGCTGACGGGATCCCAAGCAGCAGCCAGCCTCAGGCTTAGAAGCTCTGCTGTAAACCATCCATTCTTACAGCATGTCTAGAACCCATCCATGCACTGCAGATCCTTGCCACAGAAAAGCCACTGGAGTCTATCCCAGAGTTTCATTTTGAGTCCCAAATCTTCCACCTGCGTTATCTTTCATCCCCTCCTTGGAGGTGAGCCTAAAGAAGGGTATAGTAGAAAATCTCTGTGAGTCTGAGTGTTGAAAGAATTCTAATGGTGGCTCCAGTGAGAGAGGAACAGTAGACCAATTAGTTATAACAGAAATGTGGACATTCTAGTAGCCTCACTCTTGACTCTAGGAGCTTCAAACAAGATTTTTATATGGCTATAAGCCAGAAAGCACAGCCCCAGCCCTCTGCCATATACCTTTTCCCATCTTTATGCTCCAACTAGGGATTCCAGACTGTATCCTTTTACTAAGCTAATGTGTTTTTCACGTTCCTGCACCAGCTACCCAAGTCCTTGTGTCCCATATGCTTCTGTTGCTTCCATCTAGCTCAGTTACTCTGTTCCTCCACTCTGTTACTTCTTTTCAATTTCAGCAGACACAGGGACCCTGTTTCTTGAATGCAGTACTGCCAAGCATGCAGCAAAGTGCAAACACATAGGAGTAGTGTACTTGCAGAAAAATGCAGTAACTTTCCCTGTATAAGAACATAAATGATCTGTTTGAACTACTGACTCTGTATAGTTCATAGAGTCCTTGTTCTGTTTTCTTCACAGGAATGAAGGTTTTTCTAACTCTGTCTTGGAAATTTGCTTGCTGCTGCCTGTCAGGTGTTCTGGAGGGACCATTACCATTTGTCTTCCCTTAATCCTCTACAGTGCCCCCAGGGGAATTTGTTCTTGATGCATTCCTAGTCACAGTCTGAGAAATCAGTACAAGGCAATATCTCCTTATACCAGCAGAGCTATAGGTAAACTGAGTCCTTCAGACTAACTTGAAACAAAAATCAAGAAGCTTTTTACCATCTGTGTTTGTTTCATGTCAGCCAGACCACCAACACAGTATGCTAAAGAGAGTGTCAGCTTTGCAGAGTAAAAATCAAAGTATCACTGATTCTGTCCTCCTCTTCAGGGGTACCCTGAGGAAATACTCCACCCCTTTAGGGACATCTTTATACACTGTGCTCTTCCCCAACCCCTCTTCCCCACACATGAGAAGGAAAACTCTGGAGTGCGATTAGCATAAAGGAAAACCTAGATTTTTCATTAGCTGCTTGCTCAGTAAGCTGGATGTTATCAGCTGTGTTGCAGCAGGTATAGGAATCTGGTAGAAGAGGTGGCAGAGTATCTGGAGTTGTTTGTTTTGACAAGTGGAACACTGAACAGTGCAGGGCAAATGCTGGGCAGCTGGAGCAGCCTCCCATGGGGAACATTTATGACTCCTTTTGGAAATGCCTGTAAAAATTTGCTAGAATAAATTCTCTGTACTCTGCTTTTGATTCTAACTGAACTGATTCTAGTCTGGTATCATCAACCGAAGCAAAACCAGATCCCCCTATATCCAAAAGGATACAGCAAAGAAGTAGACTGACCTGTCCTTTAGCAGCTGCCTTGCTAGCATTTTATTTAACTAAATAAGAAAAGAGGTTAGGCAGCCAGCAATTGGCTCATGTCTGCAGAGGAAACTCACATGGATAGTGAAGTCAGCTGTGCTTTTTCATCAAAATCTGTAATGATTACAGGTGTACTGATTGAAGCGTGGTCAGCTGAAGGCCATCATTTCTCAAATAAGTTCCACAGCAACTTTGGTGAAAACTTCTGAGTAGTAAAATCTGCCTGACTGGAATGGAACTTAAGCAATGGAGCAGTACGAAAAACAAGGATCTGTGTTTTTTCTCAGTCTCTTGTAGAAAAAAATAAAAGGTAATTGTAGAGGGTAACCATACTGGCATTTTCTTCTAGAACTGTTACAGGTATGTGACTTCCTATGTTAACTTTTGGCTGTTCCAGCTTATGCACATTTGCAGTGGGAATGTTCACTTTTCCTCTCTGCAAGAGTACTCAATTTTAGAGTGACTTCTTTCTGGCCATCTGCTATTTACTGTTCTCTTTTGCTTTTCCCCTGATTGCTACTTTGTGCTTACAGTCAACTGTGGTTAAACTTGGCACTATTTTCAGCTCCCCATTCCTAACTTCACAGAAACATGAAAGAAATATCCAAAGTGTTATCAGGAAAGTACCTGTGATTGTTTGTACTTCTTCCTTTGTGTTATATAGTTTGAAACTATTTTTTCATAGTTCCAGCAAAATCTTTCCTACTGAGCCCAGAGTGAAAGCTGAGCTCTTGACTTAGCATTTTGACTGGAAAGTAGATTTAGAAATTATTCTCTTCTTTGTTCTATATGAGATTATGATTTAATGCTCTACCAGGTCTTCTGGTGTATTTGAAGATTTGTCTAAAATCACTCTTCCACTACATTTTTCTGTGTGCTATGGGAGAGACAGAGAATATCAGCAGTATTGCACAAGTAGGGATTTGTGGTAAAATAGCAGCCTGCACAGCATATCTATCTAGCGTAAGTGCTAACTGCATCATTAAGATGTTTCATAAGACCTGTCCTCTTTCCTTTCTCATATATAACTGTCAGGGCATTGCAAAGTTTACTTTTCATTTTGGGTTTGCTTGCTTGATTAGGCTTAGCCTAATAACCTCATTCTCTGTCTCTTTCCTCCAGTGCCCAGCTGGAAGAAACAATCTTTCAGCAGCAGCTTTTTTTATTCCTCAGCTTTGATAGCTCCCGTTTGTCAGTCAGTCAATCATGGAAAGGTTTAGCTGTGGCAGGAGAATTTTTGCAATTTAAGGATGCTCAACACTGTCCTATTTATCATGGCTGTGTGTTCCCATTGTGCTGCTGTCATGACAATGTCAGCCTTCCTGGATTTTGAACAGTTTGCTTTATTTGTATAGCTGAAAACGCAGCTGGAAAACTCAGTTTGAACTTGGTTTCTGATTATCGTTTATGAATGAAAAAGTCTTCTTCCCAGCACTAACTGAAAATGACTCAGGATACTTACCAACTTCACAAGGATCCAAGTAAGGATGCTGCAGCAAAGGGCTGGACCTACATCAAAAGCAGAAATGTTGTATGTGGCTCTTCCTCATGGCTGGTGGTGGCCAGAAGGGTGGGGGTAATCAGAGGCAAAGAACTCCGCAGACACGAATTTTCTTCTGGAGTATGATGTTGAGGTGGAACTTCACTGACACTATTTCTAGAATAAAGTAAAACTCAGCATGTCTAGAGATGAATGATTAGAAATTAACTAACACTAAATGGAAACAAAGGCTATTCTGAATAATGGATAATATTCACAAATTACTTTCTATGAGAAAACTTTTATTCTTTGGTGAAGGAAGAACCAGCAAGATTTCTTCAGCCATTGGGAACCTGATCTTCTGGTCCTCCTGAAAGGCTAAATATATTTTCCATTGTCATCAGCATAGCTTAGCCATCTGGTTTTTAGCTGCTGCATGTAGGACGTGACTGAAGGTGCTGTATAACTGGTTCAGTGAGGTGTCTGTGCCACAATATAATTTGTGAGGCACAGTTGTTCTGCAAAAAGTAATTCTTATTCATTTGTTTTCTTGGTCAGGTAGGGCTTTGAGGGGAAAATACATTATAGTAAATGCGATGCTAGCAATTTTTTGGAAAAAATTAAATGGATTGATTCAAGTGGTTCTTCTTCCTGACAGCAGTATATCTGGAGAGGGGGTAAAGGCAGAGTGAAACGGGCCATGGTATAACAAACATTTTCTTGGTCTATTGTGATTAGTCTTCTTTCCCCCATTGTTGTTTTTCTTTTTACATTCCTTGTGGCAGTCTGTGACATAAATTAGTGTGAAACTTTTATTGATTTGTTTTTTCCTCCTAACTGCTGTATATTATTTATTTTCTCCAGTGGGAGACAATTTATTTGCAATTGTAAAACCAGACACCTCTTCCTTTTGATCTTTCTCCAATCGCTCAAGTGCCTGTCTAATGTCGTAGGTGAAATGAGCTAGCAACTGACTTCTATGTGTGCAATCATAGGTGTTTCCCAATATTCTTCTGTTCTTTTAATATCTTTTTAAAGAGTTACATTCAAGAAGAGAATTATAGGTTGCATAATCAGAGATGAAAAGAATGTGCTCCATTGGATCTTGCAGGTTCTGAACCTTGTTAGAGTTTCAAATCCTAAAGGGGAATTCCTTCCAAAGAGCTTGGAGCCAACGCCCTGGCATGGTGGGGATGGTTAACAGAGGATACAAAGGATGTGCATATCTTGATCTTATCTGCCTTAAGTACAGCCTTTGTTCTGATCTCCCCGCAGTCTGAGAGGGGAAAAAACTGGTTTTTCCAGTTTTCCTGCGCAAGGTGGGAGCTCAGCTTTCAGCGGAGCAAGGAGGATGGCACACACGCTCCTGGATCTCGGCATCACTGGATCCTGGATGGTGTTCCTCTTCCCTTCTCTAACTCGACCATTTTTTCATCCGTGAGCAACTATAAACACCGCATAT
>JAWWMO010000138.1:24081891-24093673 GCA_035047845.1 Dendrocincla fuliginosa
TCTGTTTTCTAAATTTAAAGGAGAGGAATTATTTCTTGGCCAACATAGATATCTTAGTTCTCCCTCGAACTAAGACAAACCTACAGTCTTGAAACTAATGGGTAGCTGCTGTTGCCCCCTGAAATTCCTGTGGCCCTGTTTGCAAGTCCACTGAAGTCAATCAAAAAGACACCTACTGACAGAACAATTTCCTCTGTCTCCTACTACTGTTCCTGTTGCTCTTTCCAGCAATTTTTTTCCTTACAAGAATCCAAATTAAGGGGCATATTATAGGTGACTTTTCTGACTCTTGGAGCTACTTATTCAGTTATATATATATAGTACATATAAAAAAAGTACAAACATATTCATACATAATAAAATGCATATTTTAAGGTATTGAGCAAGCTGCAGAGGCGTGAATGGAATCACAGTAACTCAGTGCTGAGTAAAATCCAGCAATAAAATTTTCTGGTAGTTTTACCTGTGTTAATTATAGAGCATCAGTGACACATCTGTGTTTCATCGTTACCTGAAAAGTAAAACAAGTGGATTTCTTGACTTGTTTTTTTACTAACAGGAGATATTATCTTGGTATCAAGAGAATATTCTATATTATTTGCTTTCTTAACAAAAAAAAGTATTGTTTTTCAAATAAATCATTACAGGAGTTCACATATTTAGAATACTATTTACAGAGTATTTCTAAAGAAATAATATAATCTCATCCATTTTAGAAAACTAATTGGAATGATTATATGAGATTGTATTCTGTCAGCATAGAAGTAGTTGATTGCCCTTGTCTTTGTTGTACAAGAAAAAAGTAAAAACCAAAGAAAATATAAGGTAAAAACCAGAATAACAGTTATAAATTTACATGGGATATTGCTATGTTCTTATAACTTTTGATGAAAAATTATTTTAAATTCCAAGTGCTAGAGCAGGATCAGAGTCAAGTGAATTTTCTAACTGCTTATGTGGAAGGCATATGACAATTTAGAAAAGCTGTATCTGCAAATGTGTAGTAAATATAGGAGGCAGCATTTTGGCAGCATGGCAAGTTTTGTGTCTAAAAAATATACCTTTTTTGTGGGGGAAGTGAAGGATAAGATGAAAATCTTCTCAGCTACTCTCTCAAATGTACAAAAACACAAGTGTTCTGTTCTGCATTTTGGAATCCAGGATTTGTGTCCTGCCTTCTTCAGAATCTAGTTTCTCATCCGAGGTGCAGATGGAGAGGGGATCTGAATTTGGCTTTTCCACCTCCTAATGAACTGTTGTGGCCAACATGCTGACAACATCATCTCATGTTTTGTACATTTGCCTGTGTGACTGACAGTGGAAAAGAAACAACTATCAAAATTGATGCTTAAGTATTATGGTATTCTTACGACGTTTTATCACAAGCATTCTATTTCTAAGCAATAGAGGTTCTTAAGCCAAAAAGTCTCCTAGTTAGTTGGGTTTCAGCAGAAACAAATAATTTCTTTGTCCAAAACACGATATAACTCACCTATGTAGACTTCTATGGAGCCTGCTATTCAAATGATCGTGTCTTAAGAACTATTATTTTTCACTGAAAGTTAATCACAGTTGCCATTCTCTCCTCTTCTCTTGTGTCTTCTCCCTAATCTTCAGGTTCTGTTTTTCTGTTGGGTGATCTTCAGAACTGGAATGAAAGGAAAGGCAACTATTGCCAAATAAGAGAAATTCAATTTGTGGCTTCAAGAAGTCAGTCAATCCCTTGCACCTTTTCTGCAAACCACTGGATCATATTATTTCTGCTATGACATATATTTAAAAAGGAGTTGCTATTAATTTGATTTTCTATATTCACATTGAAAGAGATTATTTATGTAAGAACAAGAGTTCAAATGAGCTGACCTTTCTCTATTATTCAGCAAGTTCCAGAGGTATTGTAAAGACAACAGAAAGGAAGGCAATTAATTTTCTGAGGTGCAATGATTTAGACTAACTAATTTTTTTTTTTGTGGACACATGTATCATCAGATGAGTTTTGAACAAGCAGTAGCAAAGAGGGAGGAAGAGGCATGAGAGCCAGAGGTAGTAACTAAATATAATTTGTAAAGAATGCATCTCATTAATTTGGTTCCAAGCATTAGCATTCACATTTAGTGACTAATAATTTTTGAATGACACAGAAGGTACTTAGATTTTTAACGTTATGTTCTTATTTGATTTTTTTTTTTGGTTAATTCTCAAGTAACAAGCTGCTTCTTGTTGCTGGTTTGGGAATAAGAAAACAACTTTTATGTGGAAATGATAAAAAAGTTAGTAGATAGAGTTCCTACTGGTTTCCTGATCCCAAAGTCAAGGCAGGTGGATGGACACTGTGCCTATACTTGTAACATGTCATTGTACCAACAATGGTGGTAGTTGATCCTCAGTCAATCTCTCTAATCATGTTAATCTGCCAACAGCGTTGTTCTTGTTAAAGGATACCATTCATTTAGGGTTGGTACCAGGTAGAAATATCTTGCTAAAAATGCCTTCTAGCATTACTGGACTTTTTAAAAATAAAGCTGAAAAGCCTTTCCTGTCTATGTAAACAACAAAGAAAGTGGCTCACAGCCTGATGTTCTAATGTCAGTACTTGTGTCTTATAGTTGAATCATTACTCCAAAAAGTGACAAATGAAAATGTGTTCTACGGAATTATGAACTTCCTTGCTATAGAAAACCAGATACAACTACCCCTGCCCAAGACAATGGCTCTTGTAAGACAGTAGCTGATAAAAAGACTATAAAGGGAGCTCAGATTTAGGATTGTAAAAATTAAAATGTGAGTTTTCCTTACCTTTCCTGAGGCAGGCAGGAAAGAAAAAAATCTTTAGATTAAATCTCTCACATTCCCTACAGGCTATTGTCTGAAAATAACTTGTTCTTATGTAGCAAGCACTGGGGATTGAAGCTGGTTTATAAATCTTTTGCTCTTTTAAAACCAGTACGGATGGTGGGTGTTGATAAAATGTTTGTTGTCTCACTAAATTGTTCAGATAATTTAATTTTATTGAGTAGAATTTGTAGTGGTAAGAATTATGTGTAGAGGTGGCAGTTGTAGGCTGAAGAAACTAATTTCTTGTGTCTGACTTCATGCGCTCAGTGTTATCTAATGGATTTATTTCCAGATTTATCTGGTGGAGAAAGAGCCCTCCATCACTCTTGCTGTAGAACACCCATTTTCTTTTATGGATGATAAACATAGGGAAATCCTGGGCTGGTGTACAAATTCCAGCATTGCCCTAATGAAACACTGCAATCTGACAAAGATGAACTCGTGTTCCCTGCTGCTAAGCACTTTTTGCCTCATGTTCCTGTTGGTTGCTGAGGTAGTGTGTGGGATGCCCAAAAAGGCAAAGCCAGGGGTAATCGCTCTCTGGAGCTGGGGCAGTAGACAATGACAACTATTAAAACCAATTTACACTCAGCACAAAAAGAGAGAAAAGTGGAGGGAAGGAATCCAAAGAAAGGACAAAAGGGTAAAAGACAAATCACTAAATAGCAGGGAAATGGGTGATTGGAAAGAGAGCCCTGAAAATAATTGGAAGCTGAACTGAATTGTTTGGAGAGATGGTGAGGGGGGAGGAGGAAGGATTGAAAAACACACTGGTTTTGTCTGTGGTTTTGTTAACGCTTTTATAATGATACATTTTGACAGGCATCCCTAGTGATGGATGCAGTTTTATCTGTCAACACAGAGCTGCTTTGTTTAGACCCCTGTCTTTCAGCAGCAGGATTTCGTTCAGCCTCCGTTACCACAGAGTCCAGATGCTTCCCATGTCTCCAGACCTCAAACGAAAGCATTTGACTTGCAGACTGCAGATATTACTTCTTTTGTGAAATAAAGCAATGCATTTTACATGGGGATGGGGTTTTATATTTTGTTTTAATTTTTTTTTAATATAAACGTCTGAGAAATTTCAGTTGGGGGGGAAAAACTGGTTAATCTGAGCTTTATGTTGGTATTTTTTGTCTTGATTCAGGACTAAAGTGCATACTGATATTTCTCATGGCTGTGCACTAGGGGCTGGGTTTTGTTTTTGCATACTATCCAGCTCCTGCCATCTCTTTACAGACAGCCCAAAGCCTTAATGTCTGGACATTGTGTTTTGATACTGTGGACAGAAAATAGTGTGTTTCACTTAAGGATATTCTTTTTCCAGTTGCAAGTCCCTTACCACAACTACCATCAATCTGCAGCAATCAACTGTGTTTTTCACCGCTGTCACTTCTTATTTGAGAAGAACAAACTGTTCTTTTTGTAAAGCAAAGTGCAACCTGGCATTCCAGGTTTATATGACTGACAAATTCATATTGATATGCTAATCAATGTATGTTGTCACCTTTGTGCTGAGCTCTATCCTGTCAGAACGTTCTGCATCCCACAGGCTTTGGTTTGGTGGTTTTTGTTTTTGTTTTTTTTTTTTTTTTTGGTTTGGTTTGGTTTTTTTTTTTTTTTGTTTGGTTGGTTTTTTTTGCAAGTTGCTTTGCTAATGCAATTAATGATCTAATCCAGGAATCATCTCCTAGCAGAGAAAAGGGGCATCATCTCTTCTGCTGTATATACTCTGCTTATTTTGTCTCTGGTGGAATCATAGACTCTTAGACCTAGAAGGTATTTTATCATTATAAATGGTTACCAGCACTAGCTCCAAATACCTTAGAAAGGTGCCACTATATAGGTACATATAAACTTTAAAGCTTTTCTATATTTTACCAATGACTTCACTGAACAATTGGTCCAATCGAAGTCTCTTCTTCAGTCCTTTGATGTTAAGTCTTGAAAAGCACATGTATCCAAAAGCTAATTCTAAAGTATGTATTTTGTATTTCCTGGTTAGCAGAGAATCTGTGAAACAAGATTTTTAAAGAGAAAAGCTTTTAATTTTTATAAGACAGGAAACCCAGAAAATTAAATTACGCTCCTGAATTCCAGCTGCAATGAAAATGTTATTCAACAGCCGCTGAGAGTTTCAAATGGAGTGATGTTGCTGCTATTTTTTTCATCCAATAAAAGAGGCCCCAGTAGTTCCAGGTAAGTACAGGATGACCCTGTAAATGTGGACTTCTGAGTGAAGACCTGGCCACCAGGTCTTTTCCAGTACACAGTTGGATAAAGCTGAACTGTCCACATGATTATGATTGGCTGCAGCTTTCTATGTCAGAGCCAGAAAGAACTGGAGAAGTGTAATACAGTCTTTCACCCTGTGTGCCATTCAACGTCTTGTTCTTTGCTGTCCTGGGAACTTAGTGAGGAGATCAGATTTAAGTACCATGCTTAATAATCATGGTGAGACCTAGCAAAAGTGGCTTTATTTATACTTTTGGTACATACATCATCTGACTGTGAGATCCAAAAGTAAATAATATCCTGTTCCAAAAAATTATTTCATCTTGTCTCTTAAATTTGTGCCCTAATATTTTCTTTGGACACCCTAATATTTTTTTTCATTATAAAACTCAAGAAATAGCCATTCTCTATTTTCCATCAATCCATTAAGGTATATTAGATGTGTTTCTCTTGCAAGCAGAGGATTTATAGTATTTTTAAACCCTCCCAAGCATAAACTATACCATGGCTCTCATTTCTGTTAAATATTGCCAGCTTTCTCTGCAAATTGACTACTTACCTGTTTCTTTTTTTTCTCTGAATGGTGACAGTTGTGTTATATATTAATACTGTGGTATAATTTTGTTTTGTTCTTTATACCCTTTCTAATAGTTAACAACATCCTGTGTGAATTTTGGCTGCCATGAGCCAATGCTTTCTGAGAGTGAATCAGCCAGTTACAGCTTAACGTGGGTATGTAGGAAAAGCTGTTGATTCCATGAAAGTTGTTCCTGGCTCTTTTGGTGCTAAAGGGTCTTTCATTTTCTTGTTATTACAGGTCTTAAAATTTCTTTTATTCAAAAAAATGTAAAAAAATTAAACATACAGAAGACAATTTTAAAAATTGCAAACATACCCTGAGAAACCAGAAGGCAAATGAGAAGGCTCTGCAGTATTTTAGCATTCCTCCTTCAAGCTGAGGATTTTCTGTGGAGAACTTTTGCCTTCCAAGATCAGAATCCTAACTCCTGGATCCTTGATGTGATTGCTCTTGTGTTAGGGAATCAGAAAGGATGGGTGGCCGGAGACAGAGAGAGGACAGGAGTCTGGCTGTAGAAATTGCTGAAGCAACCACCCCTTGGGAGAAGGCATAGATTAGGATAAATGAGACACAAGAATTGCTCTGGTGGAAGAAATCTGGAGCTTCTGTCAACTAATTTATTTTAGAATTATTTTTGTGTCAGCTAATGAGATATGAAGGGGCAAGTTTTTGTTGTACAATGAATTGGTCATTTATATCTGAGGCAGTAATATGATTTTACCTGTTTACATTTCCCTGGATTACTAAGAGAAAATATAGGCATTTCTGTAGGTGCTTTTTTAAAAAAAATAAATTGAAACACCAATAGACTGTAAAAACCTAGAGAAAAATACCATTCCCTATTACATGCTACCCCGTTTTTTATAGTGTATAAAAATTACTTGATTTTTTCCTAAATCCTGTAAGATTTTTCTGGTTGGGATGGTATTCTGAATTTTTTAATTTGATTCTTGGTAGGTTTTAGCTAGAGTTTTTAGCAGTACTTTGAGAAATATAGAAAGCACAACATGTAGATGAAAATGATTGAATAGTCATAGAATGGTCTGGGTTGGAAGAGACCTTAAACACTTCTAATTCCAACCCCCCACCATGGGCAGGGACACCTTCCAGTAGACCAGGCCACTCACAGCCCTATCTAACCTGGCCTTGAAGACTTCCAGGGTTGGGGCATCCACAGCTTCTTTGGACAACTTTTTCCCCGTGCCTCGTCACCCTCACAGTAAAGAATTTGTTCCTAATATCCAATCTAAACCTACCCTCTGTCAGTTTGAATCCATTCCCCCTTGTCTCATTACTACATACCTTTGTTAAATGTCTCTCTCCA
The DNA here is from genome assembly GCA_035047845.1 of Dendrocincla fuliginosa. NCBI lineage: Eukaryota > Metazoa > Chordata > Aves > Passeriformes > Dendrocolaptidae > Dendrocincla > Dendrocincla fuliginosa. The sequence continues at coordinate 24,088,866 of JAWWMO010000138.1, forward strand.
GCTTTCTTGTAGCCCCCTTTAGGTACTGTAGATGTGGCACATGGGGACATGGTTTTGTGGTGGACTTAGCAGTGCTGGGTTAGTGGTTGGACTTGATGATATTAGAGGTATTTTCCAACCAAAACAATTCTATGATTTTGTGATAATCAGACTTGTTGATTGATTTGATCTTCTAATTTGCCTTGTAGCTGAAAAATGAAGTCTGTGGCAGAAACACCTTGACTACATAACTGTGTGTTATTTTCTTGGGCTAAATCACCCAAGAATTATACTGATTAAGAGAAAACCAAAGACAGCCTAAATGACAAGGGGGAAAACTAGCATTTGCTTCAGAAAGGCAGGAGGCTGTTTACATTTATGTCTGTCATACCCAATTCTTAAAGGTCAATACAGTTTCTTTTCCAGAAAACAATAAATTAAGTAGTATAACAATAAGACATCAAGCACTGTAAAAAACCATATACTGTCACTGAAGAAGAATACTGGCATTTTGCAAGAGACATTGGGGGAGTCAGTGGGAAACACTGAAAAGGGGAAATTATGTATTTGCAAACATTAATAAGAGTTAGTGATATTTTCAGGAGAATAATAGTATTTGCAGTTCAATAATAGCATTCATTTCAGGCATCTGGGCCTGAATTTTGATTTAGAGCAGCTGATGTGGAACTGTGAGCACTTTATCAGCCCAGCTAGTCCAGTGGAAACAAATAAAACTGTGTAAGGAACTGCTCAGGTGCTGTTATTTTTATATGAATTAACAGAATCATTAGCAGTTACTTGATGACAGTTATTCAGGTAATCTCAAAAACATCTAAATTGAGGTACAGAATTGTACTTTCTGGAAGAGAGTGCTGTGGTTTTGGTGATTAAATGTTTAGATTTTGTTGGTCTGTTTTTATGTCTTGGGGAAATACACCCCAGTCCTTCCTCTTGGAGCCTCTGATACGGAAATCCATTAATAAATTGTGCAGCCTGAGAAGGTTCACTATTACTTTTAATGTAGTTTGTATTTGGCGTTTCCTTGCTGAAGGTGGCACTTTCAGGTCCCTCCAGAAACCTGGAAGTTTGGAGCTAATTAGAAAGATGGAGGAGAGCTGAGAAAACTTAAAGGCACTTGGCTGGAGGAGGGAGCAGCTGGTGGATATATAGAAGCACAAAGGAAAGGGCTCACTGTGTACCTATTGCCCACTAATGCAAACCTCTGTAAAAGTAGCAGAATTAAATTTAAAGAAAGACCTCCCACCACCAAGGTCTTATTAATGTCAAACCAAACTTTTATGAAGTGTTAGTCAAGCTACTTATTCTCTTTTTCAAAAGCTGGCAATACTTTTTTTCTCCCCCCTCTAAATATGAATTTTTTTGAAAATAATTAGCTGGCTGAGAGCACTGAGAAACATAGAGCAGAAATGTCTTGCTTTGTTAATAAACTCTATCATGGTGTCTAATTGGCTGTGCTTGGAGATGTACAGGCTAAGCAGGACAGCAACAACATTCTGAATGAAGAATAGCCACCTTTCACAAGGCTTGTCCTGTGATGCTGTTTGAATGCAAAGACCCCGGTCTATAGGGAGATTTTTTTTAAAAAAAGGGTAAGACAGACTGTCTTGTAAGTGATTCACTTCTGCAGCTGCAGTGGAAAAGTAAACTTGCAAACATAATTCACAGTAATTATCTGAATGATTTTCCAGCAGAGATTTATGTTATAAGTACGTGAAAGTCAAAGCATGAGAAAAGGTTAAGGAAAATACCTCTGGCTTGTGTTCTTCTGGCATTTATCTAATAATCGCTTCCTCTGAATGGCTGTTTAGTAAATTAAGTAAATAATGTTTATAAAACTCTTTGGAGAATGTAAGTATAAACAGTGCCCAAATGCTCACTGTTACTATTACACATGAATGATATTAAGAGCAGCAATTCAGGTATGGACCCAACCCATCTCCCACTGGTTTTGGTAGGATACCTTTCCTCTACATTCATGAGGAGGCCCAAGCAATTGACTTTTCATGTAATTTATGGAGGAAAACACTAATTTTTCCCAATGTTTTCATTATCTACAGAGACTCTAATAGAAGTCCCATGACTTGTTTTTTGTGTTTAATAGCTGTTCCTGTAGGAATTATTTGTTCAAATGGTACAGCTTCTCCTCCCTGAAATCAAAGGTAAATTCTTCAGCTAGTTCACGTTGTTGTTTCAGAGTACTGCAATAAAATCTTTGACTGCCATCACTTCTTGGTAGAGACTGTGAATAGAAATGCCTGTTGTTTGGGAATTCTGCTTACAACTTCTTACCTTTCTACATTTTCAGTTCTGCTTCAAGGGTATTACAGGAAGGCTGTATCACCCACCTTGCTCAGCTTTTCCTGTTGTGTGAAGTACTCACTACTATGGAAAGTTACAGTAAGAGAGCTTTGTTTGTCTTGTCTGCCAGTTGTACAGAACAGACCATAATACAACATGGAACAGCGCAAACATCATGGCTTAAGAAACTTTTAATACCATGCTGGAATAGACTCACTCCAAAATTTTTCTTAGTGTGGGAAGTGAGTGTCTGAAAATGGACCACTGGAGAAATATTTGAGGAAACTGACATTAACAAAGAGGAAAATACTAAGCTCTTAAATCATACATTTTATTTACATGGCCTTGAGCAGTTACTGATAGCGTAAGCATGACTGAATGGTACTTGTATACGTATTTTTCTGTATCACCCAACACCCACAGTGTTTGATAACAGATGTCTATTTTGAAGAAGACTTTTTAAGGTGTTGCTTTCTGGTGGATATCAGCAGCAAAACTTGTGTTCACACCTCCTGTACTTATTCTACTAAAGCTAGCTAGCAGAGCGCTTCTCTGACCTTAATTGCCAGTCTGTTATGTACAGAACTTTGTGCTGAAGTTTGCTTTATATCACTGTGCTATGCACATTCTTTCTCTTTTCTTAGCAGATATTCATTTTCCTTTATACACATGCCAGCCATCAGATATCTTAGTTCCGGCATTTTTAACATTCATAAACGGGCAAGTTTAGTAGCGTTAATTAAGTCCTGTGTCAAAACTGTGCAAAATGGTTGTGACTTAGACTTGTGTTTCAAGAGCACTAGTTGTCTTTTCACTTGATAGTGTTATCATACAAGAATATTAAGAACTTTAGGGTGCCTGCTTCTCTCAAGCACACCAATATCAATGAGCACCCAGAGCCTTTCTGCGAAGCCTGCAGGACTGAACAGGCAATAGAGGTGTGAGGTACAGGGAGCTGTGGGCAGAGAGAACGTGCACGTGTGAACATCTGCATCACTCGTGTGAAGTTACTCATCTGACATGTTTTGTCACGTAGAGAGTTGAAGTCTGTGAGTCAGAGGCTGAATTCATACTTGACTTTCTGTAGTAAATTCATGCCTGAGCCTAAATGTGATTGTAACTCTGTTTCTAAATTTGTCTTGGCAGCACTTTTGAAGCCATTTTCTGTCTTATTCGTACTCAGCTCAACCAGCAGCACAGGTTTTTTTACTTTTTTGACAGCTTACAAGAGCTGACTTCTTGCTCACCTTCCCTGTGCCATCGTTGCCTGGAACAGACTCATCTTAGAGTACACCTGGGAGACTGGGCAGAAAGACCTGTGTTTTCCAGGTTGATGTAAACTGGTGGCAATGCTGTTAGAAAATTTACTGTAACAGTTTCTTGTGCAATTCATTTATCTCTCCTCAGGCCTCTCTCCACTTCTTTGTTCACTGACATGAAAGGCATAAAATTCCAATAACGAGATCTGTGGAGTATCTGAATCAGCTTCTATTGCTTTATAAAGTCTAATTTTTTTGCTTCAGTTCGCTTTAAACAAAGACTGTGAAAGAAAACTAAACCCCCATAATTTCTGGACCACAAAAAGCTTGACACTGAATTTGCAGGGCTTTACAATATTCTTCATTTAATCCACAGAAAATGGCAGGAAATTAAACCTTCTTTTGGAGGTGTAATTTTTTAAAATTCATAATAATTTTTTATCAACTATAAAAATATTTTAAGTTCACTGTACATTTAAAGAATTCTTACTATTTTAGAACATAGGATCTTTCAATATTTCTGAAAAAAGTATCTTTTCTGGTTTAGCACCTACCTATATGTCCAGTCAGGATAAAAGGGCCTTAGACTTTTAGCAGTCATGGATTGCTTGGGCAATGGTTTGGGTCCCTTTCCTGTTCAAGATACAGAATTTCAGAAGATACCTTTGTATTTAAAGGAAAGAGTTTGTGTCTTGCATTTGAAGCCACACATTACAGACTAAATACAGGCTAACACCAGATCAAATGGGAGCAGCCTTTCTGGTATGTCTTGCCATAGATGTGTAATCAGGGAGGAACAGAGGGCAGTGAAAAAGAGCAATGAGTCAAACTACTGACCTAGAAAAATTATATTTAGTATTGGTAACTAATGCAAATGAAGTCATGCTGAACTGCCAACTATGGCCACCATACATAGGTGTATAAATTAATAATAAAACTTCCTGGTTTGAAGATAGAAGAATGCTTTTAAAAAACTCTTTGCCTTCAAGGTGATGGTAGCTGTTCATCCTGCTTCTGCCATGCTATTGTTATGTACTTGGTTACAAGTTATCAAATCCATTGTTAGAATTGGCCCTGATATCAGTAGTGAAGATGATCGCTTGTGTTTAGTGTGTGGAGTGGGGAGCTGTGCAAACACAACTACTTGCAGAAATTTGTTGTGTAAGACTTCTTTAGAGAAACACAACTAACAACAAATACTGAGGCAGGATTTGGAAACTTCAAATGAAAGTGAAAGCAACAATCAAATAT
>JAWWMO010000138.1:24095119-24132320 GCA_035047845.1 Dendrocincla fuliginosa
ATAAACAGAAATTATTAACTGAATCCTTTCATACTCTGGGGATTTTTCTGCAAATATTACAACAGAAGTGTCTCCTCCCTGGTGCTGAGACCTTTCTGTTCAGCTTATATTGTAATATCTTTTTAGTCTGTTTATGATGATGCTTAGTTATGGTTTTTATTCTTAAAAAAAAACTAAATGTAGATATCCACTGAATGAGAACATATTTTTCTTTCCATTCAGACGGTATCTGAATTCAAATTATCACTTCTCACTTTTTGGATGCTGTAAAAGTTGAGTGTCACTCTTTTTTTGAATTTATGCCTGCATCTGTGGCTAAATGTTATTTACTCATTTTTGAAGGGTCAAAGGCAATAGACCGTGAGCTTTTTAAAATGAGTGTGTGCTTACTGTCTGGCAAGTCCTACATAATGCCTTGAATTCACTATATTTAGAGGTAGTTTCAGTAACAAAAGGTACTGCAATTGCAGTTCTCTTTATACTAGTTAAGGTGGTTATTTCATCTACTTCTACATTTGGGAAGACTATGAGTCTCTTATTGTAACTCATCCAAAATTACTGCCAGTGAGATTTTGAGGCTTTCTTTTACATTTCCATGACACTATTGAGAGGGTCAACAAAAGCAGCTACCTGATACAAAGGTGATTTAGATTCAGATGTAAATGTGATCTGTGGTTAAAAATAGAAATAGGTCGAGAAAACTCGACCCTCGAGCAGGGAGTACATAAAGTTAGTTCTAAGAGCTGTAAGTAGGGAGGGTGAGGAAACATGCAGGAATTATACGATCACAGAAATAATCTTTTCTACTTGGATCTACAACCCTAAATGTTATCCTTAGGGTTAGTGTATGATAAATAGTGTTTCTAATTATTTTGTGACAGAATTTATGCTTTTCAGTCACTCAGGGTTTCTTTTTTAGAAGGTGAAAAATATACCCAAACCTATGACTTAGCTAAGGCCTAGTAAAGAGTCTGAATCTTCACTGAGTCTTTACTTGCAACAGGAACTCTGCACGTCCTTGATTGAGTCACCATCTCTGTAGATGTGGCACTTGGGGACCTAGTTTAGTTGGCAGTGCTGGATTAATGGTTGTACTCGATGATCTTAAAGGTCTTTTCCAACCTAAATGGTTTTATGATTCTATCTAGATGCTTTCAGGGATTATTTGGCAAGTAAAACTGCAGCTTTCATATTTGATATCAAATATATCTATGTGGCAGATCTTTTGCTCTGAGAAAACAAAATATGCTAGTTTGTTCCATCATGGTAAGTTGTACTTGGTGAAAGAGCCAGTTGCTCTGACAAACCCTGAAAGACTAGCAGCAATTTCTGACATTTCATGTATTTCCTGCTGTGGAGGTTTGGCAATACATTTTAAACCAAGGAAATAAGAAAAATATTTATTGTAGAAATGACTTTATTTTAGAATGGGAAGAAAAAAAAATGAGTATTATTACTCAGTAATCCTTCTGTGTTGTTTTTCTTTTTTCAGTTGGTTGGTTATTGTTTTGGGGTTTTGTTTCTTTTTTGTTGTTGTTGATCTTTTGTTTGTGGGGTTTCTTTGGTGTTCTTTTTTTATCCTGTCTCCGGCCTGGTCTCCAGCAGCACTAGGGGGTTTTTTTGTTTGTTTATTTTTGGGTCTTTTTGTTAATTTTTCTTGTTTGCTTTTTTTAAGTAAGCATACAAGTGAACCCTTGCAAGCATCAAGACCGAAGCATTTCATATACAGAATAATTCCTTTAAAGGTGCCACTTGCTGAAGAGTTCAAAACATATTTACGTGGTTGTTCCTGGAGTAAACTAACACCACCAGCACCAGCAGAGTGAGAAAAAGGTTTTTTTGCAAAAAAAAAAAAACCAAACTTGTCCTCACCTGGACTTCAAATAAATCCCAATTTCAATTCAATCAGATGTATCAATCCATGCAACTAACACTAACTACAACTTTATGCCTTTAAGACTTCAAGAAACAAAGCTATCTTAGGACCTAAAACCGACCTGAGGTAGGGGGGAAAAATGACAGAGCAGCTGACAGGTGGCCCAGAGAAACTGTGAAAGAATGAGATTTCAATGTGTGTAGTTGTGTACTGTCTTTGAATGTTTCCCCACACTTTCTGTCTTTAGCACTCTATAGCTGCATGGATTGCTGTTTGAAGGTTTAACAACAACAAATGTAGTAACGATGATATGGCATTAATTTGAGGAAGGAACAATTTAAAATTGGACAAAGAGAAGGATAAATTAAAATGAGTTAAGTTGCTGACACTTATTAGTGTCTGAAGCAAATGAAATTAAGTAAAACATGTTTTGATGTTTTAGCTGAGAGGAAATAGTGCTAATAGTCTTTACTTGAGTAATTATGGCAATAGAAAATTCCTACTGTGATCAATATTTATTACGTGTTAATATTTTGGTAATACTCCATATTGCTGCTAAAATCTAATTGGTGGTACTTTTGTAAATACAGCTAGAAGCATGTTCAAAGGGTGATATTAACTGATATTTCCTAATGAGTCATTTACAACATTTTTTTTTTTTTGCATTATGAGTATGCTCCAGCCTTTTGATGCTCCTTATAATGTCCTGGAAAAAAACCCCTAGATTCTTACTGGTGCTGTTCACTTTTTATTTTTATAAATTAATAACCAGGCGGCCAAATGGAAGAGTTATTAGTAAATTGTCAGTCCTCCTGGGTATCTCAAGCCACTGATTCTACCCAGGAATTCATTCAGGAAAGGAGATGAGATCCCGCTAAGCAGACAGGACCACCTTTTTTTGAAAAATATTCAGTTTAAGTCCAATAATGCCAAGTCCAACTGCATCCTCTGGTAACCTACTACAAATACTTGTTCTTTTGACCACTTCTATTGGTGATCCCATTACTTTTTTTGAGAAAAGTCTGTTCCTGTCTTCCAGTCAGGATTGCAGTTTTGTGGAATTGTAGCATCCTCTACCAACAGTCATCTGGGAGATTAAATCCACAAGATCCCTCTTGATGTCCCTCTTTCTGTCCTTGCTTTTGGTTCCTGCCTGATCAAACTGTTTCCTTTTTTATTACCATTCTCAAAGCCTATGCACAGTTTTTCAGATATTTTAGTGACTTCTTGTCCTTTCAAATAAGTTTAAGCTGAGATCCTCGATTCTTCTCTGACTTGGAGCCTGATTTCCACCTGTCAATGCCTCTTCTACTTACTTGTATGGCTCATTTGCATTAGGTTGTTTCCTCTGTGAGAAATGAGAGCTTTCTTCTCAGATCTGGCATTGTCAGTTTTGGTAACTTGATGCAGCAAGAGTAACACCTGAACAGTCCTGGAACAATCTGTGGATACATTTGTTGTAAAGTTCTGTCACGTGACCCTTAGGAGCTATACCAAGCCACAAATGCTGCCAGATTTCAAGGCATTGTTCTGCATCATGACATGCTAGAGATTTTTAGTAAACAGCTTAGGCAAAATGATGTATTTCCCAAAGTCATCATCTGTGAAACAATTGAAAATTTCCCCTGTAACCTCTGCAACTCTCAAAAGATCCAAAGTTGAGACTAATCAATGTGAAAGTTACCACAAAAATAACCTAATTTTGCTAGCGAGGATATAAAATAGTTTAGGCTGGGAAAAACCTCTAAGATTCAGTCCAAGCATTTTCAAATCCACCACTAACATGCAGATGTGGTGCTTAGTGATGCAGATATCCTATAAATCCCTTCAGATTTTCCTTGTCTTTTAAACTTGTAGCTGCTGAAAGCACATATACTTACAATTACAAGAGCAGTAGTACAAATTCTACTTAGATTAATGATCCAGTAATTTTTTTAAAGGTAAAGTGAAGAAAAGTTTGTATGTTACTTTAAATAACAAGAATATCAATTTTCTGTGAGGGCCCTTGACCTGCCGTCTTGGCAGATCTCTCATGACTGGGCTACTTCTCCACTTAGATGGCTCACTACATTAAGACAATTTTCTGTTACCTTAATTATATTTCGAAATTGTGCTTTAAACTTCAAGTTCCTTTAAAGAGAAAAATAATATTTTTGTCATTAAAGTAGATGCACAGGTTTGGAAAGAACAACTAGTGCTTTATAATCACTTCACATCACAAGTCAGACCACGTATGGCCTAAATATAGATTAAAAAAAGCAAAACTATAAGTTTCCTGTGTAAAATTACTGTATAGATCACTTCATCCATGTGTGTTAATTGCTGACTGCGCACTGCAGATATTAGGGTGGGATTAGCAGCTATTTCCCATCCACATTGACTTTTCTGGAACACTGAACTCAGACATGCCGTCTTTTCCATCAACATTGAATAAGTAGAGACAATATAGATCCATGTGATCCCCATGTGAAAATGAAGGGATCTGGAAACATTCACTTCACCTTGAGAAATTAAGCACTTTTGCTACAATGCAAGAGAAGTCTTTCACTGACATTGAAGACACATTGGGCAGATGTGGCCTGAACCCTACACCACGCTTGCTCACACATCCAAAGAGACTAAGGCCATTTTGCATAAAAATGGTATGCCCTGTTGCTAGGAATTCATAGGGGCAGCAGGGATTTCTCTTTTGTCCTGTGACCTCAAAATCCCTGCAGTTCTTTTCCCTCTCCATGTCCAAACAGGTTAGGGCTACAGCTACAGAATTGGGTCAGAGATAGGAAGTTAGTGCACGGGAATAGTTTGGGAGTTTCAAGTTGTAGGGGACTTGTTTCGGGGACTAGTGAAAGGAATTGGATTAAGGGACTAAAGGAGAGTATAGGGTTAGAGATAAGGACTGAAGCCTAACTGAAGTGGTCTGCAATCACTGTCTCAACACTGTTGCCGTGATGACTCAGATCTCCACAATTTTTTTCTCAAACACTGAATCACCAACTTGATGCTCTGAAGGGACATGAGGACTTCCAAGCTATCAACAATGAATGGCAGCATTTTCACAAAATTCCCTGTGGATAATTCTCCTCTGTGGGAATATCCATGCTGAAGATAGCAAGAGGTTTTATATGACCATGTACAAATGAAGAAGCCAGGTATTGGAAGACAGAGCAATCTGGTATATAGGATCAAAATGACATGAAAAGGTTGGTTTATGAATTAGCAGTGGGTTCCCTTCCACTAAACAGCCTGACTAAATCAATCTGTCAGGAAAGAAAAGAACTCAGAAAGATGGGCATCAGTCAACTGGTGTGTGTCTAAATCCAGGAGTGCAAGAATCAGATGGTTGATCCTAAGCGAGGATGGGAAGGCCTAGATATCTGTGTGCTGTAGAGATGAGAAAGGGGAAAGAGTAGCTGATAAGATTATTACAGCTACAACAGAATTTTAAAGGACTATCATGAAGTGGGTTCAAAGCCATATGAGACACCGGCTAAGGTTGAATTCTTTTCTATATTAGTTTACTTGTTAGGAGATGTAAGCGAATTGCAATTCCCTTGCAATTGATGCTTAAGGTTGTTAGTCATTATATTGATCCTAGTAAATCAGTTTTAAGACTAATTGAGGTTAAATTGGTCTGACTTAGGTCAGGCAAGACACTTAAAAATCTAGACAGTAATGATTCATTACCCTCTGAAAGACTTTTCTCAGGTACTGTTTTTCAGTGTATTTAAGCATGTGAAAAATATTATTGGATAGTCTAATAGTTCCTCTGTAAACTAGAAATATTGTTATGCATGTTTTTATAAATGGGATTGTATCTTGCCAATAAAAATTCTATTTGTTCTTGATGAAAATATAAAAGGTGGATGGAAGGTAAGGACACAGAAAATTTCACTGCTTAGAATTTTGTTGAGTTTCCTATAAAATCTGAATATGAACTAGCTTGAATAGAGTTATATATCTAAAGCTAGCCAGAACAGTTAACATAATAGGCAAAGAGTAACAGCAATCTGTCTGGAAATTGGTATTAAGAACAGTTTTATTAAATGTCTCCTTGTTTAAGCACTTAGGGAGGGTATTGATAATAGTTTAATGAAATCTGAAGGTAGTACTGAAATGATGAAAGAGATGCTCACACTAGTTGAAGCGGATAATAAAACATTAATTTTGGGAAAATACAAAGTTATAAGAAAATAAAAAGGTGAAAGTTGGCAAAAGAAACCCCACAAAACAAAAGAAAGAGTAATTTGTATAGCTGAGGAGGATCTCAGCAATGCCTCACAAAAAAATCACTATGCTAGTGGGAGGAGACTTGCGTGAAAAGTGGTTATAACGAAGGAGATCTAGGATGACAGAAATGTGGTAGAAAACTATGTGCTTTTGATGGACCCATCCAAAGTTGATTTGCAATACAACAGCATCTAAGGTGGGAAACTTTTTGTATGGCACTGATGTGACAATTCAGAGCAATTTATTATCAGAGAATTAACAAAACTTAGGCATTTCGAAGACTGTGGGATCAGAGATGGATAGAAGAATTTAAAACTTAAATGTATCACTGTCATGGAGACAAATGCTCCATCTCCTTTCCACACCCCTTTTCAGGTAACAGCTCTGTGGCATGGGAGGACCAAATGCTGCCTGGGATGGGGAGGAAATCCTCACTCTGTTCCCTGGCAGTGGCCTTTTGCTGCTCCTGGCCTTTCCTGGGAGCAGCCAAGCCTCAGAGGTATGGGAACAATCACCTGTATGGATTGTCAGTGCAGGGCCACAGCCCTGGGGCGTTACCACCTGGGTGGGCTGGGCTGGCTGCATGACACCGAGGTGGGCACATCCTCCTGTGGCTGCCACCACTCCCTGGGGGATGAGCCGGGCTGAGCCTACCTGGCCTAAGAGGTGCTGACCCGACCTGAGCCTGAACAGGGTTGAGCCGAGTTTCAGGTAATTAAAGTTTCACACAAATGTCAGAAATTCCAAAGTAATTAACCTGTTGAGAAGCTTTTCCTTGTCTAAGGCCACAGATTATCTCAATAGCTGTTATCTAATATAACTTAGGTTCAAGACTCTAAAATAATCTGTTTGGTGAATTCAAGGGTGCATAAAATAGGGGTGAATTTTAAGAATTTTGGCCAAAAAAAATTCAGCTGTCTAGACTGTCCTCCATTTCTACCCTTATACTGATGTGAATGTATTGAAATTGCTTATGGCAGGTTGAAAATAAAGTAAAAAACCCCATATTGCAGAGCTAAGCTATGTAATTCCTTGCTACAGGCTGTTGCAGATACTAAAAGTTTGCTGGTGTTCAACACTGATTGGGTACACTAATAGAAGAAAAAATTATCTAGGCTATTAAAAGAAACATGTCAACTGTGGTCAGGAAATTTCAGAACAATGAGCTAAAAGCGAGGTGTCACTTCTTGGGAAATGTTTCTCATTTTCTTTCTTCTTTTCTCTAAGAATCTTCGATTGGCAGCACTGTGTGCAGCATACTGACCTAGACAGATCTTTCATCTGAATCAACATGGTTCGTTCCGTTTTCTCACTGAATCATTTTAGACTTAAAGCTGTACTCTTTTTGAAAGACCTGTTAAGTGATCCTCACCATTGCAAATCTTCCTGTTTACCTCCAAAGAAATATCAGCAGGGCTCACAGAAGTGGTCAGTGAGTTCATGTGCTCCATAAAACAATGAGACACCTGTTCTTCACTAAATGGTCTAATTGAAAAGGAAAGCATTTTCTGTGAAGAACTAGACTGTAAATAATAAAAAATAACCTTGCTTTAATATGCACTTTTCAGCAATAATTGGGAAAAAATACATTAATATGTCACACATCTCTTCAAGTTTTCATTTGCCTAAGCTCCTGATCTATTAAAAACTGACATAATGTGATGCACTGGAACTAGCTCTAGAAATTGCTGAACTTAGAAAAAAGCTGCTCATCTATAGGACCTTGATATTGCTTGAGGAATAGTATGGTTTGTTTTTAATAAAATAGCATAGTTGTGATGAATGCCTATGTTTTTTTGTCATGTAAAGAACATTCTGCTTTCCAGATAAATTTGAAAGCAGTAGACAATGTAGATGTAGACAATTTACCAGGAAAACTAATTTGTTTTTAGTCCTATGGGGAGCACAAGTGTCCTTTAATCTTTGGCAGAATTATTTCACATCCAGTCCTTACTTTGTTGCACTTCATAAGTTTATTTTCATCAATTCCATTTGTATTGCTACAGTTAAAAAACCCTGTGGCATTATCTCCTGAGGACTTTGAGGACAAAAAAAAAAAATAGAGCTGGTAAACTTTAAGGTTAACTGGTGGTCCTTCCTGAAATGACATGAAATATTATTGTATGTGATCTTACCAGCAACCTGTCCTCCTTGTTTCTTAGTAGAATATGGTCTTCCTTTACAGAAATGGACTGAGCTACAATGAACTGAACTGAACAGAACAGTTAGTGGTGACTCGACTGATAGAAGTGGAGCACTTGATGGGGCAAATGGAAGGATTGTAAGTTCCATGCTAAAATGTCATGTCCTTGTGTGTGTGTTTTCTCAAATGTCTTAACCTGAACTGTTGTCTGTTTGCAAAGCTTCTGTTTCTTTCTGAAATGAAAAGAATGAAAAGGCTTTATTGGGGTAGTTAAACAGAGATGGCTGTGATCTCCTGTATTTTCACTGATAGTCAGACTGAATTTCCTGAAAAATGAAATATGTTGCTGAACAGTGCTTGCTTCTGTGTACCATTGGTTTCGGAGATAAACTTTACTGTTTCTTGTTATGGGGTTAACGTTTATCTGAATAGGAGATTCACTCATTTTCAATAGCTTAGTGGTAGGATTACTTAAAGAATCATCAGGGAAAAAAGTATTCTCCTTTTATACAATACTCTGCAATTAGATTTTATTGAAATCTAGAGTGAAGTGTGTATAGAAAACTAATGAATAGTACTATCAAACATAAAAGAATATGTATTTAAAAATCAGTCCTGTTGTGGAAGGGTTGAAAGAGTTGAGAGTGAAAATATTCTTTGTTTACTGCAGGCAGCATTTGATTAGGGTATATGTCACTTTACAGTTAGTGGATTAAAAAAGCCTTTCTATGCAGGCAGGGAAAGTTTCACATGGAAAGGCACAAATATGATGTTACAAAGAGAAAGAACAGTGGTTTAGAGTAATCAGTAGTCTGATCTGGCATTTCACACTCCCACCCTCTCCTTACTGCTGTGTACTGGAATAGAGATTGTGATTTCTTTGTTTGTTTGTCTGTTTGATATTCCAACCCTTCAAAACACTGCAAAAATGAATCTCTCCAGTCAGGTAATTCAAAGACTGGGGGTAGTAGAAAGAGAAATGTTTCTCTAATGGTGTCTAAATACCCAAAGCAATGTTAAGTGTCCATTAAAGATCCATGGGGAGATTGGAATAAAATCCTACAGACCCAGTTGATTTTTCAAGGGCAATCCACTCTGGTTAGACAATCAAAGGATCCACCTGAATGCGGTGGGTACATTCTGTCTGCAGCTTTTCAACCTAGTCAGTAGTAAAGAATATGCACCATGAATAGTATTTTTCTTAGAAAATAGCTAGTGATAAGAAAACTGTCAGAAGCTGAACTCTTAGAGGAAATGATTATTTCCATGAGTTGTCAGACTCTTTCCTCTCTCCCTTACCTTTTGAATGCCCCCTTTGAGTGACTTAGGAGATAGATCCTGCTGAGTATGGAGGAATGGGTTTCACAGTGTGGACTGCACTGTGTGTGCCCTGCTCCTGCAGGTAAGCTTGTGTGCTGCTTTCCAGAAGGATGGAGCATAGGGAAGAGCTGAATATGCGAGAGGGCACATAAAGACTGCCTAGTTCCTTCGTGCTTAGGAACAAACATCATCCTGAGCATTTTTCTTCACCACTTGTCTCAGGATAACTCCATGAAATAACATTCATGAAAAGTTAACAAGCAGCTTTGTCGTTAGATGGGCACCTGATGTTCATAAATGTTTATTCTGTCTGTGCCGAAATGTTGTGATTTACACTGCACAGCAGGTGAAGGGAAAGTCCAGCCCTGAAGCTGCCACAGGCCTAATGTTTGCTCAATCAGAAAACTTATTTGAGGAAGCCATCAATGGTTGCACATCGAGGTATACTTACAACAAAAGGACATAGGGTGCTAGTGAAGTTGTGCCTGATTTACTCTGAGTTCGCCCTCTAAGCTAAGGGTCCTATGATGGAATACAGATAGGACCTCCTCGCTCTGTGTGTCTGGGATATAAAGACCATTTAAGTACCATGAGAGTACAGGAAGAGTGAAAGGCTAGGAATTTTCTGGCTGGAAAAGGGAAAACAGAAGGGAAAGGTGATAAGAATGCATGGAAAAGATGAAGAGGGAATTAAGAGGATTTGTCATTCAGGTATTGGTTTTGGTTTCAAGGAATCAGGGTTATAAAAGGAAATAACAAAGAGTTAGGTTAAAAAAAACCCAAGAATTTTATTTGTGCCTCATATAGTGAAACGGGGGAGCTCTGCTACAATGCGTTGCAAAACTCAGTGTTTACATGGATATAGAGAAGCAACTAGAAAGCTTCATAGATGAAAAAGAGCTGTTGATCTATTATCAAGAGCTGGTAAATCACAAAGATGTTACCTCAAACCCCAGAATTGATAAATGAAGTTCACTAGATGATCTTTAAAGTCCCTTCCAATCCAAACCATTCTACGATTCTGTGAATTCCTTGCACCACAGGCCAGTTGTGACCAGATGACTCCATGGGGAAGAATAAATACCTTTGCTTTCTTACAATCTTTCTGTTAGGCATTTGCTGTTGCCTCTTGTCAGAACAGTTGGATGTTGGGTGAGTCTGTCACTACACAAGCTAAATCCTTCCCCAGATATGGATTTCTTATGCAGTGGACTAATGTCTCTAAACTGTAGCAAATATAATGAGACTTTTCACTGTAATTTCCTTGTCATTTCCACTGCTAGTGTACTTCTGTTCTGGCATGTGGGTGACTGCAGCCCCTTAGATCATGCATGTGGGATCTTGGGAGAGCAGTAAGAGAGGAGATGTGAGCTTTAGCAAGGCAGGAGTTAAAACAGAATTACAGGACTGCTAGTCCATGAAGTCATCTCTGCACTTACTGACATTTTGCAGGGTCAGTAAGCTTGCTGATGCTTAAACAGCTCAGCTGTTGATTTTTTCCTCTGTTTTGGCTCTGTTTACATGTGTCAAGATTCTAGAAAGTTGCCAGTAAAATTTCTGTCTAAAGCCTCCAAGGGTGGCATCTTCTATATTTAGACAGATAAATATTTTGATGAAATCTTAATTCAGTATATTTATTAGACATTCAATATCCTAAGTAGCAAAGTAATATACCACATACAGACACCTAGCAGCTTTCCAGCTAATTATTGAAGAAATCTGATTTTGATTTCTGCTGTATTGATTGCTACTTTTCTTTCTATTAGAAAAATTGCTTACCACCCACACCCTAGCAATACTGGTGATACAACAGGTGTTACATTTCTTCTCTCAACATTGCATTTCTTTGCAATGTTGAGAGCACTTGCTAGTGTTGAATTAGGAAAGTTCTCCTGTTTTCATTTCTTTGAATAGGAACAGGAAATTGTTTTGTTTCAAACTGCCTTGGAAATGTGTATATCAAATAAAGATACACTTTATGTGTATACACTTTATGTTCATAGGAACATGGTGGAGGGAATTAGATAACTCAGTTGAACATTTGTCCCACAAATTTTGGTCATGCATATGATCTCTAAATAGCTTATCTTACCCCCCTCCTTTTTCTATTATCTCCTATAAAATATATACTACAGTTCATTTTTGTCAGTTACATGCAATCATGCCTGGAATATGAAATCCATCTGCAGGGTTGGGTTGCTACAGAAGTAGATAGTAAAGTGAAAAAGGAAAGAGAAACCGAGATAATTGCATTTGATTTCCACTATTCCCAGAGGCCAGTTGTGCTTTGCATGTACAGAGCCCTTCATTATATGATTTATCAGATATATTTAACTGTTCCTTCTTTTTTTTCATTTATAATGTAGACACAAAATTTTCAATTTCTTCAGGAAATCGATGTTAAAGTAGAAATTATTTCCATTTTTTTCCTCCTTTAATATACCACGGTGTTGTTAACATAACTTCTGGTGAAGATTTCAGTTGTTCACCACTGTTCATCTCCAGTAGAAAATGAAAGAGTATTCAGGGAGAGAAAGTGGTCTCACTGAAGTCAGGTTTATATTTTGTCCCAGGAGAATGCATCTGGCTATCTTGGACCTACAGATATAAACAATTATTAAAATACTGCACGCATTTCAATACTATAGTTAGCTTTGGTATTAGGCATGAAGCAAAACATACTGTAATATGAATGAATAATAATAAAATAACTTAGAAGTTCTCCTTTCTGCACACACATTTTATTTGTGTCTTCAGGTTGAAGCTGTTGTTGCAAAACCATTCTAATTACCTGCTCATGTATATTCATGTATGAATGACTGTGAAATTATTGTTAAGAGAGTTCTCTTTAAATGTTTTTTCTTACTGTGCTGGCTGTCTCTGGCATCTGCACCTGAAGTCTGGAAAACAAAGTTTGTGGGTGAATTGAACAAAGTTTTACATTCTCTACTCAAAATGGTGCTCGCTTTTCCTGTCAAGTGACAGAAGTAGTCTGCATTGATTTCTAAAACTGCCTGTGTAGCTTCTAAACATTTCAGAGAGATGAGTCCATTGCAGATTTATTGACAGTGGAAAATATCCTGTCTGCTTGATTTTCTGAAGTACTTTTAAGAACCCAATTTTTTATACAGATGAAGAACTTGAGAACTCAAGTTCGGCAGATGTGACTGATTCCATTCTGCACATTTCTGGAACAGTCACAGGAGATTTGAGTGAAATTTTGAATGCCACAAATGTTTTCAGCTTGACACAGTGACAAGTTTACAAGACTCCCTGCAGGGTCTGAGCTAATTTTAGATGTAATTACAAAGATGTATTTAACTGATTGTGTCTAATTAATGTCAGAAGATATGACTGGAGCTTTTATAATACTGAAGTCATGTAAGCTACTTTATTATTTTGGTATAAATCTAGAACAACTTAATCCCTCTGCAGTATCTCTCTATCAACTGAATACTAAAAAAAAGTCATCTCAGTTGCATATACTATGAACCATTGCTCTATAAAGCATGATATGAGCACAATTGTGCTATAATCTACACTGAAAAGTAATTTTATGGCAACAACTCCCAAGATGATGTCCTGCATTCTGCATCCAATGAGTGGAATTAATTTAAAATTTTTGTATCCTAAAGGAAAAACTGGAAATACCCTGAAATATTTCTACTGTGGAAACATTTCATAGAATGGTTTGGGTTGGAAGTGACCTTGAAAATCATCCAATTTCAACCTCTCTGCCATGGGCAGGGACACGTTCCACTAGATCAGGTTGCTCAAGTCCAACCTGGCCTTGAACACCTCCAGGACTGGGGCAGCCACAGCTTCTTTGAGCACCTGTTCCTGTATCTCACCATGCTTACATTGAAGAATCCCTTCCTAATATCTAACCTAAACCTATCCTCTGCCAGTTTAAAGCCATTTTCCCTTGTCTTGTCACTCCTTGTAAAAAGTCCCTTTCCATCATTACTGTTAGGCTCCCTTTAGCTACTGGAAGGGGCTCTAAGGTCTCCTCAGAGCCTTCTCTTCTCCAGGCTGAACAAGCCCAACTCTCTCAGTTTTTCCTTACAGGAGAAAGTCCTCAGATCATCTTTATGACCCTCCTCTGGACTTGCTCCAACAGGGCCATGTCCTTCTTATGCTGGGGGCCCCAGGTATATGCACCAGGTGGGGTCTCACAAAAGTGGAGCAGAGAGTTAGAATCACCTTCCTTGACCTGCTGGCCACGCTTCAAATGAAGCCCAGGATCCAGATGGCCTTCTGGGCTGTAAGCTCACACTGTTGAGTCATGTTGAGCTGGGTCAACCAGCACCGCCAAGTTCTTCAGCTCATCCATTCTGTGTCTGATCTGTGTCTGTGTTTGGGATTGCCCTGACCCGCGTGCAGGTGCAACAACCTTGCCTTTATCCAATTCCAACAGAAGTAATATATGTCTAGTTCCTAAATTGCAATAAACTTTGAGTAATGGATTTAATTACTAAAGTTGAATTTCTTAATAAGTTCATAAATTGCTTCTGCACAGTGCCTGCTAATGATCTTGAGAAATACACTATTGAAAATACTTGTGCAAATACAAATGTGCTCATGCTGGAGAGGGGCTGAGCTTCTCGTACTTTAAGAGGCAAAATGTTTATACAAACATTGTGATACACATTGACATGAAAGTACCAGTCATGCATAAACACTCTGGTCAATCCTTTCCAGCTGCTTGCAAAGTGTATGAGTCAAACTATACAGAATGCCACACTTTTAGAGTTTAAATCCTTGTCATCTCTGCAGTGCAATTCAACCATGCAAAAACAAATAGATAACCTGCGGAAGGGAATAAGGGATTTTAGCAGGAGAGCAAAAATTTGAGACCTTTGATATTGGTTGAGTTTGTTTGCTCTGATGTTTTGCTTCATGCTTTTCCTTAATGTCTGGTTGGAAATGGGGCACAATACTGAGTGACTGATAAGATTGTATAGTGGGAGTAGAAGAACTAGTACGATCAGAGCATTAAGCTGAACTTAGCTGGTTCTTGACACTTTTACAGAATGATATCTTGAATGCTGTTAGTGACTCAGGTGCTAAACATTTTACTAATGCTTTCCTTATTTTTTCTCTGTGGCCTACTAGGCAAAAGTCATGTAGTGTCAGGTATCAATAACAGTAGCCAATTTCCATCAAAAAACCCCCCAGTCACAGGGCTAGCTAGTAGTAGAAGTATCTCAGGAAATCTTGCTTAATGCAGGTCATATAGCACAGGAGAGGGAAGTACCTTACTCATAAAAGAACAATCTATATGGGTAAAAAATGTATTCCTTGTTCCAGAGAAGGATGTGAAGGGATACTCTGCTCCTCTAAGTAGCTGTGGCCAGCAAAGACAATCTCACTTGATTTTAGATATCTGAAAAGTGGATTTCTACATCTAGATTGGTTGTCTAAGCTCCTGGTGTAGCCAAGTCAGGAGTTAGCACCTCCATGTGCTGTTTCTAAACGAAGCTGAATCATTCTCAAGAGCATCCTGTTGCTCCTGTGTGATTCCAGAGAGTTTTGATGAACATCTTTAGAAATAGCTACAGTCAAGTGGGAACCCTTTTCCTTTCAATGAACCAAACTCAAATGCACAGTACTGTTTGTATTCCTCCTAAAGAAGGGAATCTTTTACTTCATTGTTCTAATTTGCAGCATTGGCCTAATCTTGCAATAATTCAGTTGTGTATAATACAAACTGAGATAATACCAAAGCATTTTTTTGTTGTGAAACTTTTAATGTTGAGTGGAGAGATGACAGTAACAAGATCTATTGCTAAGATTATGCATGCTAGGCAATATAGGAAGGTCTAGAATGTGAATAAATTCTTTGTTGAAAAAGCATAAAACTTTCCCATTTTTTTTTTACTAATAGCTCAAGGGGTTTATTTACATGTGCTTTGAAAATAGCAAAAACCATACCTCATTCAGAGACAACCAGGCTGTATCCTTGCATTACTTTTTAAAAGTAGTATAATTTCAATTGTTTCAGTGATGAAAATAACTGAAAGGACCAAAACTCCAGGTGATGGGTTTTTTAAAAATTAGTTGATTGTGCTATTCATTATTCTTATTGCTTGCTTTGCCATTTAAATTTTTTATTCATGTAAACATTCATAAATACTTGTGGACTGCTTTCATGTTGACTATTAAGTTTGCTAGAAATGGTGTGCTCTAGCATTCCCTTCTTTTGTTTTGCATCTGTAGCTGTAAACATGGAAGCTGCATATAAGAAAAAAGATTATTTTTTCTATGTGATACTGCTTTAATTTACAGCTACTTCCTCCTTTCCTCTTTCTCCTGTGTTGGTCCATTCTGTCTTGTGTAATGTAATCCTAATAATATCCCCTGTTGTTCCTATGCTATTCTTTACCCTGGTAGGAATTTTTTTTACATACCATGCAGTTTCTAAACTAGATTTTGCTGCTTGTGCCAATTTTTAAGTACTTGTAGCTACAAAACCAGAAAATCTTTACTGTGGTTTACATAAGGGACAAAAGCATGGCCATATACTTAGTCAAGAGCATCTTTCGTTATTCCAAGGTAAACTTATACCTAGGCAGCAAGATTTATCAATGTCCAATGAAGGAGAAGTTTAGTTTCACTGTTTTAGATGGTTTCTGTAATAATTGACTTTGGCTGTCTGGAAAGGAGGGCTGACATTATCTTACAGGGAGAGCCCTTTCTGTGGAAAGATCTAAAAGACACTGTAACTGGCTTATTTGCAAATGGCTTATTTGTGTTCCCTCCTGATTTGCTTTGCTTTGCTTTACTTTAAAATATACAGAGCTGGTGGAAATTATTTTTCTTGCCTGTAGTTATGTCTTCTTCTGTGACTTTTGTAATCATGATTGTGAATCAGAAAGGGCAGAGAGGAAAATATTGAAATATAACAGGCTGTTTTGTGTCTCCTGGGGTCTGTATTTTTATTAATTTGGTAACAAAAATACTGGATTTAATCCAAATAGTTATGCAAAGACAGAACTAATTTATTCTGACTGGTTTTTGCCACTCTTATCTTTGCTCTGCTTTTAAATTGGTATGGATATTTTTCCAACTATAAAAGTAACTCTTTGCATATATAATCCAATATAACTTGTCAGTTTCTTGGATAGGGCTGAGAAATTGTGTGTGTGGATGTACAGCTCAGAAACAGGTAGTTATTCTTCAGAATGTAAAAATTAATTTTTGGCCATAAGGCTTAGTTTGCTAGATTAGGATTTTTTTAAGCCTCTAGTCCAATTCCCTGTGCAATTCAGGGCAAACTTTAAATTACAAGCGAAGTACTCAGGGCCTTGTCTCGCTGAGTTTTGAATATACCCAAGGGTGGAGACTCCACACTTTCTGTGGGCCCTAGACCAGTGCTTGACCATCGTCAGAGTGAATTTTATTTTTCCATTCATGCAGACAGAATTTCTCTTGCTTAAACTTTTGACTATTTTCCCTAGTCCTTTTCTTGGGAAGGTATGTTAGGTGCCAATCTTATCTATTATCAAAAATGTTGCCTCAGAATATCCAATATGCCAAATCCTGTATTTTATTCCTCCCCACATGTGGTAAAACAGCTTTGAGAAATACTTACAAAACAGTGGATAACATGATGCCTAATGACTCCACTATTTTTTTATATGTGGAATGATATATTTTCAATGCCTATTTATTTGAAAATTTTATTTGAAATTGATTCAAACTGGGTTAACATTACTTGTCAACTTTTCTAATCAACATATTATATGTTCCCCACTGTATTTTCTTTCTTTAGTGCCTAAAGTAAGTGTCCTTTTCAAATATGTACTATATTAAATTTCTGATATATAATAATTAGAATTATATAAAATATAATATAGATAATTCTATATAGATAATATAGATAATAATATAGATAATTCTATAATATATAGAATTATATAAAACTAGTGTATATATATATTATATATATATTATATAAAACTAGTGTAAACTAGTTTTTCCCACTCACATGCTTGTACTTGGTGGTTATAGTAAACTGTGCATTGCAAACACAAGAGGAGGGCAAACAAATTCTTGTATGGGTTTTTTTGTGTGTGTGTGAAAGCAGA
Source organism: Dendrocincla fuliginosa (assembly GCA_035047845.1). NCBI lineage: Eukaryota > Metazoa > Chordata > Aves > Passeriformes > Dendrocolaptidae > Dendrocincla > Dendrocincla fuliginosa. The sequence goes on from JAWWMO010000138.1 coordinate 24,112,776, forward strand.
CCTTAACTACACAACTGTTCTGTAGTGTTCTGAAAAGTAGTAAGGTTACACTCAGCTCAGGATTTTCCTGTACTTTTTTTTTTTTTTAACAAATTCTCTAGTTTTTTCTCTCGAGAAGTTTAATTTGCAAATAGCAAGAGATGAGACTCCTCTGCAGCTTGTCACAGTACTATCTATTCAATTAAAAACCCCATACCCCAAATGCCTCAGACAGACAAGTCCAAACTGAGATCCAAGTCTCTTAACTATTCAGAAACAGTTGTAATCATTTCAGTCCTCATCACAGTTTAGCCACATGAGTGGATTTGTCATAGGGTAGCTGGCTTAGTTTAAATTGCTTTCACTTGTTCTTCTTGAGCTGAAAATTACTTATTCAACAAGTATGTTAGAGAGAGCAAGATGTACCATTCCTAAGGAAGAAAAGACCTTTACTGTAATTGCAATGAATAGAACAAGTAGCTTTACAACTCCTCCTTGAGAGGCAACTGGGCTTTTTACACGGAGTAAAACTGCATGAGGATAAAAATATAGAAATGTAAAAATGCATTAGAATTTTGCTTAACATCTTTAACCTCTTAAATACTGACAAAACTAAGGAAACATAACAATTGCTCCCCCAAACATAAGAAACAGAGCTTAAATTGCTGGGGAACATTAGTATTTTTCTATAAAGTTGCAGAATATAAATGGAATACCAATGGTGAGAAAACAGTTTTCATCTCATAACAAACATGAAATACTGCCAGTTAGTGATCAGAACCATCATCATGCTTTGATGATGAAAAAAAAGATTGTGTACTCTTTATTTATTCTTTGACATCCACCAAAACAGCTTAATTTTAACCACTTCCACAGGGAGAAAAATTATGATATAAAAAAGTTTTTACTTGATTGCATGGGATTAAATCATTATGGTTTATGTAACTATGAAGGAAAATGGATCACTGACTCACAACAGTTTTGAAAAGCTGTCCTTGTTGCTTAGTGGAGTCCCAATTGCAAATGTATTGTGTTCTTTGTTAGCTTCTCATGCTTCTTTTATGTTTATCCCCCATTATGGATGACAGGATATTCACCCATTTTTTGGATATGTTTTCCAATAGTACCTGCAAGTCCCAGGACAGGGTACAGTAAAAAGGGTCATGCGTTTGACTGGGAAGCTGAAATGGATTCTACTCCCACAAAACTTGTGAAATGTTTGTGGCCAGTTTAGAAGAACAGAGAGCTTAGTGAGAATTTACCTGTCTAAATAAACAGGGCAAGAGGGGAGCAGAGCAGTCTGAGGTTTCTTTCTTCTTTTGTTGTAACCCGTTGTATTCTTGCTGAAGCCTTTACCTGGGGCCTTTACCTTGTTCTGAACAGAAGCCAAATCCCACACTTCATTTTTATTACTTCAGTTCATATATTTTGTCAAATAAGGATAATAATCAGCATTGGTAGAACTTACAGAATTTGTAAGTTTTATTGTTAATTACAATATTAACAGAAGAGCCCTCAAAACTAACCTTTGTAATCTCTCAATTGCTAAATTCTTGATTCTAGTAAAGTTCTAGTATTTTTTCCTTAAAAAGACATTGGTAATACTAATGTAGTGACAGTAACATCAATATATCTGCAAATAAATTAGGTATTTATCAGCCAGGCAAGGCATGTCATTGCTCCCTGGTAATTTTCACCTGAGTGGTCTCCTTTGACATCCCTTCTCCTTGCAATTCCAGTCACCAAATTAACGTGTTGTACCTTGTGGTTGCTTGGGAACAAGCTCTTGTCTGCCTGCCTTTATGAAGAAAAGATTCTCCCTCCTGTCAAATGAGAGTTACAAGGTGCTTCCCAGCTTCTGGGCAGTGGAAGGAGGAGCAGGTGGCCAGAGGGACAGGAACAGAGTGGAGTGAGATGTTGCAGGAGCACTGGGTGAGAGGCAAATGAGATTGACCCTGCAGCCTACAGCTTCCCTGAGAGCCATGTGTCAAAAGGGCTGTGCACAGAGGTGAAAACAGCTGGTGTGCAACAAATCTGATGACAGGAAAAGAATTTCCCTCTTCCTAGGGTGGATGTGGGAAGGACAGATGTATGCATGAACCTAGACACACATCTCCTTCGCTGTCAAAACATGTTAAAACAAACTCTTCTCCTCTTCTCCTGCCACTGGGAGTGGACCTAGGAGAAGGCTGTAGATGCTGAGTGGGTCAGTCATCCCAGGATGGAGAGCTAGCTCTGACATCAAGCAGTTACTGAGGTTGAATAAACCCCTCTTTATCTTCTGTGACCATAAATCAGATGCAAACTGCTTCACCAAATGGTCAGATTGCTGTGCTCACATTTGGGAGAAGGGGATAAAGTATGTGTAGATTTGACTTCCTCTTTACGGAAAATAAAAAAGCAATATTCTCATTTCTTTGCATAAAGATTTATGTAAGGATTATAGGTCATTATCGCCACTCTTTTAATACAATTGAGATTAAAAAAAACTTTGAAGGCAGTATTTCCCTTCTGTGACAATTACTGCATGATCTGATGGACAATCTTCCTAAATCAACAGTGAAGTGACAAAAAAACCCAAAGGTGTTTGTCTTTCTGCCTATCATACTACTCTAAAGCAGTAAAATACTTAAAGGATTTGCTATCTATTTATAGTGCTATTTATATTCACTAGTTTCAGTCAGAAAAGTAGCTGTCTCCAAGCAGTATACAAGATAAATGGCAATGGACTTTCTCCCTACAACATTCCTTGGTGCCACCATCACTACATAATAACAAGTGAAAAATAATGAAAAGACTAACAGATTTCAGAAAATGAAGAGTGATGAATAGTTGGAGGGAAGTTATTTTTAATTTCAGAAAAGGACAAAACAAATTTTTCGTGGTTATATATGAGAAGTAATAATTGATTTTATGACACTTAAATCACATCTATTCAAAACCTAAATTGTACCTTATCCATAGAATAATTTTGCAATGAGAAGTGATCAGGTAGGATTTCCAGTGATGTATGAGGAAATGAATTGGCAAAGATTTGAATGATTGAAATATGCTCTTATCTGGTGTGTTGGCCCATAAATCAGAACCTGGCCTTCTGACATCCACAACTTTTCTTGCCATGTGGCCAGAGCATCTGACAGCACAGAGCCAGTGCTGTCATTTAAAGATGATATTGTTAAGTGATAAGCTGGTTTTTGTGAAATTAAAAATTCTTGGGAACCATTGATTGTCTGTTGCAGGAAATACAGAATAAATAGTAGACGCAAGGGAACTTTTACACTGTATTTTCTGTGCAGTACTGAGGCATCCCTAGGCTGTTAGTTTTCTCCCCCATGTACCTGGAGTGGCAGTCTATCACTGTGAAAGTCTACAATAAATTTAAAGCAGTCACTATGTCATCATTACATTGTTCTATATTTGTCAGCTACTGGTATGAAATGAATAAATGAATGTAGAAAGGGATGGGCTATAAAATATTGCTGGGTAAACTGCGATTATAGGTAGGAAAATACTGAAGGGGAACATTTTGTTCTCTTTGTCTAGCATCATGGAAATGTCTCTTTTTTTTTTTTTCTCTAACTTTCTATTTGTTAAGGTAAATATGTGACTAAAATTTAGTATATACAAAATGACTACATCAAGACTAAGATATAACTAAGAAGACAACTCATGGAATCTATTATTTGATGAAAATAAGAAGGAAAATTTGACCTGTCACAATTGACAGCTCATGCCACTGTTGTTTTCCCTGCATATGGGTTTAGGGAGGAGTGCTATTGTGCAGATTTTGCCTCTGTGAAACCAAAATATGGGAAGGATATTATTTACCAATCATTCTGAAATATGATAGTCTAGTATAAGTATGCCTCTGAAATCTAACTGGCTGTGTGCAGAACAGGGGAAAAGCTATAATAAAAATGAATATTTATGGTTTCTATCCACTGTTCAGATGAGCAGCATGTGCATATGATCTATTATTTTCATCCTCAAAGTGGTTTGGTAACAGAATGAGGAATTACTTATTGTGGAGGGTAATCTGAATTTAGAAGAAAGTTTCAAGTCTGAAAAGGATTTTTCTGATGGAGATGCACTGTTTGTTTGTTGTTGTATAAGTAAAAATGTAACTATGTAAATGTACCTATTAAAAATTCATTGAAGCCTTAAAGCACTATTCTACTATGCCAAAGAGACTTGGCTCCTGTGCTGAAGAACTGGTTCAGTGTACTATAAAAACAGAAAGTACCACTTCCTCAGTGGTGAGACCTGGTTTGTCCCCTTGTCTTCAAAACCAACCCAACATATTTCTGAGAATGCTGAAGCTGTGGGAGCACAAACTGAAGTTCTTGTTATAGAGCGAGAGGTACTAGATAAATTTTGAAGAAGTGGAAAGAGATTGTATGCAATTAATAGAAGTCAGAGTAACTTCAAAGGTTAGCACAGAGATCTCCCCCTCTTCCATGGTGACCCTATAAAAATGACTCATAGGGGCATGACAGGATGAAGGCGATGATGTGAAAGTGACAGTATAATCTGGGGGACAAACAAACAATATTTGAGAGGGATGAGTAAGGTAGAAGAAAGACCTGTCTTGCTTTTGAAAGTGACCCAAGACTAGATGATTTGCTTTTGGCAGTGTGGAGGAGGAAAGAGAGGTATAGTACAAAATAGGACCTTATTGTTTTGCTGGAAGTTTCTCTTTAGCCAGGGCCCTCTTATATCAAGTGTGGAACAGGAGCACAGAAAATCTAGACACATGTGGATAGGAATGTGCTGGGAAAGAGAGGAGACTAAGAGAGAAAGAACATTAAGAGGAGAACACCTTTCAGACCATCAGTTTCAAACTGAGTCTTCTGGGTTTAATTTTTTTTAAGTTTCTCACTTACTGTGCAGGTGACTGAGCACTGGAACAGATTGCCCAGAGAGGTTGTGGAGTCTCCCTCACTGGCTCTTCTTGATGGTGCTGAGCAACAGGACAAGGGACAACAGGCAGAAACTGATGTGCCACCTAAGTATGAGTAACCAAATAGGAGAGGGCAACTCCGGCATCCCTAGAGATCTCCTCTCACTGGAGATATTCAAGAACAGTGGGGATGCAATCCTGTGCCGTGCATTCTAGGATAACCCTGCTTGAGCAGGGAGTCTGGACCAGATGGCTCACTGTTCCAGCCCGACCCATTCTGTGATTATTTGATAGGTTTTACAGCTGGGCTAGAAGCACGTCTTTAGACTATGTTAATTGAAACACTACAAATTCATTTGCTGGTAGTTTAATAATGAGATTAATAAATGAAGTAATTTCAGTTGAAGTTCCCTTTTCTGTCTTTATGACAAAATGCAATTCCTCAGTGCAATCTTACAAAAAAGAAACAGCATTCAGAGTAATAAAAATTTCTCAAGAAGGGAACCTGACCTCATCATTACCAGCTCTGAGCTGGTAAAAGCAGGAGCTTTATTTTAAAAAAACACAAAAAAAATTCTCTCCCTCTTTGTATTTACTGTATTGTGGACTTCAGTATAATACACTGAACTGGCTGCAGATGATTCCAGGCAGTGGATGGAGAACAAGGTCAATGGCAATCTGTGCTGCATGGGTGGAGGTTACTGGGTGCACCTGGAGGGACTGCTGCTGGGGTCAGGTGTGATGGTCAGGTGTGATGGCCCCAAGAGGGGGAGGGAGCAGACATTGCTTTGTGTCTCAGAGGTGCCTTCTCTTAAGGAGGGTATACGGTTCAAGTAATCCACCTTGGGGTGTCAGCAGGGTAGAAAGTTCGTTACTAAAAAGCTTGAAGGAGCAGGAATGCTGTGCAAAGATGAGGCTTTTAATGCTCTATGCAAGAAGCATATGGAGAAAAGGGTCATGTTGCTATCTGGCAGTAAATGTTCTGAATCAATGATGACCTTTTTATTTTCACAGTTTCTTCTGACCACTGTGGAGGACCATGGCAGCTCCCAGCAGTTGTCTTTCTATCAATGGTAAGTGTGACCTTTGAAGGGGCACAGCATATCAAGTACTTAGAGGGTACAAATGTCTATAGCTGAGGTGCCTCTTAAAGCATATTAATCAGTAGTAAAGGCATAGCTTCAGAATGGAATGATCAGAAACATGTTTACAGTTAATGCACTTTTGTCACTTCAAACAGATTCTTTGTGCATCCTGTGTAATTCATATCTGTTTAAATTGTACCACATACGTTGCTGGAAAATACTGGTGATGTTTTGCATGTACAAATAAAACTAACTTTACCCTCTGCATAACTAAGTGAATTTAAAATACTCTTATCAATTCAGAAGGGAAAGAAACTTGTTAAAAACTGTGAAAACTTGCAGTAAACTTTATTCTAGGCTTTTATATTTACAGTACATGTAAATGTAATTTGAAGAGGAAAAAATGGGTTAAACCATGTAAGCACAGGAAATATGACTGTTACAGTATTGTTTTCTACTAAAGCTTTTTTTTTTCTTTGAAGTTAACTTTTTTTGGGTAAAGTGCTTCAGTTTGGCACTAATCAACTACTGGTGTTAATTAGGGAGTTTTAAAAGTTATTTGCTGAAAGGTCTTTGTATCTTGGAGTGTGGGTTGCCATCAGGTCTAAAAATATGCAAGTTAAACTACTTGCAGCTGACTTCTGCTGCTCCCTTTAATAATGTTACTGCTGCAGTGGTGTCACAGTGAACCAATGATTTACAAATTGTTCTTCTTTATGATAACTTGCAGAGGTGTGGTGCCTAACTGTGCCAGGTCTTCTACATGTTAAGACTTTTATGTTTTCCTACTTGTATCCCATGTGAACATCATGTAGCCACTTGTCTTATCTTCTCACCAGGCAACAGAAATTGCTTTTTAGCAGTGAGGGTGATTTGGTTCTGAAGCAGTCACTATGACGAGAAACAAGAGGGTTTAATATTTTTTTTCTAGCTGACTTTAAACACAAAGGGAGTACTGATGACAGATGATTTCATCTTCAGTACACTATATATGAGTTATTGCTGTAGCTGTGATCTTATATGGCAATGAAGTTCACAAGCTTTGCTTTAGTTTTGCTTTTGCTCTTTTTATTTAGCCAAGGATTGTATAGTAAATAGCAGAAATTCTTACATGTACTTTGTATGCCTTTGTATATATAGATGAAACTATAGTCAGAGGAAATCATGTATGGGACACCTCAGATCTGTGTCATCAACTTCTTCAGGCACAAAGCATATTTGGTCATGCGAGGGGTGCTGCCAAAGTGGGGGGAAATTCTTTTTTAAACTTTCCTACAAATTTGTTCCACTTCTTTAGCAACCTGTGGAGTGTTCCTAAAGGTGTTAGCTTGTAGTGCTCCATTTTGGTAATTGTTTCTGCTGGTAACTTACGATGTTAAAACGGTTCCTGAAGTTTATTCTCAGTACTTCTTGTCTGAGCAGGGACAAAGAAAAGTTGGGAAGGTACAACTTGCATAAGGTCTCTGTTTCAATGCAAAAGCAAGGAGGGATTAGGGCATGAGAGTCATGCACAACCTGAATTTGTGCTGCTCACACATTTGTCTCCCTAGTACCAGCTGATAAGCAAATTCCCAAGCTTTTTGACAGAGGATACTAGTTGTTACAGCACACTGTGTTCTCAGGTGTTACACTTGGTGTTGGGATATCCCAGCTCCTTGTGGTGTTTAGCAATTTGTGAATCCTCACCAGACTAAGCTACAAATGCAAAGGTGAGAGGTCTGAAGCATTACTCCTGTCAAGTTGGTGGCTGCTTCTGCCTACCTCTGCACTATAAACAAACACTGGCAAGTCCTGTACTTGGCTGATAAGTAAGGCATTGGATCGCCTCTGATCAGGGCACTTGACACTTAAAATGCATGCTAAAGCCTCTCTACAAGTTAAATCTTATTTTTCTTTGTACTTGTTTTAACTTTCTAATCATACAGGTATGATTATATTAACTGCGATTACTGCAAGAAGCTCATCGCTGGCTCTTGACTTAGATCAGACCCGATGGCAATTAATTATATTGAGAGAAAGATAGATGGGCTGAAAAGCATCCACTTTCAGCTCTGCCTTTGGGGTCAACTGCAATGGTGCTGTTCTGTAATGTCTAATGAGCTAAATAAGCATGTCAAATGAAAGATGCTGCTGTTGCTGATAATGGTTTTTCCTCTGAGAGTCTGCCTTTGGAGCACTTCACAAACTCTAATTAAAGAACCACTGGAAGAGGCTTTGCCTGCCCAATGGATTGATGTTATTATGTCTGCTTTTTGTGGATAAGAAAATCAGTGCAGAAGAAATGTCTTCCTGCAGAGGAAATCGGCGTAGAACTGAGATTATTGATCAGGTCTTTGTTCCCAGGACTATGCTCGGACATCTTGTTATACAGGGAGGATCCAGTGAAAATGCAGCTATGAATACCACGACTTTAGAGAAACACTTTAAAAATAAATAAATCAAGATGCGCCATCTATTGACAGAAGCAGCTTTCCTGAGTAAGAATGCTTGCTTAGTTCCCTAATTTATTCTCATTTCAAGTCTCTGTTGCTAGTGGGAAAAAAAGCCAATCAAGCCAAGTTTTATTTTGCAGTTGATTTCCACCTGTCCTCTCACCCCAGTCTTTTTGCTTGATAATTACATTTTAAGTCTGGGCTCAAATGCGTGGATTAAATGGTTCATGACTTTACTAAATGCAGATTTGAAGTTGTCCTTCTGTTTCACAAACTCTTTTTGAATCTTAAAGTGGACTGTTTTTTAGAAGTAACTATTTATTTTAATTTTAAAACGGCATGATGTCAATTTCTAACAGCTTTTGTAGTCATCATAGCTTGTCATTATCTTCTGGTGTAAGTAATAGCTACATGGCTAAACTGTCAAGATGCCAGGTATTTCTTTCTATGCTATTGTTTCAACCTGCCGTTATTGTAATGAGTGCTATATTGTATCTTCTAATGTGTAGTCACCTCTTGCATAGCCCAGAAACTTTGCCATTAACTTAATGAATAATATGGAGTAGAAATTTTTCAAAATTCCATGGCAAATTTAACAGTCCGTGTATGTGAACAATCAAATTTTACTGCTTTTCAGCCTTCATGTTCGAGTGTAATTCCCAGTTCTGCTGAAACGATCTTTGTGGAGGACCTTGCAATCACTTCAGGAGGAGGCATAACTAGGAAAGAAATAACTTGTTCTTCATGGTGCAGCCTAACTAATGCCCTAATTGATGGGTGTGTGTTTTCCATCAGTGATAATCATGTCTTACTGTAGAGACAGTTTTTGTTTGTTTTTTTCTTTACTGGAATTCTGTTTGCATAAATATCTCATTCCTAATAACTTGGTAATACCATGTCATGGCTATGCAGGTGATCTCAACAATGTATGGAACAGATTAAATGGAGTCTGAATTGGTGGAGTTCACTGTGCAAATAGCAGACACACAATACAATCTGATGTTCAATGATCCCATTCAGTCAAAACAAGAAACCACGTTTTGAACAATCCTAAATTGTTGCTTAAACCTGGGCACCTGGCCTTGTGGAAAAGGTGAAAGCCTGCAGGTTTGAGCAGAGGGGTGTGAAATCTAGACTGAATAAGGAAAGGGGAAGAGGATATATAGAAAGAGAAATTAGAAGAATGTACGGAAAGAGTATGTGGGAGCAGAAGGATTGGATGAGATGCTTAGAGAAGGAGGTAGACACTACTGACTCTGGCTTTTTGAATTTTTTTGTTGTTGTTCATATAACTAAACTACAAGAAAGCTGTGAGGAAATACTAATATGTCCCTCAGTGTGTATATATATATATATATATATATATACAAAATGTTCCAAAACAAAAGATGACTAAGTGTACAAAATAAAATTCTCAGAAATTAAGAAATGCTAATAATCCTCGACTTTAACCAACCCCACTTGTGTATAGTCTTTAATTAGGATTACATATGACTGATTATTCAAAAGTAACCAGGCAGCATCAGAATTGATTAGTTTTATTTAATCAAGCAGCATTAAATAGTTTTAATTGTAATTTATTAGCAAAGGCTTAAATTTTCTCACCTGACCTGGCAGTCTTATGGTACAACTAAAGTAGCTATATTTCCAAGGTGTTTAGAAACAGTTTTAGATCCTAGCGTGTCTTTAGAGAGAGCACAGGTCTCTACTCACTCTGACACTTGACTGCATTTCTTCTTATTAAAATGTCATTGTGGGAAATTACCTAACGTCCTCACCAGAAGAAGATACAAAAAAACCCTGCAAGGTCCTTGAACTGTTCCATTGAGCTGCTTTTTAGAAATAGGAGAAAAAAATTGTATTACTTTCATTTTACGCAATTATCCACTCTGTTTCTCACAAATAACTGTAGTCAGTCTTTCTGGCATAGCTGTGCATGAGGTTGACTTCTCAGAACAGCAATATTCCACTTGTATTAGAAGCTCTTATTGCAAAAAGAAGCCAGATATTGAGGTGACTTGATGGGAATGGGAGGGAAACTGTTTTCCTTGTCATGGCCTGTAAAGTCCTCTGGCAATTCTATTTATTCCTGTAAAAAAAAAAAATTCTTCCTTCCCCTCTCTGAATTGTAATAAAGCACAATGGTCCTTGGTATCTTACCCCCACAATCCAGGTTTTCCAAAACTTCTGTGTTCAATAGGCTTTAATTATTGCTGTGAGTGGCTCTTTCATGGAGAAGTTGTTGCTGAGCTATTATATTTGCAACCTTCAGCTGTCATTAGAATGCCTTTAAAAAGTAATGGTTTTGGTTTGTGTCAGCAATCCTCATGGCTGCTCAGAAGGAAGTAATGCTGATGTGCCAGGAGTCTAAATATGTATGGCTGATTCCATACATGTAGAAATGCTAATGCAAGAACTTTGTCTTATAGGCAGAAATCGTGTTTATTCATAACAGAGAAAACAGCCTATTATGCATTGTGGGCAGCTCAATAAATAAATAAACAACAGGCCAAGTAGAGTTGATTATGATGACATTCACTGTTTAGTGGTGTTTTATTTCTGTGGACTTCAGTCTTCTGGAAATGCAGCTCCAGCAGCTGGTGGTTTTCCATAGCAACACTGGAAGTTTAAGCTGGCAGGAATAGTCTTTTATGTATTGTTGTTGCAGTTGAAGTTCAGGCTGCCAAAGTAACTCTTAGTTGTGTATAAATACAGCCTGTTTTGAATTGACCCAATGTAATTTAGGGGGTTTATTTCTTTATTTAAATAACAAAAGCAAAACCAAAACTGTGTTAAGACTGGGTGATGGAATTGTGTAATTGCACACCAAAAATTCTTTTAGATTTGTTAATATGAAATGTCATACAATGATTTCATTCATCTGCAGTTCTTGTACTATGAGCCCAGGTATCAGAAGTCTGCACATAGGTACTTGGCTTAGATTTAGGATCACTGATATTAGAAGTGTTATCCTTTTCTTTATAACATTCATATAATGTGGAAAGGAGCTTGTACATTGTACTGCCTCCTCTATTTTTTCTTTCATTCTTGTGTAACTTTTCTTTAAAATGTTAAATGCTGAATCACCTCAGTATGGACAATGTATGCAAAGGTAAATTTGGCAGACCGATTCCCATGTGGGGAATAAGATGATGCTGCCAATTGCTGAAGCTGAGTAGAGTTCCATTTATTGATCCATCTGTTCAGGAGTGGAGTTACAAGGCAGGAAGGCAGATAAACTGAGAGGAAAGTACAGCAGCACCTACAGAGACACTGTTCGTTTAGTAATTTTTTAAGTCATGTATCGCTTATGTACAAGTGCACTTCCTCAGCCAGTGCTCCAAGATCTGCTGGAGTTAGCAGTTCCTCTGGGAGGGGACACTGTTCTCTCTAGTCTAGGCTTCTTCTAGTCAGTGTTTATGTTGTCCCCTGAGTGCAACAGGATGGTGCTCAAAACCTGTATTTTATCAAAAGACATACTGTGCTCAGAAACAATCCAGGGTGACTTTTGGTCTGAACTGCGGTGCAATTTTACATGGTAACGGTGGCTGAAAAACTAATTAAACTGCAAGTGTGTCCATAGGCCTATTGAACCTCCCGTGAAAGGATTCTGTGTGGCTCTGGGCTTCTAAGTTCAGCACCTTTATGCTTCATTTTGGGAGGAGGAGCAGCTCATCACTGACCCTGTAATAAAAAAGACTTGGCAAATTCCAACACCTCTTAATACCCCACAGCTGCCTGTGATCCTTTAATATATTTGCTTGCTACTGAAGGTGAGTTTTGTAAACAAGGCTACAAGATAAATTCCCTGGAGGAAAACCCTCCCTGCAGGTATCTATTACAAATTTCCAGTTGCTGCCTCTCTGTGTGCAGATGGCTGATCTCGCCAGTGGCTGCTGGTGAGCCATGCCAGGACGGTGCCAGCAGCTGTCCTCATGTGACACTGTGCTTTGCAGCAGTCCCTGGGGAACCACTGCAGGCATTGCTTCTGCTGGCAGCCCCACTGGTGGCACAGCAGCACAGAAAGGGAGTTGTCTGCACCTTTACCAGTTCAGGAAACCTTTTAAACTGCTGTCTTTCTCGATGCTTGTTACAGCAGCTGTTCTCACTTGTGTTGTCCCACTTTGTGGCCACTTTGCTTCTTTTGAATACCCCTTATAAGGTTTAATGTTGAGGAGCTGGGAGTCAGGGCAACTCCTGCAGTAACTGAGTGTGGAAACATTTTAGTGGATCTTGCCCATCCTCAGCAGCACCCATGCCAGGGCTGTCCCCTCCTTTGTACAGTGTGTGCCTTGGTTGGCTTTGGGGGCCAACAGTGAGGAAGGTTGGAAAGGTGTTTGGAGGTGTAGCATGGCAGTAGTTCCCTTTTGCAAGGATCCCTTGCAGAGCAGGCATTTGTTTCACAAGGGCTAGAACGAGGCAAATCCCTGGCCAGGGTAAGGAGTCTGCCACTGGGCCATGGAGCTCCTGTTCTGCTCTTGAGTTTTTCAAACTGCCTTTCTTATGGCAATCCCCAAAAACCATGTGACTCAAGCACTGCTGTGCTTGGAGCAATAGCACACTGACTTTTGCTGAAGCCCCTCTAACGGCATACCAAAATTTTAGCCACTTGGACAAGACTTTGATAAGATAGTGCTGACCTGCATTTGACATCTGATTTAGGGCAGCCCGACAGTGTCTAGACACCACAACTGTGACATTTCCTTCCAACAGCTGTTGGTAGGAACTTTTTTGATACTAGTTTTTCTTATGTGCAATCAGTGATTGCCTAGCAGTTAAATGTAATAGCTCTCTAATGGCCTCCATCTGTAGCTGTGCTGTTCCTCACTCTGAATGAAGCACTGTGGAAAAAGAACTTGGCTTCTGACAGGGATTTATTATAGGTGGGGAGTTGGTCTTTTAAAAAAGGCTTGTTTGGTCCATTCCATGAGGTGGAGAGGAAACACCTGGGGCTGCCAGGGGTTTTCCCTAAAGAGGGATCCCTTGCAATGGCCTGGCAAGCTCTACGTGATGCTGGCCATAGAACACCTTCCCTAGGCACAGGGGCATCCATGTTCTTGGCTAGACTGACACTAAGAGAGTGCTCCTTTTCTCTTGGGTTTTGCCTGAGCAAAGAGGCCAGGCTCTGCTTATGCAGCTGGTGGTAATCCCAGTTTAGCACTCTGGCAAGCCTGGACCCAAATAGTTTAATATCCTGTTGCCAGCATTGCTCTTTCTCTGGTCTAAATGCACAGGAGGCCTCCTACGTGTGAACAGTACCACTTTGGGAAGCACTCCTTTCATGTGAATACAGCACCAGGAATTAACTTCTGTGAGTTAATTATCTTCTGCTCAGAGTCTGCAGAAGTTCAGCTGTGCCCAGGTTTTCCTCTGACCTTGGGAAAATTGTTCAACTTTCTGGCATTTCTCCATTCATATTCTTCTCATAAAATGTGTTAAATGTCTTAAAATGCTGCTGTGAAGTAGTGTGAAATACCTGTGTCTTGAAAAATCTGCTGTGCAAAATAACACTTGTCAGATTAGAGAACTTGAGATGGGCACCTCAGTGCTTTGCAGAATCACCATGAACCAATCCACAGGACCCCCTGGGGTGACATTTAGTTGTTCAGAAGGGCACTGACAGCTTGATGCAAACACCCCCTTAGAAATTAGCAACAAGAGACCGTTTACTACTGCGGTCATTCTAAATGTCAAGCCATACAGGCAGGAACCCACAGGGAAGTACAGGGCAGAAGGTTAAGGGCATTGAGTAGCAGATTTCAAGAAAAGATGCAGTTTTATTAATAAAAGAACTGAGGTACATAGAGTGCAAAAATTTTAAATCCACCATTTTACTTGGATTTAAACTTAACCAGCTTGCTACAGCAGGTTTTTTTTTTATTATTATTTTTAGTTCCCTTCTACCTACAGCAGCACTGAAAAACCAAGGTTGTTATACATAATAGAATGAATTATTCAAATGCTCTTGTAACTAGGAAACCTACTGGAAATGAACCTTTCATGTAACACCTGTGCCTCTCTGAGCACTCTCATATATCTGTCTAGGTATTATTTGATTAATAAAGCCATAGTTTGAGAAGGATACCTTAAAAAAAAAATTGTTTTTAAGAACATTAAGTGCTATCTCTTGTATTGGTATGAAAGTCCTCCCTAATACTGTCACTTCCACTCCTTGCTACTCGCTGCAGAAAGCAATTGATCAGATTAAACATTTTTGGGAGATAAAACTTTGCCACTATTACAGCCGAGTGGGTCTTGCTGTCTAGGGTTCTGCTGCCTTAGAGCAAAGCCTGTGTTTTCATGGAGTTCACTGCCATGGTGCTGAGGACACGCCATGTACCTTTGGATGGAGTGGGTGGGTGTCCTTGGCAGGAATCAGAGTGTTTGTTTTAAGGAAAGAAAACAAAGCAGAGCATGCCAGGTACTCCTGTAGCAGATGACTGAAAGTCAGGCCTTCTGGGCCTCTACAAGCAGAGCCAAGTTCTGACTGGTTTATGAAAAGGACCATGTTGGTAGCAGGTCTCAGACATTTCAAATCTCTCTGCTCCAGGTCCCAGTTTAACTCATATTTCAAAACTCATTCCTCTCTCATTTATGCTTCCCATAAGTCATTACCTCCTTCAAGTGTTGCTGATGGTGGAGCTGTTATTCTAGGGCCAAAACTATTACTCTCTTTTGTCCTATTGACTTATGTCATTGTCAGAGTCCAGCTAACAGCGGACCCAGTGACTCTCAGACCTCCTCTCTAGCCTAGGTCAGCTCTCTTGACCCCTTTCTTTACTAGGAATTTTTGCACCCTGAGACAGTGAGACTGAGGAGACCACAGTAGCCATGAACCTTTGTTTCTGAGCATTTTTCTTCAGCCATATTCCTGTGCCGAGGCCTCTTTCACAGTGTGCAATCAGCATTGCTTCATTAAGACACTAGAGGAGAACTGAGGGGATGAGAAAGAAGCATAATCTCGACAAGCTGCCCTCCACTTGTTGATGAAATTCAGTGCAATGAATGCAAGAATTGTTAGAACTTGCAGGCAGAGTACTGGGTTTTTGGATTTAATTTTTTTTTTTAATAAAAGAACAGGAGGTCAAAAAGGTACAAGTGTGAGCAGATCATTTTAAACTTTTGCTTACTGCCCTAGAAATTTTAGTGTGTATGGGAGAGAAGAAGTTGCACACAGAATATCAAATTGGACAGTGTGATCTCTCTTTGTGTTTAGGGTTGGTCAACTCGACTTAGTTAGAATGCAATGACAGTGCTGAGATAGAACATGGGGTACAAAGAAAGGCCTGATACTGGGGTAACTCTTTACTGAGCCATCTCATGCAATACTGAATTATAAACGTGCTTCACTTTTGCAGGATGATTTTTATTGTTCTAAAGGAGAAGCTTGTGGTTTTGGGGAAGGTCAGAAAGGAGGCAACGTGATAGCAGGGTACCAGACTGCTGCAATTTAGGAGTAGAGAATTGCACTAAACTCCATCAAACTTGTTCCTTTGAAATGCAAATAAGACCAGCGATCAAAGAACTACAGAGGTGATTTTAATGATCTCTCTGGTTGCTTCTCAAGCAGGCTGATCTAAAAAATTGCAATTCTCTGTTGTACTGTATGTACTTGGATTCCATCTTGTGAGGGCTAAGTGGTATTTTCCTTCCACTATCTGCTTTTCCTACAGATCTTTTGTGATGTAAAATCACTTCTCTAGTTGAATCCAAAGATAAAGCATCAAAATAGAAGTCGTGATGAGCGGTCTGTGTTTGAGGAAAAAATTGCAGCAATTTCACAGGGAATACGCTCAGAGGGGTTGGTTTCTGACCCAAAGAAAGGGCAAAATAGGAAGCTTCCCTGTAGGAAGAACTGGAAAAGTATTAATATTTCCTTAATCTCATCAGAAGATATTCACCAAGCAGTCAATGCTACTTGTCATATGTATTACCAGGGCCCTTAGAAGGTACCTTGTGAGACCCTACATCAAAGGGTAAAGCATTGCACCTAACTTGAGATGAGTGAGTGAAGGGAAATTGTCCCAAAACTCACTTTTCTAAAGTCAAAATTTTTAAAGTCTAATGATTCAAAGTCACAGCCTCGGCCCCATTGTCAGATTTTGGCAATGGTCATCCAAAGTTCATAGACTTGAGAGTGTGGCAAGGTTTTGGAAAAGGAGTATGAGATGGGAGAGACAGCCCACTCAGAGGGAGATGCTGGCTCAGCTCTCTGCAGTCCAGGAGAGCTCAAAGGACCTCATTTAGGATCACTCTTCATACGGTCACAAGACAATTGGCTTTAGTAATCTATAGATTTCCATTCTGGCCACATCCAGGTCTGTAATTATTGGAATTTTCAAAAGTCCAGTGAAAATGGTACCATTCCATGTGGGCTACCATTCAGGTAAACAGTGTTTCAAGGCTGTCAGGGGATTACTGGTTATTCCCAATCTTATTCCCCACCGTGATCAGGCAAGAGGAGTTCCTGGTACAGTTAGTGCCATTCTCACCTTAGCCATGCAAGAGTTCCTAGTGCAGTCAAAGGACACTTGATTGCCCAACTCATCGGACAAAGGTCGAGATCTCACAAGAATTGCTGAGACTGTAGAGCAGCCCAGAGGATGGGGGTGGGATTGTACCCCAACAACCCATTCCTCACAGAGGTGGGAAAGATGGTGCAGATGCCTCTTGCCTCTGTGCCTATAACAGACTGATGTCAGTTTTAATTTGAGGGAAAATTTTGATTAGTCTACTTAATTAGCTGGCCAGGAAAGGACCTGGGAGTGCTGGTCAACAGTGGCTGAACAGGAGCCAGCAGTGTGCCCAGGTGGCCAAGGCCAGTGGCATCCTGGCTTGTATCAGCAATAGTGTGGCCAGCAGCTTTCAGGAAGTGACTGTCCCCCTGTACTTGGCACTGGTGAGGCTGCACCTTGAATCCTGTGTCCACTTTCGGGTCCCTCATTTACAAGAAAGATATTGAGGCTTTGGAGTGTGTCCAGAGAAGGGCAACAAAGCTGGTTAAGGGTCTAGAGGGTAAACCACATGAAGAGCAGCTAAGGGAGCAGGGGTTGTTTAGCCTGGAGAAAAGGGGTCTTAAAGGAGACCTTGTTGCTTTCTACAACTACCTGAAAGGAGGTTGTAGCAAGGTGGGGTATTTGCCTCTTCTCCCAGGCAACCAGTGACAGGACCAGAGGAAATGGCCTCAAGCTGCACTAGGGGAGGTTCAGGGTAGACACAGGGGAAGAGTTTTGTCACAGAAAGGATGTTTAAGCATTGCAATGAGCTGCCCAGGAAGGTGCTGGAGTCACTATCTTTGGAGGTGTCCAAGAAATGACTTAGTGCTATGGTCTAGTTGACAAGGTAGGTTCAGTCAAAGGTTGGACTCAATGGTCTTGGAGGTCTTTTCCAGCCTTAATGATTCTATAATCAGTTACTATTTGCCCTGTCCCATTCTGTTCTCAGACTAGCTAAAATGGGGAATTATATGGGGGAAGATAGTGAAGATTTGTTGTTTTTCCAAATCAGTTTTGACTTCAGAAATTTCATTTTGTGCTGCAGCAGAAATTGAGTATTCTGGTACATAAATAATCTTTGAATCAGGGATTGCAGGAGCTGCTTGGAGTACACATACTGTTGCCTCCCAATTTCTCTCAGGGTTAGGGTCAACATTTGAACTGAAGGACCACACTCTGCTGTCTGGCAAGTGCCAGCTTTTGATGTTCAGAACATTGAAACCCAAAATATTTTCCCTGTGAACTTTAACAGCAGAGCAAGTAGACTTGTGCTTCTGCCCTGGAGCCATAAATAAACTTTTGCAGTTTGGCACATTGCTCTGTTCACTGCAATGATTTCTAACTCTTTGCTACCCAGGTTGCACACCCAGTTTCTCAGTATCCTGTTGTGTTAATATTGAAATCTGTAGTCCCATACACAGAGATTTCCTTAATTGCTGTTGAGAACTAACTGGAAACAAAATATATGGGCCATATCATTGTGTCTGGGAAACACATTAATTAGCTTCTGGATATCGGTGGCAGGTTGTCTCAGTTACAGCTCATGGAATGCCTAATGCTAATGCTTGATTATATAGCTCTCTCCGCCTCTGAGTCCTAGGTTGATGATCAATGAGTCCCACTTTCTCAGAACTATTTTGGAGCATTGTTTAATTTTTTTGGTATTACGACCTGTATTTTTGATTTCACTAGATAGATCACCCCACCCCTCACCATAATTTATGATATAATGCATTAGTGTGGCCCAGGTGGGGAGATTTCTGTGCATTGGGAGCTTTTTGCCTGTGCCTGTGGCAACTTTCCTTACTATCAATAGGGCATTGAAATCTGTCTCTGTTAATTTCATCTTGTTTTGGAATGAGAGAAGGCTTATGTACAGCAGAGACTCCCTTAATTAATGGCTTTAGCATGTCATGATCTACAATTGCCAAAACAGAAACATCAAGAGGGCTGTATTCATGCACGGCCTAGATACAGGCAGGTTTTGTAATACCTGTGGAAAGCTTGCTCTAGGATCTAATGGGTATCAACAGACGTTCTCCTCTCTCCAGTGTATCCGTTCTGCTAGCCTAATATGCACCCTACTTATTGTAGAGTGAGGATCATTTGGGGCCCAGGGCCAGAATTAAAAAAGACACAAGGATGCTAAAATCCATTGACCTCATCACCATTTAGTAAGATTCTATCTCTTCTAATTAGACAGACTCACCATAGATATTCAGTTTCAGTCTTGCCTGGCTCAGAGCCCTTACACTCTTGCCAATCAACACTCTGAATGGGTTTGAGGCAATTTGGAGGGGTGGAGATGTCGGACGATAGTCTCCTTCCTTTGATTCAATAGCCCTGGTTCTCCCCAGTACAGAGAGAGAGAGAGATCAAATTATGACTGGATATAAGTGAAAAAGAAATAATTCTTTAACAAGAAGGATGCTAAACAACAATACTGATAAAACTGGGTTAAGCTAACCAGAAAACTCCCAAGATCCGACCCACTGGACCAAAACAAGATGGTAGCTGAGGTACCGCCACCCATTACAAACTGGGAGGAATGGTTTGGAGGGTCAGTGTGTTATAGGTGTGAATCGAAAAGTGGTTAGCAATTCAATTTTATTTATTGATATAAAACAAGTATTAACTTTATTAAAAACAAAGAA
>JAWWMO010000138.1:24132420-24151187 GCA_035047845.1 Dendrocincla fuliginosa
CCCTCAACACCTGGATTGTCTGAGTCATCAGCATTCCAGTCTTTTCACACTTGTGGATACATTCTTCTCCTAGGATAATAGAATACCACCCTTATCTTAAGGCCCTCCTCACAGTCTGAATTAGTAGGCATATTTGAGGAAAAGAGAAAAGAAAAGGTGGATACCAGAGTCTTTATGTAACCCAGAACAATGGGAATCATTTTTTGGTGTATGATCTTATACTCCATCCTGAGATCTGTTCTTTCTTCTGTTTTTGTAATACGTCTGGGTTCCTACGTAGGGGGATTTCAAGGAGTTAAAGAATTGTCTTCACCTGGGTCACCAGGCAACTCTTCAGGGTCACTCAATATGTTTCCATCCCATTCTTCAGGGAATACAATTAACTTTCTAATCTGTACAGTGTTGGGTGGAATGGATTGGATGCATAAGCATCAGCTCAACCTTTTCTTGCAACTTTTCTTCCCCCCCCCTCTAACCGTTTCTGCAGCTGCCCAATCTTCAATGACAGTAATGACTCAGCTGCTTTCCTGCCTTCTGTTTCTTTCTCCAGCACCTGTTTGCTTGTATATTTTATTATTCTTCCTAAACTTACAAGCAGTTTCTAGGCAGGTGACTAACATTTTACAAATAATTCCTTTTCCATCCTTTATGTGGCCCCTGGCCATCTTTAACTGTTCTACAGCTTTCCAATAGTGCCATTTATCACAAGCCCATTCTATTGAGAATTTGAGGGTTGGACTTATCCCATACTTCTGTAAATAGCCTGTGACTATCACTTTGCATCCCACCAACAATGCCAATTTGACGCAAATTAGTGGTTTATAGAATCACAGAATCTCAGAATATACTGAGTTGGAAGGGACCCACAAGGATCACTGAGTGCAACTCCTGGCCCTGTATAGGGTCAACCCCAAGAGTCATGCCATGTGCCTGAGAGTATCATGCAAACAGTTCTTGAACTCTGTCAGGCTTTGTGTTGCGACCACTTTGGTCATTTAAGAATCACCATCAAAGCTATTAGCAAAAGCAGGTCTAAGTTGCATTGAAACTGTGTGACTTGACAGAGTTCAATGATAAGGTTCACTCTATTACTTAATATGTGAATGAAACACACAAAGGAAAATCGAGGGGTTTTTGATGTATAGATACTCCTATGAAATCCTGTAAGGCAGCTTGTGATATAACAGATGTTAGAGATATTCTGGAAATCATAACGTTATTGTCCTCTTCACACTCAATCTAGCAGCCACCTCCCCATAGCAAGGAATGGAGTGGTGCTGTCATGAAAATTAATGAGAAGACAAACTTTTTTAAAAAACTGCATTTATGAATTTCCTTACAAACTAAAACAACAGAGCTGATATGTAATATCTTACTGCTGAAGTGACACATATATTTTTGAGAGCTTGATCTTATAATATTTTGTGGAAATCTGCCACAGAAATCTGTATCATGGTACATTTAAAAAAAAAAAGTTGTGTCAGAACACATATTTAACATGTGTGCTAATGGTTTACCTCACACCACACCACTACTTAATTTAGAGTTCTGTAATGCAGAACTCCTGGCATTCAGGTTGGTCAGGGGATTTTGTTCAGGGCTTTTAATTTCTGCACTTCAATAGCTCCCATTTTGGACAGTGCTTAGTAGAGATGGTTATTAATGCATTCTGCAACCTTTCTTTGGATGTTGAACTGGCAGTATTCACTTCATGGTTTTGCCTTGAATGCTCTTTTCCTCTCTCATGTTCATTGAGAATAGTGACAGGATATATGGCACATTTAGACATTAAAAAAAAAAAGTACTTCCTTTAGTATCTAAGACATGATGCTTTTATTGAAGAGAGGTCCTGTTTCAGGAGCAAGATTATAAAATTATTACATTCAAATAGACATGTAGACAAATAGTGTATTTCTTTTCGAATAGCAATAATACAGACAGGTCATGCTTAGAATACATGAGCTTTTTAATGACAGAGGAAGTAAACATAATGATGTTTTCAGAGTTTGCTGGGCTGTAGAAGTGGCAAAGCCAGATTCAGTGAATTTAGACATGAACCATACCCTTTGGGACCACAGCACTGTACATGTGTCTCATGAGCAGATGACAAATCTTATGGCTGCATTACATGTTCAAACATTTGATTCTTTGCTGACAGCATAAAACAGCTTCTCTGAAGGCAACAGCCATAACTGAACTGTGAGTACTGCCCAGGTACAAGGGCATTTGTGGTTTGGGAGCCAGACAGAGCTTGGGAACTTATACCAGAAAGCTGTCAGAACTTCAGGAACAGCGTCGGTTTGGATAGTGTCTGGTTTCATTCACCAAGCATTCCTGAAATGTACTTTATTTCTGAGTGTTTGTTGTTCATTTAAAACGCAGTTGTGTTGAGAGATTTTGGGACACTTCTGCAAACACCGAAGCTGCTGTTCAGAGGTCAAGAGCCTCCAGGCAGTTTTCTTTAGAACTACATATACTTTCTGACACCAGGGGGATTTTTAATAAACAAGAGAGAAAGAAGGACCTTCATTTACCTTAAGACAGATGACTGTGTAGTGCCCAGGCATTCCTCTGGGCTGTTTTAAAAAGGGTTCAAAAAATTTTTGCAAATTGGATGCAACAGAGAATCTCCGAAAAGCATGCTTAGTTGCAGGGTTGTATCAGCCTGTGAGAGACCACACTGAGCCAAACTACTGCGTGTTGGACTAGTTAAAAAATTATCCAGTAAATCTGAAACAGTGGAGTTATCTAGGGGTTTCTCTAAAAGAGTTAGCAAGTGTAAGGATGAGACCTAGTACAGTGGCTGAATAAAAGCTTCCAGTTGACTAGAGGAGTCCTAAGGCTGTGAAATTCATGACACTAAAGAAGGAAAAATACCTCCTTAACAAATACAAGGTCCCCTAAAAAGACAGAGGTAGCTCTTTCTAAAGTAAAAAGTACAGTACTTAGTCTGGCATCTCCCCTTTTGACCTCCTCCTGTTAGTAGTTGTCCTTCCCATTTAAATAGAGTCATAGGAGGGTCATAATGGCAGCCCTCCAATACCTAAAGGGAGCTTAAAAGAAAGCTGTAAAGGGACTTTTAACAATAGAGTGATAGGACAAAAGGGAATGGTTTTAAACTGAAATAGGGTAGATTTGAATTAGATATAAGGATGAAATTCTTCTCTATCAGGTGGGTGAGACACTAGAACAGATTTCCCAGAGAAGCTGTGGTTGACTCATCCCTGGCAATGTTCAAGGCTAGATTGGATGGGACTTTGATCAACCTGGGCTAGTGGAAGAGGTCTCTGCCCATGGCAGGAGGATTGGAACTAGATGGATTTTAAGGTCCCTTCTAACCCAGACCATTCTACGAGTCTATGATATTTCTCATCTTCAGGACTATTTAATTTCTGATTCAGAACTTGAAGCTCATGCCATTTTCCTCAGTTTGATTACCTGACCATTTTCTTTTTGTTCATTTATTCTTACATTTAAGAAAACATTGTGTCTGATTGTAAAATATTCTAGAAGTTGCCCATATGTTGAAGAGTTGAGACACGAAAAACCTGAATGAGTAGCTGTTTAACAGTAGATAAAATCTGGCTGTTCTGTTCTTTGCTCATTGTACAACATATAGTTTAAAACACATGGGATTGTGATATATTTTTGCCAAAAGACATCAAAATCTGAGTTGTCTTGATCTGTGTGCTGAATGAATACAGGTAAGAGACTTGGCAGTTATCCTCTGACAAAACCCAACAACCAAGATTCTCACTGGAGAAGAGAATAAAGATGTGTTGATTTTCATAGATTTTGGTTTTGTATCACTGCATTTCAGCTTTTCAGGTTTGTGCTGTGGGCAGTGCATAGCAGAGCACTATGTGCTCCTCCCTTTCTCTGCACCTAAGCAGCTTCCCCATCTTGCACATGGCTGGGCTGCCCCCTCTGCATCGGG
Organism: Dendrocincla fuliginosa; assembly: GCA_035047845.1. NCBI lineage: Eukaryota > Metazoa > Chordata > Aves > Passeriformes > Dendrocolaptidae > Dendrocincla > Dendrocincla fuliginosa. The sequence continues at coordinate 24,136,358 of JAWWMO010000138.1, forward strand.
TCAGACTAAGCTCTGCTGAGTGAACAGCAAGACTGCCTCTCTCCAATGTTTGTTTGTTTGTTTTTAAGAGCAGAGGTGTTTAATAGTAGGCTGTAAGTTCAATTCATCCTATCCACTCCAAGTATCGTGCATTGCATCAGGTGAAGCAACTCAAAGTTGCTGACTTTGGAAACCTAAAACAGTGGGGTTCTGATGACTGAATATTAATCCCCCAAGCACAGCACACATTGCATATTGTTCACAGAATTAAAGGGCAATCTCTTCGCTTTCAGCATTTCCTTCTTGAAATCAGGGATAAAAGACTACCTGAGGAATAGAAATGGTTGCTGCTATGATATTAGAATTAATGCCAATGCATATTTGCTCTATGTTCTTCCCACTCTCTAATTTCCCAATGGACCAATCATCAAAAATCACTTCAGTGAATTTTCCTGTGAATGTTGCTTTCAGCTTAGGACACTCATCTTTAGCATCATGGTCATAAATCCTCAGTAGAATAGTGTGGTTTCATCAAAGAATTCCTGCCATTTGCTGCAGAATTGAGGTGGCTGTATTTAGCAAGGAAATCTTGACAATGACAGGGGAAGAGAGGGCATAAAGCAAGGGCAGGAAAGACTAAAAGACAAGGTACATTGGATCTCAGTGAGGGGAAAAAACAAGCATAATGACAAAGTTGAGGCTGGAGTAGCTGGGGAATATCATCAGCAGAAAATGAGAACAAAAGTAACAGAAAAATTACATTTTGTCCTTTTTTACGCCTACCTAATTGGATCTACCATAAAATCAATATCCAGTGCAAGGAGAAGAGTTGGAGAAATCTATAGTGGTCCAGTGAGCCAAAGGGGATGAATGAATAATGAATCAGTAACCAAAATCCTCTAATTACATAGGGGATCATTTTCTTGGAAGCGAAACAAGCTTAATATAAACAAAAAGGAGTGGAAACAACTGCCCCCCGCCCCAAATTATCCACAAAGATGAGACAACAATTTTGTGTCAGAAAAGGAAACTAAAGTGTGTGTTCTGGAATCCAGTAGCAGGAGAGGTATTTTAGACCTTGATTACCCAGTGGCTTGACTGCAGCTCTTCCATTCCAGGAGCTTTATTAGAGAAGCAAAGGTCTCAGTCTTTTCATCTTGGAGGCTGTGAGGAAAGACTGCACAGCCTTGCTGTTCTCCTCTGCCTGTCCCCTGAGAATTGTGGCTACATGCCCTTTATGGTACCTTCCAAGAAGCCAGGAATTAACTTTTGATACCTTCAATTTGTACTTGTATGAAGGCTTTATTCACCTAAGATAAAGACCTTCTATAGAATTCTATCAAAAAGGTCATATTGATTTTTTTTGTCTCTTCACCAAAACCTCTATACTTGATGGATTTTATATTTACCCTTACATGTTAGGATGCCTTTATAACCACAATGTAATAAAGAAAAGGAAATGATCGTGTTATTTTCACCATGGCTTAAAAAAAGCGTACGTGTTTAAAATATAAGATGATGTAGTTTAAATCCAACTACAGTTTTTCTGCTTTATGGTATGCAATGCTCTGCAATTGCAGTTTTCAGTTACTATGGAAAAGTATGTTTGTACACACACACTCACCTGCACACATGAAGAGACTAAAAAGTGCCAGAGAAAGTCTAAGCCTCTGCTGGAAATGATGTATAGATCTGTCCCTGTGGCTGAAGGGCGACCTGCATGACTCCTAATGTGCAACAATACCACTGCATATGAAAGATGATACTGTCCCAACAACATAAGTGCATAAATTGGCTACACTTAAGGTCAGAAGCCATCTTTTGACATTAAACCAGCTCAATTTGATGTCCAAGGTAAATAAAGCAACAATTTGCACTAAGTTCAGTACAGAAGCAGATCTGAATTTCCTGGTATGATTGACTGTGGCAGCAAAGAGTTGGCCACCCTCTAGCAACTTTCCTCTGTCTATTCACATGCATCATTATCTTCAAAGGTATTTTTGCTTGGCCTTGCCTTTTTGTTCTCTCTATGCTATCATAAGCCTCAACATCCAAGTGTTCCTGCTTGCCAGCAGTAGCTACCTGACTGCCAGTTCTTACAATCTATGTAGCAGCCAATAGCTGACTGCCCACCTGCAACTAGTAGCTCACAGAGCAGTGAATAAGAGGCTTATCTGCCTTGAAGATAAACAAACAAGTCAGAGATCCAAAAGAACCAACTTCAAATGCACAAGGTAAAACTTTAACAGGAGAAAGCTGGAAAGAAGCATGAGTTAGGTGAGGCAAAAGAGCGGGAGGGGCAAGAGTGAGGCATCTCTCCAGGCATAAACAATAGCACACAGGTCCAAAATTCACCGTCTGGAAAACTGTTTTCCTTGCTAACAAAGTTGAAAACTCATAAGATCTACAGACCCTGGAGCTTGCCAAATTCTGAAGCATGTGTAGTCATGAAGGTAGAAATGCTTAGGAAGTTACTGATGTATAAACTCTACTGAAGAATTGCTACACAAGACCAGGAATGTCTGTAATACGTTTAAACAATATGATTTTTTGCTTTTATGTACCCAGTGCTTTTGAATTAATGTTAGAACACTCCTTTGTTTTGCTTTGTTTTGTTTTCATATATATTACCTGACAACAGGTGGAACAGACTTTACTAGGTGGGAAGATTAGGTCTGAATGATGCCGTGTGTTTTGGGTTGAGTAAATTGGGCCTTTCTTACAGTAGATCACTGTAGGTTTCAGCTGGGATAGAGTTACTTTTCTTCCTAATAGCTGGCACAGTGCCATGTTTTGAATTTAGTATGAGAATGTTGATAACACACTGATGTTTTGGGTTTTGCTGAGTAGTGCTTACCCTAAGTCGAGGACTTTTCAGTTTCCCATATTCTGACAGTGAGCAGCTGCACAAGAAGGTGGGAGGAAGCATGGCCAGGGAAGCTGGCCAGAACTGGCCAAAGGGATATAACTATACCATGGAGCATCATGCTTATACATACATATAAGGTATACATACTGGGGGAGTTGGCTGGGAGGTGTTGATTGCCACTCTGAGGGACAGGCTGCACATCAGTCAGGATGTGGGAAAAAATTGTATTGGATGATGCTAGTCTTTCTTGGATTTTATTCCTCTTTTTTTTCCCCTTTTGTCAATATTATGAATTTATTCCTTTATTTCAATTATTAAATTATTCTTACCTCAACCCACATCTTTTACTTTGTTTCTGGTCTCCTCCCCACCCACCAGCAGTGAGGAGTGAGTGAGTGGCCATGTGGTGCTTAGTTGAGGGCTGGGATTAAACCATGACAGACGCAGTGCTGAAGTGGCTTTTAGGTCAGTACCTCAGACCAGATTGGAATAGGTTGCCAGCATTTTTTCACTTGATGAAAACTGAATGTGATTTTAAAAGCCAAAAGAGTAATTGTACTGTAATTATCAATTGTCAATGAAATTATGCATGTGTCTAGTGTAAGTCCACTCTTAAAGGCAGAGCTCTGCTCGAAATTGAACAGTTCAGTTAATGTTCTCTAATGATACAAATGAGCAAGTTTATTGTCCTACTTAAACCCTTCAAGTAGGTTTTCTGGATTTTCTCTGATTTACAGCTTCACAAGACAGAGGGCAAACAGCCCTTGGTGGTGTCCATCAGTCATTTACAAATAGGGAGAAAATATCCTAGTGCTTTTTTGTTGTCTCAAAACGGTTTGTAGAAATGGCCTCTCCTTCTGCAAGAGAATGTGGAACTTGGAGAGAAAAACACCATGTTGCAAGGGCCTGGGGAAGTCAGTGAGGCAATATATACCACTTGTAGTGTTACTGTTTAATCAGCTGAACGGTTTTGTTTAGCGAGAATACAAACCTTTATTTCTTTGGCCAGCACGTGGAAAATACATCTACCTGTAGTTCATCTTTTGTACAAGTGGATTGTCTGTAACTACCATTTGAGCAGTGTTTGCCACCTTGCCTGGACTGTTTTCCCTGAGCCTTTGCAAAGAGCTGTGACAGTGGAGGGAAACTGTTGTATATGACCACATGTCATACAGTGTGCTTGATGAGCCCAACCCAATGTCAGCATATTTTGGGATCCTAAGTTGCTACTTTTTCTGTCTAATGCTATTGTAAATTTGCTCTTTCTTTTATGCCATGATTTGAGGAAAAGAGTTTTCAAAGTTCTATTAGCTAATGCATTTCAGAGGGTTTTATACAACATGAAAGGCAAGCTGCTTAGCCAAAAATTTTGGCTTGCTTTGTTTAATGAACTTAATCATTCTTTCTGAGTTCTGTTAAAGGCTTTTGAATGTTAGGTATGAGTAACCAGCAGCGTGTTTACCAAGGATCTATTGAATTAATTGTGAGTCTGAGAAAAAATTAATCATGTCTGTAAGGTCCTTTACTCTCGGTAACATAATCTTCAGCCTTCTAGTTCTCTGTCTCTGATGAGACATGAGCTTCACCATTGTCCCAGTGTGGTCAAACACTACCTTGCCAGTGATATCAGTAGCAAAATTGAGCTGTTGTCACAGCTGAACAGGAACTGCCCTAATAAAGACTATTCTAAATCTCTAGTTACTGAAGATTTTCATATATAATGGTACAGCCTGGGCACTTTTTCCACCAGAAAACCCTTTTCTGTGCTAATAATGAAGCTTAAATTATAAAGGGGTACTTTCTAAATTAACACTTTTTGAGTTTTTCACCAAAGTTATTGAATTGTAACTTATAGAGTACTTTCTTGTTTTTGTGAAGTTTGGATGATAACACCAATATTAGTTTATTGATGACAACCTCGGTCTAATTTATTATAAACCAAATATCAGAAGAAAATTCTATGCTACATGTGATTTTCATGAGGTGTGCTTGATTAATACCAATTCATCAAAGGTCCACAGTCTGTTAGTCCTAACAGACAATAAATATAATTAGAGAGCAGCTGTTAGCAAACTTTTTAGCAAGTATTTAAATTGTATTTGAAATTTCCAGTAACTGGAGAGAAGCTGGGCTCAAATAATTTTAAGGGTTTGTACTGGAACAAATTATTTTTAGCAATAGCTATTGATTATTTAAGTAATTTATCACGCTTCAAAAGGCTAATTCCAAACTTCAGTCATCTCAGAGGAAAAATTAAATTGGTCTGTTAATAGTTGATGTTGCAGAAATCAGTGGAGTTAGCATTGTTTGTAGATAATGTATTGTGACTCAGAGCTCATCCTGTTTATCCACAGGGCTGTTACTGGATTTAGATGGGATAGTTTGTGTTTCCCCTGTTTCTTCCACTGTTGTTTGTGGGTTGCAGCTTCTGGGCTTCACAGGGCAAAGTTCACAGAATCCAATCTGAGATGCAAATTGTTCAGTAGCCATTGAGAACTGGTCACTAAAATGTTTGGTCCTTCCAGGCACATCCTGCTCACCCCTATGCCCCTACTGAGCTTGCTCCTTTGTATCATAAGTGAGACTTATATAGTGGTGGAAGGAACCCAAAATGGCAATCATCAGTTCATTGTTTCTAAAAATAAATTGGTAAAGTACCTGATTGTTGATGGAACAATCAGGACAATGAATATTAAGCAGAAAATTATGAATGCATGAAAGGTTTATGGGTTTATAATTCAAAAGAAATCAGTAGATTGTAATCTAGTACTGCTTAGTCAGTGTTCAAAATCTAAGCACTAAATAATTCTATCACCAAGTGATATTTTGCAACTATCTGATAATTACGAAGATTTAAGCAGGAAAATTAGCACCAGAATCTGGCAGGTATTTACAATTCCTCTTGAAAAATCATCTAGAAATGCCTTTCTTCAGAAGCGAAGCCATCTAAATTGCCCATTTCTGATACAAACCTGTGACAAGTGTTTGGATCCACAGTATAGGTGTGCTAGGATTATTAAGCACTAAAAAGTCCTTCATGTTAATTTAGCAATTCATTATCCTGTTGTAGACCCCTCTCAGGCATCTGACTGTGTGTGTAAACTCAATCTGTTACAATGCAAAATAGAATGGGTTCACACCACTGGCCACTGATGGCGATAGAAGATAATTTGCACAAGCCATGTGAAGAAAATGTGGTGTTAGGTTCCAGGACGCTTGAACATCTGGAACTTTATGTAGGGTGGATCACAACAAAGAGCAGCAAACCAACTTGTCTTTGGAGTGAGGGTGGTTATACTCACCTGTTTAACTTAGCCTTGTAACATTAGATGTGCAGGTAAAGCCAGTTACCATTCCTTGGCCATACATTTATGTTCCAGCTGAGGTGTCCATAAGACTTTAAACTGCTTTGATGCTTGTATTTGTGTCTGTTCATAGTCTATGAGCTGTTTACCTTCAGGGAGTTATGTAGAGAAATACAAATACCTAAGCTTGCTTTGATATTAAAAGCAACACTGCTATGTTAATGCAGTGCCCCACTGCTCTGCTGGGTGAATTAGCTGTGTCACTTGGCCCCTGGTGAGTGAGTTCATTTGTTTGAAATTGCTATTCAGAGATTCCTGAATAACTCACCTAGTGTATACACACTTCTATCCCATAATTTTTGCTCTTCACACCAATGTGATTCAGTTCAACCTGGTACCTAACTGTACTAGGGTAAGATATTCTGCAATACAATTTTCTACACATGGATTACTTTAGGAATAGCTGTCGTATTTTATACTTGTACCCTCTGTTATTCTATCTCAGCTTTCAAATGTAGATCATCCTTACCATTTAAAAATTCAGAAGTAAGTAAAGTTTTGAAACGCAAAAACTTTAAACCAAATAATTGTGAAATGATCAGCAATTCTGACATCTACATTGAGAATAGGAGTTATGTGAGACTGCTGTTCCTAACAGATGACCAATGAAAACATTGATTTAAAAGTAAACTGCCTGGAGTCCAGCATTTGTGTAATTTCCAGCATTTCTTGGAGTGTGATAGATATTAGTTAGAGTCACTGTAAATTATGGATCAAAATCCTGCGAACTGCCACCAATGGTGATGGTCAAATCAGTAAATAACACATTTAGTATCAACTCACTGAAAAATTTACAACCGTATTATTTCTGATAAGGCTTGTCATGAAAAATGTCAATACCTCCTTCTCACAAACAGAAGCTGCGAAATTAACCTCTGCCTCTACTTGCAATTCTTAGTACCAGGTATGAGTGTGGGCTATAGTATGGGCTACTGTATCAGGCAGAGAGACTTTGTTATGAAAATCATTTAATTCTGGTAAAGTATATAAATCACTCTGTTGTCCCTCTTTTGGCATGCAGCCACAGATGTCTGATATTGATCAGCACTGGAGATTGCACACAAGACTAAATGTACCTTTGTTTTGTTGAGATATACATTCTTATAATTGTGGGTGAGGTGGAGTAAAGAGTGATTCAGAAGTATATTTCAGATAGCGAATACGGAAAATAAAGAACAATAATGCAGAGGTAAAACAAGAAGTCAAAGGCAAAACAATGACATAAGCACCACCACAGTGCACTGCAACTTTGGGCAGGATTTGCAAAGGGGGTTTTGCTGGCAGCCTGGTTTTCTCAAATAAAACTGGAAACTTTATCTGAAGTTCCAGATACAGGATTCAAGTTAAATGAAAGGACAATAGCTAGAAACAGAGTTTGCATTTTGTGTGCTTGTTCCCCAGACAGCACTTCAATAGCTGTGATGCCCACACAGGGTAGCAATCTGGAGCAAGGTGCCAGCTCTGCTCTCGATAGCAAGCTTGAAGGCACAGCAGAAAGCACATGACTGTGTACAGCCTTGTATATAAATATGAGGCAGTAAAACCCTTGTACAAATTAAGTCAAATGTTTATCAAAGCAAGTGAGAAAATAAGATCTTGGGTTAAGAAATGCACTGGGACTGTCTTCAGTTGCTAACTGCTTCCTATCAAATGGATACCTCTGAGCAACTTGATTAGATGGTTTTCTACCTGAGGAGAGATGTTTGTTTTCAAATCCAGCCTGAACCTCTCTTGCTTTGAGCTTATTTTTTGAAAACACAAGCATGCACTTGCTGATGTGAAGTCATCAGAAGGGTGACTTTCTCTTGGTCTGTGCTTCAGAAAACAGCTGCTGTGTCTGAATTCCTAATTACTGCAAAGCAATACTGTGGGCAATGTATTACCACCTGTAGCAGAAACAAATGTCTCCTTTGCCAAGCAGAAAAACATTTGGCAGATGGCTCATTTTGCCATTGGCCTAAGAGATGACCCAGTGTGTGCTGGAGGATAATGTGTTTACAGTGCACACGAGACCTCTTCAAACAGAGGTGGGGTGGCCCAAATGGCACACAAGCAATTACACTTGTAGAGCTCTAAGAGCACTACCAGCTCTGTTGTCAGGAATCCACTCTAAATTTTCTCCTCTCATTTCTGGGGTCCATCTCTGCTCCAAGCTCACAACCAGTTTCCATTTTCTGCTGCGCCCTGTAAGTTCATTTGGCAAAACCTCTGCCTCAGCTTTGGTTGCCTTGAACATGAAGTGCTCATGTTTTTGCTACTGAGCCCAACATAGTTCAGGGGTGGTTTGAGCATTAGCAGCATTTTTTTATGTCAGGTTGATGAGGGCTAATGGCCCCTAGAGTCAGTTCCTGATATTGTCAAGTTAAAATACACCAAGCAATTATGTACTTTTGCACTGTGTCCTATTAACCTTTCTAGTTTATTACATATATGACAGAAATTATGCCAAGATTTTTCCATAACAACATATGAAGAAAACAGGCACAGAAAAGGCTAGAATCTTTACCACATTACACAGGCAGAAAAAACAAAACTCAGAAACCTTGGTTTCTGAGCCTGGCCATTGTGGGTCAGCAATCAAGCTACAAATAACAGCAGCAAAAGAAAGCAGAGAGATGTCATCACAACATTTTTGTGCAGAACTTCCCATGCATGCTGCTAAGACACCTTTGCAATGGCAAAGTTGTAATAGTTGAAAATACCTTCTATATATGTTGTTGAAATTAAGAAGAATTGTGCTTCTCTGATGCAAAATGCCCTCAGGCAAATGCAAAGCTTAAAAGCGAGTAAGGAACCTCACTTCAGTATCACCCCTGATGCTTTTTCTTAGAATAACTTTCTTTCAGTGAAAAATATACTCTTCTACTTTTAGATTAAAATTTGGCTGGAGCATCTGCCAGCTCCCAGGCAGAGAGTGAACTCCCAGGTCCACTGTCACAGCTGTGTCCAGCAGCTCAGTACTATTAGGCTGGGAGAAATAGCCAGGGAGCTCTGCCTTCTGCTTTGCTTTCATGCACCGCAGCGGGAGAACTCACATAAAACGAGCAAATCAGCCTTATGCAGGCTGGGGAACCTGCTGATGGCAGGAGAATGGCATGGAGACTTTATGAGCCGGTTTTACTGGGCAAGAGCTTCATAAAACATTTTTGTCATTGATGTGCTTGTGGATGGAATGGCCTTTCTGTAAAAGAAATGGGCTGTTACACTGAATAATTGATGATACACATTCTTAAATGTTAGCACTTAGGAAGATTTCCTTTGTAAAAAGAAAAATGCCCTTTTTTTTTTTTTTAGGTTATTTGGGTATTGACAGTGGTGTGTCAGTTGGCCTTGGGCTCAGAAAAACTGCTGAATGAAAAATTCAGAGTTAAGCCTATAACTAAATGAGCCCAAATACAAGGCTAATGGTGCACTTGCAATTAGCAAAAGCAGTTTAGATTGAACAGAAACAAGTAAGAAAGAAAATGAGTAGGTTTTCAGGGGAAAAAAAAACAAGCAAGCCACTACGTAATTGTCAACCTCATACGCACACAAAACCAAGTCCATATGAAACCACACAGACAGCACAGCATGTGTGGGCTCTGGGCAAATGCATACGTGGTCTCAAAACCATGCCAGGAGCCTGCTGGTAGATATTAGCATGTACTGCTTCTTTTGTGACTGTCTGGGAAAAGTCTTTCAGCTGGGAATGATTTAAGAATAGCCCTCAGTTTGCCTGAGGTTACCCACTGAGCCCTATAAAGTGGATGACGTCAGCATTTGGGGCTTGGAGGGTTAAGAAAGACAAATTATGAGATGCTTTCCATAAAAACCAGTGTAGCCGGGCTTTTATGCAGTGCCCCTGTTTTCTGGGTCAGCCAAAGAAGCCAGCATGCCACAGAGATTGGCTTGGCAATCCATCATCCCTGCGAGGAATTGAAAAAGGAAATGCTGTGCAAGGCAGCATAGTCATGTTAGATCCGTCACTGTCAAAGCCCAGATGGCTGTAAGATACTGTGCTATAAAATTGCTCCAGAATTATATATTATATATTAAATATTCCTCTCTTCTAGTCAGCCATAAATTGTTTTTCTCTTGTCCAGTAACACTTGTTGAGAGAACTAATCATGGCACAGCAGTGAACAGGTTTCCAGTACTATTGGTTAAGCCCGCAGAAGTTAAAAGTACCTTTGAGTTCAGACGATTTTTTGAAATTTAGGCTATCCTGAAGGGTCAGGATAGCCTAAACATATCAACATTATTCAGCTACCAACCATTTCCTGATTTAAGTGAGCCAATGCTACTGGAACGACAGAAGACTAATTTACTTGGTCCTTTTTTATATTACCTTACCTTCTAGTAAAAAAAAAAGCGCTGGTCATGTTTACTTGTTGCATTTATCAGTATAGCAAGAGGCTATCTCTGTCCCAGATTATATCCTCATCAAAAATAGAATCAGCAAAGGACAGAAGTGGAAAAGAAAGTTGAATAAACTGAAGTGGCCCACCAAGGTCGTGCAGCAGACTGCTGGAAAAACTGAAGTCTCCTGATTTCCAGCCTTGTACTGTGCCTGCAGATCCAATGTATGTCAATGACACTTCTGAAAGGGATAGCAAAGCTGCACTAGTCAAAAAGCTAAGGGAGTTTGATAACATCTATCTGCCCTGCAGTTAGCCAGTTGAATGTTTATTCCCTTGAAGACAAATGGGGAGGAAAGCAAGCAGCCTATAAAGCAAGGTGGCTGCTGACTTCTGAGGCGTGATATAGGAGTGTGCGGTTCAGAGCTCATCACGGCAGTCACAGCAGTCACAGCAGCCAAGTGTTTGGGGTGATTTCTGTTGCTATGCATGCAAAAGGTTTGGCTGGGATGGGACAGAAGGCTGGAACCAGCAGATAAACAGCACCAGAGATAAATTTGTAATGAGTAGTAGTAGCTGTACTATGATTATTTTTTGTCCTGCAGTATTTATTATTCCTGCAGAGGCTTGGCTCTGGAGGTGTGTAGCAGTGAACTACTATTAAGTCTGTCAAAGTGAGAACTCTGAACTGTAAGAGAGCTGAAACTATTTTTATATTGTTCAGGGGTGTGCTGGAGGAAAAAAGATGGAGTAAAATCTACTTCATTTACTCCATTTAGCCTCTATTCAAACAGAAAGATTTAGAAAGCATCCAAAAATGTTGATTGTCAGATCTATAGAAACTAATAAAGGCTAGGAGACAATTACAGCGGGAGTGGCAATAATGTTTCTGGCCTAAGTGCTAAGTGAAAACAGATTTCTCTCAGTAGCTCCACTGGAAGAAATAATCCATTTCTAATTAAAAAGAGCTGGAATAGAAATGTGGGATGTTATGGCAAATATCCATAGCCAAGGCATCATTAGGCTTAAAGCCTGACTGGGTAATGCTAAAGAAACTTTCTAGCTCTAAACACTGTGAGTTACAGAACTGGAGAATAAAATACACCTTTAGGGAAGTGTATGTGTAGACAATGATCTATAACAAACTAAAAATTAGATTGAGTGCTCAGCTTCATCATTAGCTTTTCATAACTTGGACTCCTCAGGTGTTCAAACTTGATAATGAATTAAGAAGGTAGGAGAGGAAAGACAGCATTTTAGCATCCACATCTTATAAACAGAACCTCATGAACAGAAACCAAGCTTCTAAATTAGCCAGGCCCAAACCATCAGGACTGATGGCTCCTTTGCATCATCTTTGGTAACCAAGGATATCAGGACATACTCTTGGATCGTAGTCACACAAACTTCTTTGGGAATCAAGGAAACTAAGACCCTTAAGTAATATTAGGGGAGTTGCATATGTTAGTGTTTCTGGCCTGACAAATTCATATTTATAATGTCTAACTCATGTTTAATCACTTTTTTCATGGCTGAATACCTCCCCAGAACTGATTGTGAGGCAAGCCAGACTTCTGCAATCCAATGCAACTAGCAGATGAATCAGTCACAAGCAATATCATAGTGTGTTCCAGTTAGTAGACTGTTCAGCATTTGATTCTGGAGTATTTCACAGTATGTGGAACACATTTCAGACAGTGTTATCTTGTGCTGCTGCTCTTAGCATAGTACTCTAACTGAGATTAATTTTGTTGTGGTTCCAAAGCTCGATTCAGTTCACTCTGAGGCAAACTGGTACAGCTCCATTCACTTTGGCTGATTTTGGTCCCTAGTTAAACAGACTACATTTTAGAGGGTCATGCTGATACTTGCCTTTGAGTAGCATATTAGTATGTACGTGTTCCCTAGGTCTCTCTGCATGGGGCAGAAACAGGCTCAGTGACACAGTAAAACTGCTTCTGCAGTAAAGTAATATCCAGAGACAGTAAAAGGGTCAAAATCTGATCTCAAGGAGCTATTCAGCATGAAAATGGCTGAAATTATCAGGTCTACAGTAAGAACAGTCTGTTTATTGGAACAAGTGTTATGATTCGGAATGCTTTCCAAACCTTTCTGTATGTCTTGGAGTGTTATGTGGCCAAATTAAGCAGGGAGTTGTGTTTTCACATTTGCTTCCTATCACTGTCCTGCAGCTGACATCGGTGCAGAGCTGAGCATGAGGAACAAGTGGTTGAAACCTCTGTGAAATGGTTGAAGGTGTGGCTGTTCCTGGCCATCTGTCTCCCAAAAGTGAGTGACCCCATAAGGGAAACAGGACAGAGCTGTGCCTGTAAACATCACCTTCACTGTCCCAACACCCCTTGCTGGAGCTATGTAGCTGAAAGTATGCTTCAGCATCAAACCCCAGGTTGCAACCACAGCAGCAGAGGTGTCGGTGGCCACAGCTCTGCTTGTGTTGTGAGGCCAGGCAGTAACACACAGCAGAAGGCTGGGACAGCAGCGAGGGGGTGTGGGCACCACATGAGGGCTCAGTCATTAGTGTTGCTACATGCAGTTTTGAGCCCCAGCATCATCCTGGCATTACATATAGTCACGAGTCCCAGCAGTGGCATCTACATGTCGTAGCTACAGCAGAACTGTGGACAGCCTTGCACACTCACAGCAGTAGTTGTCTTAGCAGCCTGGTATTACATGCCAGACAACTCCAGCCAGACAGCATAAAACTAGTGTTGGGCACTTCTGTCTGTGGCAAACCATACATCGTTTCTCATGGCAGAGTTCAGCAGGGCTCTTCTGGACATGGCCAGCCTCCATAGTCCTCTCTCTTGCCATGTCTCCCACCCCTTTACTCACCAAAGGAAGCTGGCTGTTCCTGGCAGTAGTTGTTACATGATGACAGACTATACATCTGGCTGGGAGACAGAAGGAAAATAATCACTTGCAGTAGGAATCTCCTGAATTATCAAGTTCTGTCCCTGTTCTTAACAGGCAAGCCTGACACATTATCCTTTTCACAAACCAGCTAAACACCATCTTAAGCTCTTTACCCTCTCTACTTGTCTTGGAATGCTGTCCCATAGCTTTACAGTTATTGTGGTTAGTAATCTAATTCCCAGTTAAAATATATTTCTGGTCACTGTACATTCCTATGCTTCTTTATGATATTTGTAAGCTCACCAGTTCAATTTTTTTTCCCCAGGGAAATTTGAAAATGCAGAAGATGTAGTAAAGGAGGTTAAGGTTGGCTCTCTTCTGTTCTGCTTGCCCTAATTGTTTTGTGACGTGACTGAACAAATAGCATGGATGAAAAAGTATAATGTGAGTTGATTTGCAAAGAATTCTTATTAATTGAACCTGTCACCTTATTAGTTGCTTTACAGAGTACAAAAACCACATTTGTTGTCCCTGTATTGTCCTGTTGGACATTAAGATATCATAGCTGCCCATTTCCAGTTTTAACCTGGAAGACCATTTGGATACCTCTGAGCATGTCCATTATGATCTCTTAACTGAAATAGTTCAGGAAGTCTTATTGACTTTCTACTGCCTGTTATTTGTTGGAATTAACTATATATTTTGATAATATAGGTTGGAACCCTTTTCTTTCCTCCTCTTCCTCCTCTAGTTTCCTGAGTGGTTCAGTGGGCATTGCTATTTTAGCATTTAACAGGTTTCCCACAGTTTTCAAACTCTCAAGAACTGAATTGGTAAAACAGAATCAAATCAAGGCACATAGAGAAAAACACTCCAAAAATAAAAAGCAGCACTCTTTTCAAAGAGTAAAGACAGTCAAACATGCAATTCAGCTTATTTCATACATTCAATTTCTATAATGTATTGGTTATTTTAGCCTGCTTATAAACACATCACAGATTTTATCTATCATAATAATGGGTCACTGCTCCATACCTTGCATTTAACTCTCTTCTAGTTTTTCCTTCCTTCACAGTCAACAAAATATGAACAAATTAAGTATTTTTCATCTTTAGGAGCTTCAGTAGAAGAGGGGTAGTTCTAACTGAATTAATCTCAGATGACATTAAGATAGGAAGAGTGATTTGGCTAAACGTCTTGCTTGCTTGATTTGCTGATGGTAACAAAAGATGTTAAAGGGTCTGGTTCTCTTCTGACTCACTTGGCTACAGGGGGGTGAGGTCTTAGTGGAAGCAGTTGTGGTATAAATAAATGGAGTTGACGTGGTCTAGGGATGGGGACAGGTGCAGGGATGGTCCTCACTGAAAATGCTCTAGTGGGACTTTAACCTTTGATTCTGTGAGATG
>JAWWMO010000138.1:24151287-24189682 GCA_035047845.1 Dendrocincla fuliginosa
AGGGATGGGGACAGGTGCAGGGATGGTCCTCACTGAAAATGCTCTAGTGGGACTTTAACCTTTGATTCTGTGAGATGGGAACGGATCTGCTTCTGTAGCTCAGCAGAGACAAAGCTACTGGGTCAAGGCATTCAGCATACATGTGCTTGAATGGTTCAAGCTTAATTAAGGGACTGTAATTCATTTAATAAAAGGACTTTGCAGCCACTGCACTGGACATTTGCACAGGGCATCTAACCTTACACCAGCACCTGTTGAATGCATTATTGTCCTGCTGTGTACTACTCAGCCCTAAGGAAATAAGTGCCTGAGGAATACACTGAGTGCACCCAGTGATATGAGTGGACTAAGAGATTTAAGTACAGGCAGAGTGAAGTCCTGTAAATTTAATCTTCCAATGTGCTTGTCAAACATGCTGCAGGGATCTACCAAGATGTATATAATAAGATATGGGAAAAATGTTGCTTAATGTTATGACTTAAACTAAAAAAGCCCCAAAACATTGGAGTATATAATTTCATATCAGGCAACACAGTTTCCTTGCAAATATAACACTGTGCTTTGTGGCTTTCTGTTTGCATTTCAAAGCAGTTAAAGCCTCCTATGTTTGTTTTCTGCTAACTATAAGTAGTGAAAACATTCTAAACTGGAGATTTATTTTCCTATAATTCTGAGTAATGGACAAAGTTAAACAGAGTTGGTTATTTATGGACAGCTGCTCTCTCATTGTGCTTTTTATTTGCTTGCATGCCTTCATCAAGGTGGTAAAGTAAAATCCTGTTTTGGTACAGGTCAAGATCTGTGGGTGCAAGAACACATTGTGAACAGAGCTTTGTAAAATAATACTCAGAAATTAAAACTCCCGTGGCCATGTTTACTGCCCTAAATTATTTCTGGGATCTGCTGACAGAAAACACTGATTTAGATCCCTGTTTTGTCTTCACTGTCTCTGATAAAAAAAACCCCAACCCTGCAGGCAGGGGGAGACTGGTGCTGGTTTCCATCAGGCAGGGCCTCCTCCCCACCACTATGGGCAGGAGAAGGCAGAGGCATTACTGCATGTGCTACCCTGAGCCCACTCGCAGGGCACCGCAGCTGCAGGAGAAAATACAGAGGATTTAGGGAATGACCATGCTGCCTGTGTAATGCATGGCCATGGCTCTGAGGCAGCCACTGCCTGGCAGCTGGCAGCAGAGTGCACAGTGGCTCTGGCCAGGCTGCACAGGGGCTGTGCAAAACTGGCAACCTGACACCTCTTGGGAACAGTGATGACACTTATTATGGTCAGCTATGAAAGTGCAGTGTTTTATCTTCCTTTGGATTTCAGGCATTTGTTCATTCTTGCTTTTTCCAGCTTTTCTGTGCTTGGTGGAGACCCCTGGCTGTGTCATTAGCCAAGGGTTCACAGCCTTGGCTCCAGAGCAGGGATCAACAGGGAGTGATGGGGAGCCAGCCTGGCGTATGGATGGGGATCTCTCATGCTGAAAGAATAGGAGGGTGCATCTGGTATCATGGAGCCCTTCGCAGTTCAGGGAACTCACTTCAGGTTTTGTTCTGCATCCTGCAGTCGGCTCCCACAGTGAACTAGAAAGGCCAATCCAAGACTTGCTCATCCTGCTGTACCCATGGCACTGACTTCTCTGAGAGTCAGTGGAAAACTTTGGCCCCAGCATTTGCAGAAGGTATTTTGCTTCAGCTGTTACCATTATTTCTCTTAGATGTCTAGCTTTGAGCAAGGATTTAGTGTACATCAAAATTTTTGAAAATGAAGCCCAATTTTCAATGTCACATTTCCATCACTTCTGATCTGTTTTAACTTTCAATCTTGTGATGCCTCCTAGGTGCTTTTTCACTCCAGTCATTTGACTGTGAAAGTGAGAAAAATCAGTGCCAGTTTCAATTTAATATTGCTAACCGAATTTATCTGATGACTAACATAGAGCCACTTTTTTTTTAAAGATCCTGAATACTACTGATAGCTGAACATTTAAGAAAGTACACTTTGGTTGTTGCTAAATCCCATTTGGGAGGGAAGCACAAATTTCTGAAATGCAAAATACCAGCATCCATTTCAAAACTGAGCGTATGACTCACAGAGGGAATAAAATTAGTCTGCTTAATGACTACTGTCTGAGTGTCCTCCATTTCCCTGGGCACCATAACACAAGTCACTTAAAATGTTAGTCTTGAGACTGGAAGATAGTGTTAATTTCATACAGACTTTTCGCACAGCATCCAGAACATCACTGTATTTCTACAACCTGTATTTCATTTATTTTTATTATTTTTTTAATTAATTTAATGAAACATTTGTATAGATAAATAATGAGAGGAAAAGGAAAGCCTCTACCTGTTGGCTTTTCCTTTGTACAAAGTAGGTGTCCTAAGTCACCACAGGTCAGTGTGATGGGTTTTGTTTGGTAATATGCATGTATTTTGTAAGTGCCTTTAAATTCATGAAGTTCATCCAAAAAAAAACTAACTGTATTCTCCATGGAGAACCTATTGGACAATGAAGAACCAGAAAGAGCTTTGTTGAAGGTGCAGAAAGTCTTGCTGGCTACTGCTTGTTGAACTTGGTGGATGATTTCATGCTGAGTTAGCTACAGACCAGGAAAATCTTGTTCCTCTTGTTCCAAAGCAGCAGCAAAAGTGAGATGGAGCTTGTTGTCAAGCAGGAGCAGTACAGGCTGATTACTCTGTAAAAGAACCCATCATGGTCCTGTCATTGTTCCAGTAAAGCCACTGTAGAAAGGGAGGTTCAACAGCCTGTGGTTGCTTGGAAAAGCAAACACCAAGGGAACTCCTTAGCTTGTCCTATAGATTTTAGATCCCCTGTGGCATCTTACAAAGGTATGTTGTAAAGCTCAGAGGTCTCAGTAACCATGCTTTAAAACTTACCAGAAATGGTATTTTTTAATTATCTGTGAAAGCCATCACAATTTATCTCTCTGCTTTCCCTTGCCAAAACCATCAGACAGCAGCTCTTCTCTGCCTTGCATTCAATTATGCAGCATCATAAGCTCAAAGGCTGAGAAGCGTTTACCTGCTGAGAGCAATGGGTAAACTTTGACTATTTACACTGAGCTGCTTCTGCAAGGTAGGAGAAATGTGAGTTTCATTTGTGCCAAGGTCCTTGCAGGATGAAGTCCTGGTAATAGTAATGGTTATCTGTGGCCCGTGCTGATAATGTCAGCTATATTGACTTTATCTCCAACAGATAGTTGCTTTACTGAATGGATCACAGATGTCACTGTGGATCTTTGTTATAAGAGAATGAGAAGAAATTGGTGGGAATGCTTTCCAGGCCAGTTATGGGTAAGCAGAGTAAAGGATTTTTTTAGCATCTTCACCATCTAGAGACGCTCATGTGACTTGTAGAGAGACAAAAGAAATGGAAAACTGTGTTATCCTTGTGTTACAACTGTGTCTCTTGGGTACGGCTCTTGGAAATTACGTGTGGCACAAAAAAATCCACATTAGAGTCTACTTGCTGTCAGAACCCCTCACCACAGTCACACAGCCCCTTTCATGGGAGCAGTTCCTGCTGCCACAGGGGTGAAATACAGCCTGTGGTGGTGAGGGTGTTGCCCAGCTCAGGTTGAATCAACCCACCTGGCTCCTAAGCATCCTCCTGCCCCTGCAGTAATGCCCTCTGGGGTCCTGAGGCAATGGGTGCCACTGCTTTGGCTCTGGGTCACCCTGCTATCCTGCCCCACAGGCCATGGGAGAGATGGCACCCTTAGAGGGGTGGAGGCTCAGGAACATCCCCTTGGCGGCCGGGAGGGTTGTGTTTTTCAAACTGTGCCAAAACCAGGGGGGCATTGACAGTGTGGGGCCTGAAAGGTCACACAGGACACAGCTGCAGTGTTTTCAAGAAAAGCACTAGACTTGGACAGGGGCGAGTGCAGGAGAAGCTAGAAACCTTTTGTAAACCTGTCACCCTACACGTTATATGGCAGAAAAATAAGCTGTTAGAGGGAGCAGAATCATTATGCTCAAACTCTCCTCCCTGCTGTGTGAGTGTAGCCTAGCACTGACTTTTTAAATAGAGGGGTTTTATAGCAAAATGAACAGTTTCAGGAAAAGAAATCATCTTATATGTTTCGCTTCTCCTCCAGTGCTGTTGGAGAAATATATGTTTGAAATGTATGCTTCTTCACAAACCTGGCTCCCCTCCTGTGTTTTTTGGCTCTTGCCAAAAATTTGTTTAATTTCACTTGTAAAGAAAAGAAACATACAAAAAGAACTAAAGGGCAAGGAAACAGGCAGGCCTCAGAGGGCACACACTGAGTCCCTGCCAGGACTGTGCTGCCCACAAAGTTTCCTTCTGCCAGCACATAGCCTTGGGAATGAAATGGCTGTTGAACTTTCTCTAAAAGACAGTGCACTTCGAAATGTAAAAGTATTTCAGTCTATATAATATCTCCTCTTAGGTATCCCTATGATGGATGTCAAGCATGCAGTGATCTGTTGTGCAGAATTGCCTGAAAGCCCTCTAGTTGAGTTGCAGTCACTGGCAATAGCCACAGGATCTTAGGAAAGATCCTAAGTTACATCCTCTTAATAACTCTTGCCTTGAATACTTAACAACTGATTACAGGAAAAAAAAAAAAAAAAAAAGCTTAAACACATCATCCAGGGTAAGTTACAATTAGAAACAGGTTTACAGACAAAACTTTGCTCAAGAGACTTCTAGTCTGGTATTTAACAAAGTGCATGAGTTCAGTTAGCAGAATTCCTATTTGAAGTACAATAATTGATTATATTGAGAATAATTCCAGTGTTTATACTAGTGAGGACTTTGGAGAATTAGTCAAATACTCTTTGGTTGGCTTTCGCAGATATATTCCTTGTCAATCTCTCCCTGAGATAGGGGACACTTCAATCATTGTTGTCCCACTGTGTTAAAAATTATATGAAAAAAATGCTAGACATGCCAAACAGATTTCTTCTGTGTAAAATTAATACCAAAAATTAGCTCTATGCCTGCTTAAAAAAACTTTGTCATTTTTCCTGTGAAAACTAAAAATGTTTTCTTTCTGTGACTTGCATCTAATATATCTGAACTGGGCAGAAGTTCCAAATGGAAAGTAAGGAATAAAATTTCTCCTAGAGTACATGTAGCATTTTTAATTACTTTTTTGATCACATGCAGCATAAAGCTCTATATGTCAAAGGAATGCACATCATTTCATGAGGCAGTTGTGCAGACCTGAAATAAGAAACAGTATTAATTGAAACAGACTTTCTTCGGTAGCAAGAATGTGGGTCTCTGTCCCTTACTGGCCTTGTCATGCTTTTTGACACCAGGGCAAAGAAGGAGATGACTTGCTGTTTGTTACAGCGTCTGTAAATTCTTCCTGTTTTCAGCTGTTAGTAAAGAAGATGAGAATATTTTGCCTGGAACACAAACACCCCCAAACCTTCTGGACATATACATACATGGTTATCTTTTTTGAGATGTTTCCCCTCTGGAGTCTGTAAAACCATGACATGAAAGGCTGTGGCAGCTGTCGTTTTGGTTGCCATAGGTTATGCCCCCCTTCTGGCTTCACTGCTTTCAGTCCCCCTGAGCCCCCTTTGAAAGTGTTGACTGAAACTACAAAGCTTTGCTACATCCAAGGCAGCCAACAAAATGGTTATGCTGCAGAGAAGAGTGATGATGGATGTGGGGAGGAAGAGGGATGTGGAGGGAGCTTTCTCACTGGCTGTTCCCTCCTCCTCAGATGACTGCTGGTCCCAATGGCCCTGGACCTCATCAGCTGAATGTGCTTTTCCAGTCAGCTTGTGGGGACTCTTCACAGGCACCTGCACTAGCTGGTGTGCACTGGCCTTTGAGGGGAGCAAAAGAGATATGGTTTTACTACAGCCATAAGGAAAAAAGTATGAGTAAGAAGAAACGGAGGGGAAGTATAATAAATTAAGATGGTATTTCACAGTTGCTTGCTATTAAGCAAAGATTCTGGCCCTGTTTGTGATAGAATTTATGCTTTCAGACTCCTGATTTTTTAAGAAATCACCACAATAGCTGAACAGATCAATCTTTGTATTGCTATGGAATTGCAGAACAGTGAGCAGTCAGTATTATTGTAATAAATGTATGTTGACAGCTATTTGCCCAGAGAATTATTATGTATGCAAATCTGAAGAGCCCAATGTTTTGGCTCCAGAAGCATAATCCCTGTGCATTAGTCTCTCTAAGCAGTGATGACATGATCCAACATTATGGATAGGTTATTAAGCAGGCTATCTGACAGATAAATTGTACTCTGGAAGAGCTTGATATTGGCCACAGCATTTTGGCAGCAAATAGGATAAATCAGCTGTGTACGTTCAACCATTCCCACAGTGCTTACAAGCAGGACATGGGGAACTCCTTGGGTTGCTTCGCTACTGCACCCTTTTTAAAGCCTCAGAGCAAGTATTATTTTTCTCAGGGTTCCTTTCAAAACAGTGTTACTGGTCACTCAAACTCTGGGCTTTTAATGAGGTGCAACAGCAGCCACACTTCTGTGGCAGCACTGTTTGCAATCAGTCCCTGATGGCAGCATGAGAAGCCAAATCTGCCTTTCAGGATGCCCCTTCCGATGACATTTCTGCAGAGCACGAGGCTGTGGGCACCTGTAGCAAGGATCAGCCTCCCACCAGCTTGCTATGCTGGGGAGCACCATCCTGACAGTTGGCACTCAGATGTGTTTATTGACTGAATATCTTGCTGGCAGTCTTGAGAGGATAATCAGGTACTTAGTATTCAAAATCCTATACAGGTTGTGAATTGCTAGCAGGCAAACAAATGGGGACTCAGCCTTTCAAAAACCAAATCTGTCTGTCCTAAACCAGTTTCTTTGCTATGTTTTCCTATCCAATTTGCTACTCCTTGATGTTACAGTTCCCACAGGCTTGAGTTCTTGCACCTCTCTTGGCAGAATGGAGTGATGCACTCACTTTGCACTTTCAAAACGACAAACACAGCAGGGTAGTTGTTAGATTTGTGGATTGATCTTTCCTCATCAGTGGGAAAAGCATGAACTTTTAGCTTTAAGACATATTTCCACATTTGCCAGTCGACAAAAAGGAAGATAAAAAATGCAAGGGAATATGAATGGAATATAAAGAGTCAGTACAGAGCATGGTCATATTTTGATAAATATATTTGTATTATTGGGGGGGGGCTTTTCTGGTTTCTACATGGGACTAGGCATGCTTTAGCTGTGCAAAACACTTGCCAATACAGAATTTCTGAGTTGCTTGTGGAAGGATACGTGGCTAGATACTCTTAAGGAGAGAGAATGGTTTTCCCAGATTTGTAAGATTTTGGCACTTCTGATACTAGGGCTCTTTAGTCAAAGTGAATGGGAATGTTGCAGTAGCAGCTAAGCCAACCTCACACTAAGAATTTTTTACAGTTTCACCCTATTTCAAACACTTCCATTTCTGAGTGGCAGATGGTGTGCAGGGGGATGGGAGGGGTTGGAGACATTGGGTAATGCAGCATGGCAGACAGGCCATGCACCAGGCCATGCAGCAGAGAGGCAGCAGCCTGGGGGGACCAGGAGGCTGCTGCGTGTCCAGCCCTCACATAGCAGGGCCAGCCTCGTCCCTGGGAAGGCTCTGAGTAGGTGCAGCCTGCCTTGCAGGTTTTAGCAGAGCAGAGAACTGCTGTGAGATGAAGCACAGTGAGGCAGACGCCAAGTGTGGACTTTCATATGGGATATGTGAGACTCGATGTACTCGTTTTGTTTCTGGGCACCCAAGTAGTGCTTGTCACAGACACTGCAGACCTGAGGCAGGATCAGTGAGGCTGCAGATGAGGCACAGCTGCCACTTATCTAACCAACGGCACCTGAACTGGGATGCACACACATCCCACTCCTCCTGCATCTCTTCAGCAAATCAGACTAGCACAGAGGATACTCCCTACAGAGCACTGTGTGAAACCAGCCTCTTTTTTCAAATCCACTTATTAAACTGTATTATAAACCTCTGACAAGCCATGCTATTGTTAGCAAAAGTCTTCAGGTACCTCTAATACCAATTCATTTAGCAGCATGCAGTGGCTAAGTGGGCATACAGCCTGTTGTTTCCCCTGTGGGCCCTAGCAGGAATATCTACAATAGGTATTGAGTGGGCAGCAGCACAGTTTGCAGCCACTGGGGAGCAAAGCCCGACCAGGAGAGGCTCAGCAGGCTTGCACTGCTGCCTGCAGGCACAGCTCTCTGGGGACATAATTACATCAGCATTATGAGGGACAGGGGATAACAATCCTACGGTGGCAGCAGGGGTAATAAACAGGAGCAGTTGTCTTCCTCAGCAGGGGTAAAAGATAAGTAAAAACTGCCAGACAAAAGCAGAAATTCCCCTATGTTCTACTTGTTGCAGCAGTCCAAGGAGGATTCTTTACCACACCTGCAACTTTCCTCTTAACAAGAAATTCTTGCTTAGCTCTTCTTGCCACCAGAATTGCTACAGTCTCTCTTTTACATCTCTAAGGTTCCTATCCCAAGAGCCTGCTTCTTCAGTGCCCAGCACGCATTATTCCTTTCACTCTTGGTATTCCCGAAAGTAGTATAGGACCATCTGCAATTTCCCTCTGATGTGAATGGCTTTTTCAAGGTCAGGAACCATTTCTGAGTCCTTGCCTTTCAGCAAAAGATACTATATATCTAAAATGCTGTCTATATAATGTCTGTCAGAGATAATGCTGTGCTTTAGATTAATAAAGTACATTTAAATACCTTGCTGAGGACATAATTTTCTATAACCATTTCCCCCCCTTTTATCTCCATTCTATAGTCACTGATTTCAGTTGCAGTGTGATATACTTCCTTAGCATTGCATTAGCCACTTTACCTTTTTCTGCCCCTGGAGCAGCATGTTGGACATTTCTTGTGTAATTTCTCTGTGTCATCCTCACTCACCCTTCTCGTGTGACCGAAGGGAAAGAGTGATTTTTAAACCAATGTTGCCCTCTAGTGAACAAAGAAATACTTGCAAGCACCTCCACTTTTTTGGGAAAAGAGATGGGCTGAGAGATCATTGAGCCTTTATTTTCACTGAGTGGAGCTATGGCATTGAAGTTTTGGAGAGGAATTCAGGTGAGAACAGGGATTATGTGGAGGCCCAAAGTTTTATATGAGCACAGAGACAAAGTATAGAGCCAAGGTTAAAAAGCTCATCCTTGCCAGGGTAGCAGGGACATACTGCAGGTGTTACTCCAGCTGCATGGTGGAAATTGCCTCCATGTAGGAGAGAAATGGAGCCCTCCAGTACAACCTGGTCTCCCCTGTGTCTGTCCGTATATGCCTGGCCTCCAGGTATGAGAGAGCTCTCTTATGCACCAGTTTCAGCTGCTGTTGGGATGCATTTGCCCTTCACAAGGTGCTGAGGGCTATTTTCTTAAAAGAAGCCTCTGTGGCTTGCGTGGCCTTGGGAGAGAGAAAGGTTTGTTGTCCTTGGAAAAAGGAGTCCTCCTTGCAACCTGTTTCCTTTCAAGTCACCAGGAAGTCACTGTCTAAGAAGAGTGTCTTCTCACAACCAGTGCAGTCAGTGCAAACCCTCTTGTTCTTGCTTTGCAGAATGAGCAAACCTTAACTGGTGGGTGATGATTTCACTCATATGTATGACTCCAGTGGTCTGTTAGAGCCTTGCGCAGCAGATGTGACCAGAAGCATGACCAAATCCTGAGCTTTGTGGAAAGGGTGGGCAGTTCAGTTTATATTTAAAAACTGTCCACCTGAGTACATGAAAGTGCAGGAGGCTAGTACTGTCATGCTGTTTCAGGCAGCTGTGAACATAGATTGGAATGTTACAATGCTGTACAGAGTTCTTTCCATAAATACTGAATGCTGGAAGATGAAGACAAAGAAGAAAAGCCAAGACCAGTAGGAAGGAAGCAATAAACCCCATAATTGTCTATATACACATGCAGAGTGTATGGGAAATGAGATCACAGTGACATTACAGGAAGGAAATTATGATTTAGCTAGTAATGCAGAACTGTGATGAGATAAATCAGAGACCTGAAATGTTAATATTGATGGATGCAATCTGTGCAGAAAGGACAGGGGGGAAAAATTGAGAAAAGGTTGTACTGACATCAAAATCTTGTGTGCATGATGTATAGCATAGGTGAATAATTAAAGAAGTGGTAATGATGACTTTTTATGAGTTAAGATGAGAAACATGATATAAAAAGAAACATACAGGTAGCTCCAGATATAGATCATTGGCTTGGAATTAAGAGGCGGATAAACTCTGTCTGAGAAAGATGTCTGAGCTGATGGTCTTGCAGAAGGATGAGTGTGATGGAGTCATTGTTCCTATAATGGCATCTCTTATCCATACAAAGAAGAATATTATTTATCAGTACACTACGGAAAAGATTCTCATTTTCAAGAAATCACTGAGAAATAAATTACTACTGACCATTGGCCATTGAGGAAAATATTCTCAAAGTAGTAACTCATGAGCCACTAATGTTCATTGCATTGGTCCTAAGATAGAGACACCAGTAGTCTTCAAGATCTCTGAAGGTGATTCATAGTTATAATGAGCTATAAGGGGATTCCTTCTTGAGATTCCTATATCCATGGAATAGTCTACAGCTATGTGCATTTCTTCTTTAAACTCAGTGGTTCTTAAAATCAAAAGCCACTAGGAATTAAGGCTATATTCATTGAATCCTATGGTTTGCACAGGAATGACCCTCCTATCAGACTGTGCATTGTTCCAGGTTTAGAAAAGAACAATTTTTAGCATTCCTTTAGAAGGTATTTCACCTTGCATGGGCTAAGTATAAATGTAGAACAAGAGCTATGTTATAGTTGGAGTAAAGGTTGGAGTGCTTGACTGAAGAGGGAAGGTTTGGTTTTCCTTGCATTGCAGAAAATCTAATACAAAAAAATACCCAGTAGAACAGAGCTGGAAGCCCATGTTGCCTTCTCAGTTACACATTCAATCAATTAGGCTTTTACTGGCATTAATGGCACATTCTGAAGCCTGACAGCCTATTGAAGAAGAGCAGCCTTTGTGTTCTTTCATCCCAACACACTTTGCACATTAGCATTGTTGCATGGTCCTTGTGATGATTGAGATCCTCTCAAGAGTACTGCATGAAGGTATCCCAGATCTTGGTTAAATGCTCTGTGGACTGAGAAACAGATAACGAAGGCATCACTGAGATGTCATCAACTGACGGCCATGTGCACTGTGGGGCCTCCAGTGGGTCTTTGGGAATGTATGCTAGCCTGAATCCCCACAAAATGCACACACAGATACTCACTCCAGCAGGATCTTACTGACAAAAATCTGAGACCAAGTTCAGGCACTTCCAAGATTTTCCAGAGCTCTTGGGCCCTGAAGATCTGCATTTAGCTAGCACTGCCTTTTAAATAGGAAGCAAAGGTTTCTAGCATAAATGTTTTTGTACTGCTAGGAGTAAGAAGTCAGTTGTTAATTTGGCAAAAAGAGTATTTATGCTGACTTACTTTCATTATCAGAGAATCACAGAATATGCCAAGTTGGAAGGGACCCACAGGGATCATTGAGTCCAGCTCTTGGCCCTGCACAGGACCAACCCCAAGAGTCACACCAAGTGCCTGAGAGTGTCATCCAAATGCTTCTTGAACTCTGCCAGGCTTGGTGCTGTGACCACTGCCCTGGAGGGTCCTGTTCAGTGCCCCAGTCACCCTCTGGGTGATAAACCTTTTTCTAAAATTCAACCTAAACCTCCCCTGACACAACTTTAGGCCATTCCCTTGGGTTCTGTCACTGGATTGTGAGAGTTTTTGTTTCTATATTAGTGGTTTTAAAGAGTAAAAAAAAATATTGTGAGAGAAAGTAAGAAACTAATTTGTGAAATAGAACAAGAGAACCTTAGAGAAAAGAATACAGTAGTAATTGGGCTGTTTGAATAATGATGGGATTATTAATTGAATATATTATTGATTAACTGTAGAAATTATTTCCAACTCATAAAAATTCATAAATACTCTTTAATACTTGACTATGTTTTATGGAAGAATAAGAGAATCTGCTCAAGAAAAAACAGAGAAAAGAATGCTAAAAAAGAAAGGAAACGAAGCATAGAGGCTGAGATCTCATTATCATAAATCAGGCTTAACTGATTAAGATGGCTTTATAGATACTTTATAGATACAGCTGAACAACACAAAGTAGCTAAAAGCACATGTAGATCTAGTCCTCCTTCTGGAAAAGAATGATGTCTTAAGACTGGAGATTAACTCTAAAATTTATAAATGCACAAAGAGATGTTATGAGGAAAATTGTAAAAATGCCAAAATAAAAATAATCAAAGGAAAAAAGAAAGCAAACAATAAGTTGAAATTTAAAGAGAAAGAAGGCAAAATCATTAAGGCTAGTGCATAGTAGTACCTAAATGATGAAGTGACCTGTCTGTCAACAAGACAAGTTATGCAGTTGACATTCTGTGAAATCGACGACTTAAATCTAGAAGTATTAAAACAACGAAGAATGCTTTCATTTGGATAGTTACAGTGTCAAATTAACCACCTTCAGCTACATTTCTGCCTCATTTATGTGTATTATCAAAATTATTTGCTACACAAAACTACTTTTGGAAAAGAAATAGAGAAGCAATTCTTCAATGGCAGCTTGAGGTATTTCACGGCAGCAGATTGTGTTTGTGAGGATCAACATACTGACACCAGAGGTGCTGGTGAGGTTGCTAGAGAAAAGAAATGAGGTCATACCAGGAACCCTGTCTGATCTCTTGCAGCCAAACCATCTTGTCAATTTGGGCTTGTTTGTCATTAACCTCTAGATTAATGTCTGGTGTAAATCTGAGTAACATATTTCGGCAGATAGAGAAAAGCACAAATAAACTTATGGATACTCTGAGCTATGATAAATTGGCTTTGTTCACTTAATGAATAATTTCTGGCTAATTCCTCCATTTGAACCATGTAGATTAATAAAAAAAACTCTGTTCTATTTAAGATTTGTATCAGAAATTCAAATACGAGTTTCCTTCCTTTATTTTTCTGACATTATCATGTGATTTATCCAGTAAAAGGGGGAGACTTATTTTTGTGGTAGAACAAATCCCAAAATCTCTGACCTAGCCCACAGAGCTCCACTGCAGTAAGTGCTGTAAATATGCACCCCAAAGAATAATGCCAGTCACAATAATTTTACAGTTTAAATAGTGAGGACAGACAACAACTGAAAAATGGCATCACTAAGAGCTGAGATGAAGAGGCCAGAACTATCGAGTGAGACAGATAGGTAGAAATGAAACACAGGGTCCCTGATTCCTAAGCTGGTATCTCTCCCCTACTTTCATGGGACTACTTTGGAGCTTTACACTGAATCCTAATGACCCAAAATATAAAGCCCTTTTTATTTAATGTTTCCTCAGCTTAAAATAAGATCTATATGTTCCCGCACAAGTACGAAATAACTGCTCTATGAAACAATATTTTAGCCAGGATGAACACAACACTATTTCTAGTTCATATGTGTCACACAGTAAGATTCTGTTACTGCATCTCTTAGTGATTTTTATGACTTACATAAAGTATTTTCCTACTATGTCAATAAATAAAAAATAACCTGCCCCAGTAAGGTTCAGCTCCAATCACTCCAGCATAATAACCCTTTAAACTTTTATTACAAGACAAAACATGATGCAGCTTCTACCTACCTTCTGCAGAATATTTCCAAAGACAAGACAAAAATAATGATTATAAAAAACATCTTTTTATGTGGATGTGCAGGAACATAGGGAAATACCAGGGTGAATTTATGGTGGAGTAAAGGATAAAACATTAGCTCTGCATCAACTCTATCACAGGTTGTGCCTGAAAGGCAGCTGTTCACTTCCAGTGTTTCTGATTTTAAGCATAAATTAGTTATGCAGAGAGTATAGTTACATGAAAATTGCATTCACTTGCACTGTGGACTAATGACTTTGAGAAAGTTAAACTGAACTCAGACACTCCTTGAGTTTCAAATATAAAAAGTCAAAAGGCTTGGAGGATGTGCTTGCTCTTTCTGAAGTTGTACAAGAAATGTTTGATAATAATTTCAGATAATAAATAATGATTAAGAACCAAAGGAAAATAAAAAGATCGGCAGCATTATATTGTGCAATATGTAGGCCAAGGAATTACATCACAGCTGTCATACTTGCAAGACTGTGAATAAAACCAGGATGAATAAATCACAGGCTTGGGCTTCTTTCTAGCTTAGGTTTGTGGGGTTTTTTGTTTTTGGTTTGGTTTTGGTTTGGTTTTTTGTTTGTTT
Source organism: Dendrocincla fuliginosa (assembly GCA_035047845.1). Classification (NCBI taxonomy): domain Eukaryota; kingdom Metazoa; phylum Chordata; class Aves; order Passeriformes; family Dendrocolaptidae; genus Dendrocincla; species Dendrocincla fuliginosa. The sequence goes on from JAWWMO010000138.1 coordinate 24,165,577, forward strand.
TTTTTATGATTTAATATTTGTTTGTTTGTTAATGAAATTATGTAGAGATCACCCATCAAACAAAATATATTAGGGGAAGTGTCTCACTCTGCAAGATACTAAAAGTCTTTTTTAATATAGAGATGTGAAAATACGGGGTCCTTAAGGAAGACATGCCTAGAAAGAGAATAAACCACACAATGCCTTATTATGCCTCATTAAATGTGTCTGTTTCTGCCAGTGCACTGTATTTCAAACCCAAATAGAATACACTTAGTACTGAAGTCAAGTTTAAACTGGAACAGAAAAGCAATGTTTTCTCTGATTCACACCCTGCAAGTCACATTTGTAAGGAGGTTTTAATGTAGGTTCATAGAAAAATCCAGTAATTGGTTCTTCGTATAATCACAAAGGCCTAATCCTATGCTCATTAAAGTAATTGATAAAACTCTCACTGACGTCAGCAGTGGGGGATTGAGCCCTAATACAGCATATTGGCTTTTAGACATATGTGTCGCATCCAAAAGTTAATAAATGAAAGGCAGAGAGAAACACAGAGAAGCCACTCAGTAGAGCACCTTTTCAAAGACAGAATACTGTGTCCTTATCTCCCAGACACACACAGGCAGTGAAATGGCTGATCCAACACAATACTCCTCCTGCTCCAGGATAATGGCCATGCTCTTAGGCAATGATGGGAGACATAGGGAGGGAAAGGAATGCCTCTAGATGTGCTCTAGCCCAACAAGGGGAAAACACACGTTTCTAAAACGGTGAAAAAGAAAATGAGAATGCATAATAACCCACCACCCAACAGAGATGTTCTTGCAGAATCACACAAATTAATTACAGTATCGAATAAGCAATCTCTGACTGCATTTCTTGAAAAAGCAATTCTACATACACAAAGAAAATGCTGAATAAGGGTCTAGTAATTTAGGATGAATGGACATGCTGAGCATAATAACTGTAGCTTACACAAGGTAATACATTTGTGCCCAAAATACTTCTCCTAGGTCAGTAACTGCAGACCAGATGCTTTATCTAATGTAAACAGCCTGGTGTCTTTCTTTTCTCCAGCTGAATTTGATCCAGCTCCCATAGGAGGCTGAATCCTGGGCTTAGGTATAGTAACAAGAGTTTAAATTAATTTATGCTGATATTTTGTTTAGGGGGGCAACTAAATCAGTCTATTCTCTAAACTCCAAATTCTTTTTGCAATATTAATCATGCTTGTTGTGGTAATGCCAAAAACTAACCAAAAGTCAAGTTCCGTTGTGCTGACACTTTACAAAAGTGATCTTTGTTCCACTTTTCCTCCTATGTCTTGTATTCCCTACAATTTATGAAAACCAGTGTAGTAACTGTCTTTTATTTCCTCATACTCTGTGAATAGGAAACTAGTCTTATCACCAGTCATGAAATGCCTCCTTTTTCTCACTTTCATTCATAAAATCCATAAAATCCCACAATCAAATGCTCGTGCAGGATTACACCCACACAAAACCGGATGAGGAATTGAGGCTTCTACTGACCCAGAATTAAACATGCAAGCAGGTTCACATCTAGGGATTTAAATCCAAACTCCTTTCCCTAGAAATTCAAAGAGGATCAGACCTGAGGTTCTGGTTTTGCACCATTTCTAATCCTAATATTTTTAACTTAATCCAAACCTCAGCTGCAGAACTGTACAATTTTAATCAGGACACTACTGACAAATTTGAAAGTGAAAATAGGAAGCTGAGAGTGACATTTGCAGCTACTGCTATTCATTAATAACACATTTCGTATCAAGTAAGCATTGAAAGAACCTCATTTTTCCCTCAGTCTGCTTCTGCACTGTTGTGACTGCTAATTTCAGCAGAGTTATCCCTAGCTCATGCCTGTATAAGTGGAGAAAGGTTCCATCTTCAAAACAGGAATGAACATGGCCTAATGTAGACAGCATTAATTTTCATTTGCTCTCTGTTCTTTGAAAGGAAGGTTGTTTTTATTTCTTCACAGGTTTTATCTTTAAGTAATTATTTGCCTAAGTCATGCTCAGTGAGGACTGGGTTTTTGGTTACTTTTTTATAATTACCATCATAAGGCAACCTGTTTTTGTAGAATATGTTTTACCAGGAAAAGAATTTGGATTACCACGAGAATTTTTAGACATTGCTTTGATTCAGTTGAAATCAAACACATTTTCAAGTTCACGAAATAAAGTGCCTTTTTTTTTTTTTTTTTTTTCTTTTTTTTTTGTCAACAAACAGGTCAAACCTGACTCTGCAGCCAGCCATGGCACATGAGCAATTAAGAGGGCCGCAATTAAGAGGGCCACATCAATTCTTGAGACCATCTGACTCAGGTAAGTGGATTCACAGCTGGGATGCATGGATCTGCTTGCTGCAAAAGGGTAGGCTACAAACCGTCACAGCTTATGGACAGGGAGATAGAGAAGGTAAAGATGTTTGCCATATCAACTTCAACACATATATTTAAAAGCAGTGTCAGATCACAGGAAGAGATAAATTTAAAAACAGTAATTTAAATCCAGGTACAAACCAGTAACTTTTCAGTTCAACATGAGTTTATAGTTTTGTTCTGCTGTATATGGGAAGAATGCAGTTCTCTGGCTTCTCTGGCTTCTCTAGCTTTGTATGTAGATAAAATCTCGAGGCTTGCCTGATAGCAGCACAGTTGGGAAGTTTTCCCATATCAAGCAGAAAACTCACATGTTGTTTTGCTAAGATGCCATCTGATTTTCTTGACAGGAATTGAGGCTTCATGTGTTTAGAGCACTGCTGTTACTAGCCCAAAGGCCTGGTGCCCTTGCAGTGCTGATCACCATGCTGTAGGCATCTCCCAGCAACAGTGAGTTGCCCTCACAGGCAAGGACTGGCTTTGGTGTGCTCCAAAAGGGGCTGCTTGGTCTTTCCCCAGTCCCTGTTTAAACATGAGATCCTTTGTTGGCCAAGGCTAATCCCAGAAAATTATTTACCCTTAACCTGTATGAGAAAGAAGTTGTCTTACATACAAGAGAGATGAGACAGCCCATTCATGAAATCATTAAGGTTGGAAAAGACCACTAAGACCATTGATTGCAACCACTAAGCTAACAAGTCCAGGTCCACCACAAAACCATGTCCCTAGGTGCCACATCTACATATTTTTTGAACACTTCCAGGGATGCTGATTCCACCACCCCCCTGGGCAGCCTTTTCCAATGTTTGACCACCCTTCTGGGGAAGCAACCTCTCCTAATATCCAGCCTAAACCTTCCCTGGTGCAACCTGAGGCTATATTCTCTCACCCATGTCACTTGTTACTGGGGAGAAGAGACTGACCCCCTCCTGGCTACAGCCTCCTTTCGAGTATTTGTAGGGAGTCATAAGGTCTCCCCTGAGCCTCTTTTTCTCCAGGCTAAACACCCCCAGTTCCCTCAGCTGCTCCTTGGAAGGCTTGTAGTCTGGACCTTTCACCAACTCCATTCCCCTTCTCTGGACTCGCTCCAGCAGCTCAGTTGACTTTCTTGTAGGGACAGGCCAAAACTGCACACAGGATTTGAAATGCAGCCTCAGCAGTGCCTAGTACAGGGGGACAATCAGTTCACTGCTTCTGCTGACCACATCCTGTAATATAAGCCAGGAAGCCAATGGCCTTTTTGGCCACCTGAGCATACTGCTGGCTCACGCCCAGACGTGTTTGCCACAGAATTCCTGCTTTGAGAAAGCCTGTTCGTATAGCAAGACCTCAGCGGCAGAGGGCCTGCGGCAGGGCTTTCCTTTAGCGGAGAAGTGGCAAAGCGCCCCGGGGCCGTGTTTGCTTCACCTCCCCGGTCCCTGGCCGCGGTTCCCCGGGCCGGTCCCACGGGTGTCGGCTGGGGGGCGCGCCGACCCCGACCCACTCCGGGCGCTCATCCCCGGCTCATCCCCCGGCTCATCCCCCGGCTCATCCCCCGGCTCCGGGCGCTCATCCCTCCGCGAACGCCCCCGCGGCAGCGCCGAGGGGACGGGGACGCTTCCCATGGGAGGGGGAAGGCGGTGATCCCGCTGCGGGGGCGTCTCCCGGGGCGCCCCATCCCTGCCCGTGCCGGCTGCGCCGCGGGGAGCGCTCGAACCCTGCCGCAGTGCCCCTGCAGCCCGCCGGAGACATCTCCCGGGCGCTCCACGCCCCGCTCCCGGGGCTGCCCGGCATGGGGATCCCTTGGCTCACAGCCTGGACCACGAGGCAGGTGACACCGGAGCCGTGCGCTCCCCTGGCCGGCCCAGGTGTCACCTCCCGGCCGGCCCAGGTGTCACCTCCCGGCCGGACCAGGTGTCACCTCCCGGCAGGACTAGGTGTCGCCTCCCGGCCGGACCAGATGTCACCTCCCGGCCGGCCCAGGCGTCACCTCCCGGCAGGACCAGGTGTCGCCTCCCGGCCGGACCAGATGTCACCTCCCGGCCGGACCAGGTGTCATCTCCCGGCCGGACCAGGTGTCACCTCCCGGCCGGACCAGGTGTCACCTCCCGGCAGGACTAGGTGTCGCCTCCCGGCCGGACCAGGTGTCGCCTCCCGGCCGGACCAGGTGTCGCCTCCCGGCCGCGCTCGGTGCTGGAGCGCGGCTGGGCCGGGAGCGCTCGGCTCTAAGACGTGGCTTGCTTCCCGTGGGCCGGGCGGTGCTTTGCTAGCACTCTTTGCGAACTTGGAAACGTCGGGGGTAGTGACAAGGCTGGAGCGATGCTGCTGGTTCTCCGTCCTCAGCTGCTAGCACATCCAGCCCTGTGAGCAAGCGTCACTGCCCCTCCATCTGGGCAGAGAACAAAAGTGACAAAAACACTAAGGCATCTTCTCAGGAAAACAACTGTTTGAGCACCAAAATATCCACTATAGATGCATAATGGGATCCTGTGCACAGGCTCAGGTGCTTTTGAAAATGCTGTGACTTGTGTTTCACCTGTTTAGCTTGTACAAACCCATCATACACTGGCCCTGAACAGAAGAGCCAGTTGTTCTAAATGCTTGTAACACATCTTATCCGTCCGTCCATCCATCCATCCATCCATCCATCCATCCATCCATCCATCCATCCATCCATCCATCCATCCACCTATCCACCTATCCATCCATCATCTGAAGGCCTCCGCTCACAGAAGAGTTTCAGTGCCACCAGTTGTAGCTTGGATTTTCCCAGGGTGGTCATTCCCAGCAATACCACTCGACTTAGCCAGCTGGACATCAGGCTCAACTGGACACCTTTGCTGTGGTTTGTGCTGTGGGTTAGGTCACTACGTGTCATGTAGTATACCAAGAAATTCTCAAAAAATTAAGGTCAGGTATTTTTCAACATCATATATTTGCCCAGGATTTTGATGCCTGTTCCTCTGCAGCTTGGAATAATAGTTTAAATCTTTCTCACCTTTTCCCATGTGAGCAGAGGTGGTGTTTAACCATGGGAAAGTGGTGATTGGGTAATGATTTGGGTACAATTTCAGAAAAATGTGAGCACAAAAGAGTTAGAGACAGCAAAAGTGGGTATTCTGCCTAATGCCCTCAGCTACCATTACGAAACATGAAAATCTAATTGTACTGAATGGAAATGTACATCTTCATCACTGATTATGACACGGAGAAAATTACGATATGATTGGCATCATAATGGCCAATGTTGAAATGTGATGACACGCCAATATGATGTACATCTCCATTAGGAATGATAAATCAAAGGTTATTCATTTGTGCTTGATTTATGCCTGGGAAATGCTACCAAGGGAAATCTTGATTTAAATCTCTCAATTCATGGGGAAAAAAAAAAAAAAAAAGGGCGCCTAGTGCCCTCTTCTGGCAGCAGATGTAACTGTAGGCCCTGCAGTACTTTTTTCCTGTTGCTTTTTATTTCTGTATATAATTTAAATTTTCAATCTTTCATTATCTCTTTCATTATCCCTTTTGCCACCACCATTGTTTGTGATATTTTCAGTAATATAATTCATAGTCCTTTCTTGTATATTATCCTCTGTTTCAGAAGTAGACTGGATAACATTTAATCCTGTGAAATCTCCCCTCTCACAACCAGAAGCCTTAATCTTGCTGGTAATCTTATTCCAGGAATATAGCAGAAAACTGCACAGGGTCTGTGCAATTTATTACTGCGCATGGAGGAAAGGATTCATAATTTTTCTGAGTTAGATGAGAGACACAATCTTGGGGTATAGTGAACAGGATCTAGACAACATGAGAAAAGAACTATTGATGGGACTGAACTTAAATTACTTGCTGAACTGTTGGTTTATCCTAGGCATCCACTCTGCAGTTGTCTGTACTTAATAGCTGCAGAGACAAGAGTGGAACAGGAGACAAGAGGGAGAAAATGCCTTGACTTTCTGCTTGCTACCATTGCTCCAAAGCTCTCTACTACCTTGCTGTCCTGCACAAAGCATACCATGCTGTCTTTCACTCATGACTATATTGGAGCATCAGCTCTGACCTCTGTTACATACAAGTAAAGCCTTTCAGCTGCTTATGCCACCCTATCTCCAAAGCTTAAATCTTCTAGTGTTTAAGATGTGCCTTTTCCCACTCTTCATGCAGCTAAAATTCTTGCCTAAGTTCACATTATTTAACAGCTGAGTTGCTGCAACATCCTTTTCTCTGGCCTTGATGCATGGAGGCTTGCCTTTGCCCTAATCACACTGCATGCGGCTGCTGTTGCTTCAAAGATCATTTTCCTAGCCTGTCTCTTTGAACATGTCACTCCTGTCTTGGCATCCCTATGCTGCCTTCCCCCTCCCCTATCTCACATCAACATAAGCTGCCTATCTTCATTTCCAAGGTCCCCTGGGACCCTACCTATCATCTCTCATTGTCAGAAGGCAGGAACAGGGAACAGAGCCGCTCCAATAGCTGCCCTGCCTGAGCAGACTTCCAGCTCAGCCATGCTTAGTCCTTATATTCTTTTTTAGAGGAGGATGTGGGTAAATATGATCAGTCAGGAAAAAGAAAAGGGATTCACTGTTAAAAGCAGGAATGAAGGCAGCTCCGATGTTTAAATGCTGTTAAAACCTTAAAATGGATCATCAACTTTTGTTTAGAGTTCCCATCCTCCTGTGTTGATCTCCAAACAAGCCCATTCTCATTTTTCCCTCTGTGGTATCTTTCATACTTGGATGGAGGCTACTCTGCATAAGCATCCTCAGATTTATGTTGGTAGCTCTCTAGAATCTCCTTAAAGCTCTCCTTTGCAATGACGTCTACAAAAGCTTTGACAACACTTAGGCTGCTAGTGAGGTAATACTGCTGTCAGCCACACTGAGCATTCTCATATCCTTTATTCTCCATCTGTTTGTATCCATCTGTGGTCTCCTGTCCTCTGTTTAGTTTGTAACCACTCTGGGACAGGGCCATCATTTTGTTCCATGTTTGCACGATGCTTCAGACAATATTTGTTGTTGTGGTTCCTGTGTGGTCTAGTAGCATAGACAATAAATAAAAACAGTAACAGCCTGTGGCAGGTGCTCTCTTCTTGCATAGCACTCATTGATTTCAGGCTGTGGGCTGAGCAAATTGCATGAATGTGGATGTGGCTTGGGTCTTGTGGGTAACTAACTGAGCAAAGGGCAGAAACGGAAGAACAGTGCTGTGTGTTCCATTCTAAATGTTGGCCAAAATGCTTTTAACTAATTCCTCCCCCCTCCTTTTTTTTTTTTTTTTTTTTTTTCTGTCGAGCAGTGTGGGTAAAGCAGATCCAGGGGCAACCTCCTATTAGCTTCATGTCATTCTCTTCTGGAAAAGGGCAGGGGGAAGAAGGCAAAAGTTTATGGATTATTGTTTCTAAAAAAAATACAACAGAAGGGCAATAAACATCTGGAGGAAGAAAAAACCCAGACATTTGAAGATCCTTAGACCTCACCTTATGTCCTTTGTAAACGATGGGAAACTACTTTAAAACCTAATTCTCAGCTATTTTCATAACCAATAGTAAACCGAGTCTTTGCTCAAGTTTCCTAATCTTTAAATCGAACATTTCTTGCTTTAACTAACACAGGAGCTGTAACCCTTTCTTTATAAGTCCGTTGAAGATTGACAGGGAGATGTCTATGGTAACCTGAGTTCAGATTTATTAGAAAAATGGGTTTAAATACTATTTGATTCTATTGCCTGCTCTTACCAACTTCCAGAATTGCCCAGGGCTTGCTACAGAAGACAAGGAATATGTCTGTATTGCAAAACACTCGAAAAGGATTCTCTGTGGCTCTGAACTGCAAAGGTATCCATAGAGAGCTCATTTTAGACTGATACAACCCTTAAAGGGAGCAATCTTTGGGATCGGATCTGAATCCAAATTGTGCAAAAGTGAGTTAAAGCACCTTCGCAATACCAACACAACTCAGAATCTCAGCCTGTGAGGTTTACAGTACCAATCAAGAGCAGACAAAAAAGAATTACTGGATGTAGTAAATTGGAGTTCATCCCAAAAGAAGATGACAAGAAACAACCATCAGTGAGTATAAGAGAAGCCAGGATGTGTAGCGGGACATATAGCATGATGTAGTAGACAGCTGTAACACAAGATGCTGGATTGTAAAGTCATGCTCATCCTCAGTGGGAATGCTGTACTCATTGGTACTGATCCCTACAGAGACAGCAGTCCACGTAAGGGTAATACTGAGAAACAGCACCCAAATTATTAAAGACCTTAAAGCAATGCAGCCTCTGTCACCTACTCTGAGCTAAGGCTTATGAGGATCATTAGGTTTGTGTTGATTGGCAGAATATGACCAAAAGTTACATGGCTGAAATGCATTAAAGATACATTAGAAAAGAGAAAATACAGAAAAGTAATTTCTGTGAGGTCTTAAGTGTAACATTTTGATATAGACTTGGTTTGAGAAACATCCATCTTCCTTTTAAGTCATCTTTTAAATTCTTTTTCCCGTCCAATGCCCACCTTTCCTCAGCTTTAAGCTGACCCTGGTGTCTGTAAACTGGCTCCTTCTTTTTGCCCTGATTACTGTCACTAATGGACAGACTTAGGCAGGACGTGACAATTAAACAGTAATATGGCATTCTTGTTGATGTCATGGGGACCATCCCACAGTGGCATTCAGTTTGGGAAGCATGAAATTATTCTTGTTATGGCATGAATGATTTTTTGGAAGGCTTTTTTTTTTTTTTTTGATTTGTGATTTTTTCAACATCTCATCAAAGTGTTCTAGAAGTAGAAGGAAGCACAATAGGTGAAAAGCAAGGCAGTTAATGAGACTGAACAGGCATAAGAACATAGTAGTTACATGGTACACTATGGGCAAATGTGAAAGCATTTATTTATTGTCTCAATCAAATGGCAACATAAAGTTCTTCTTTTTCTCATTATGTTATTAGTCTTATAACATGGAAAACATTTTCTTTCCCTGTGGAACTCCTCCAAGTCAATCCACTACAGTAAGGAAACTCGACCTTTAATACTTTGTAATAAATTAAACATCGGGAATAAAGGTATACAATAACACACTATGACAAATATTAGCAAAAAGGGTGCACAGGTCTGTTCAGTAATGTCTCTTTGGAAAATTCCTCTCCTGATGTATCTAAGCACTTAAGAATTTAATATCTGAGCACCTCACAATCACTAATGGATTTTAGTCTCCCTTCACTCCAAAGGCAGAAAAGTATATTGCCCTTTTACAGTTTTAGAAGTGAATAGTCAGGGACTTGTCTAAGGTCATATGTAATTCTTTTGGTGGAAGTGGGGCTTGAGTCAGGTTTTCTGTGTTATGGTCCAGTACCCTGATCCATCTTTTCACCCATTAACAGATCTGCATCATAATATTTAGGAAAGGGCTGTGTGATGCATAACACTCATTGGCCTTTTTTAATATCCTAGGTTCTTCTAGTCCTGACTAATCACCAGGAAGACTTTGCTATTAGCTTAGCCTTTAAAAGAAGCTTCTGTCCAGTGTGGTACACGTTTGCCCCGACCTTAGGAGTTGCACACAGCCCTTACAACCATTTGTATATTTGCAGCTCACCCCCCAAAGGAAACTGTGCTGGCAGGGTTCGGGACCAAGGTTTGCTATGTGTTTAAAAAGCACTTTGCTACATATTGCTTGGTTGGGAAAATTCTACACAGGCAAAGTGATAAAAAAACAATTAAATGAAAAATCTTCCCTCCGGCCAAGATCTAAAAGAATGGATGGTGCTCAGTCGATGCTACACCCATGTTTAAGTTCTCTAACCCCTACCTAAGGGAGCACTTAAGCACTTCAGCCTTAAATGCATGAGCAATCACGTTGCCTCGGGGTGGGGGGTTGGGGAGAATATTCATCTGCTTTGCTGGGTCAGGACCTTGACCTGGACCCGTGGATGTTCGATTCTTTTGAAAACCAAGCCATTTCTTTAGCACTTTCGATTTGGGAGTCTAATTTTAGGCAGTTGTATTTTTAAAATCTAGGCCTATACACGCTTGCCATAGGAGACGCAGTGCCCCTGATATTTGGGGCAAAATGCTCCCATTAGGGATAATTTCTTTAAACCACTGGCCAGCAAAGAAACAAACCCAAACACCCATCCTGGCAGCACCCTCCCCCCGCCATCCTTTCCTATCCCCAAGGTTAGTTTGAGACCCTGGGTACGTATTGAATGGCTGTTGATAAAAAGTCGTGCTCTTTTCATTTTCATGTCACTTATTTAAAGAGAAGTCTTGAAGCCCTTGTTTACTGCAGCAGTGCTTAGGAAGGAAAAGAATAGCGAGTGTATTTTCAAATGCCCTTAGCAGCTTTCTTTTTATTTTGCTCTCCAAGCCCCTGCTATTCAAGTTCCCTTCTCCTCAGAGCACTAACAGCTAGATTGTTCTATGCACCCAGCTCCCATTAGCAAAAGAAGGGAGTCGTGCACATCATTCCCATGAACCACTTTAACAGAAGAGTCTTATATGACAAAATGTGCCTCAAAGACAGAGGATGCTAAGTAAATATTAACCACAAAGTGTTTTCATTTAAAATAGCCTTTGGATTTCTAAAATGCACATTTAAATTTTTTGTTATCAGTCATCTTTGTCTTCCCAGTTTAAGAAATTAGATATGCCAGAGCATAATAGATCTGTGTAAGAAGCATGAGGTTTACTGGTTTATGTTGGAGAAAAAAAGGGAGGGACTGACATTTGGATTTACTGTCATACCTCAATAATCTACAAACCCTAATTTCTCATCAATGAGTTTGTGTCCTTTGTTTGCATTAATTGCATTGAAATTTATGTCAAATATTCAACTCATTTAATATCTATTGCTCTGTGCAGATAATATGAGATCTCACTGTGATAAAATTCATATATAGACAGACAGAATGACTTCTTTACGTGGTGGAGATTCCCTTGAAATCTTCCTGCCTCTCAAAAAAAGTTCCGTTTAATATGAATTAAAGTATGCCTGTCACTAACTCTCATTTGGGAAGCACACCAGTTTCACTGGTTGCATAAAAATCAAGCTAAAAAGTATAATCTGAAATGTTTATACTCTCATTGCATAGATTCCAACATGCTACATTGTATAAAAGAAACAGAAATACAATTTTTTTTGTTAGTGTGGGAGGAGAGAAAAACATGGTTTTCCATAATGTCAGACAATTAGTTTCTGATTTATATTTTAAAGCACACCAGTTGGTAAACCTCACAATTTCATCTTAGTTGGCATAGCTGTGGAGATCTTTACAGAAAACTCATAAAAATTTAAAAAGCATTTTCTAAGTCTGGTAGACTTTTTCTTCTCTGTTATCAATGACAGTGAATTCTGCTGTCTAGATGTGGATTTTGCATTTTAAAAAACCAAACCTTCTTTTGGATGGGTTTTGGGGTTTTTTATGCTAAATCAGTGGACCTTTCATTCTTCATGGATAACAGCAATGATTGACAGTCAAGTGGATGTTTTTCTGTAGTCACCCATACCAGTGACTACAAAATCAAGCAAATAGTCTCGACTTCATAATAAAAAGTAGAAATTGTTTATCTTCAATACTTCAGTCCACTTTCAAAATGACCATGCAACCCTGCTCGAGTGCATGGATATAACTTTAAAACATAGCGACCTTAAAGCTGGAGAGTACCCCTGATAAAATGAAATTCTCCAAGCTGTGGTTACTATTTACTCACGATTTCAGACAAAGCAAAAACATAAGAGCTTCTGTTCCCAGAATTGTTGCATATTACCACCATTCATCAAAACATCATCTTTGTGGTCAATGTCTTTTCTTCCGCACTTTATATTATTTTCGTATTCTTTTATCACCAACGTGGAGACCATGAGCATCTGCACAATAACAAACCAATGACTTTATGCAGCAAAGGACTGCAGTATGGGCAAGAGGAAGGTTTCAAGTACCCTACTGCCAGGAGGCTTATTTAAACCATCACAAAATAATTAAAAATTGCTTGACCATACCTTTTTAATTGGCTCCCTGATAGAAGGGTTAATAGGAATTCTAATACCTGTGTAAAAAAAGACAGATAAAGAAAACAGGGTAATGTAAAATAATTCAGATTGTCTTTGTGTAAATGAGGCAATAAATGCCTGCAACATGAAGCTCAGTCTGACTTCACAGCAGGGCCTGGCGCTTAATTGAAAGTCCTAACTAGACCCATTTATCAAAGAAATCACTCAGAGGGAAATTTAATTATCACAATTAATCTATATTTTTTTGGAAAGTCCCAGCAAAGTGCAGTGAAAATTTCTTTGGGAGGAATTTTACACTATTATTGCCAGAAAAAGTCAAGTGCCAAACTTCTTCCCCTCACAGGTAAAAAAAGTCAGGCAGGCATAGGGCACGTTTCAAGGCGCAGCTTGTAATGCCACTTAGACACAGCCAGTAATGAGCACTGTCACAGCAGGAGCTCGGATGGAACTATTTCTTCCCAAGTCACAAAACTGCTCTCTTTACAAACTGGAGGGACACCTGGCTTGCCAAGAGAGCTGCCCCACAACGTGCCCATGGACTTGGCACTCCTTGCCACAGTTTTGCTTGGCTCTGCAGGACCCCCAGCACCCTGTAGCTACCCCCTGTGAGCCCCTGCTCACAGTTTGTCTAAGTGCACACACAGAAAAGCCCAGAGGCACAACATGGCCTCTCCTCAGTACCTAACACATCATGCTTTGGTAAAATGGGGAACTGGGTGCACGCTTTGTTTCAAACATTTGTGTTAAGAGGAGACCTCTCTGATAGATTGCCCATGCTTACGTCAATATTGAGTGTCCTCCAGTGAGCAAAGGCCATTCTGAAACCAGGATATTTTCCCTGAATAACTGGTGATATCCAACTCCCAGCTGGCTTTGACTTAGCAGCTCTACAAGTTGGGAAGGAAGCTAACTCCAAGCTCTGTTCCTGCACAGCTTCTCAAATTTGCTGTTTCCCAAGAACTTTTCTATTGCTTGCTTCTTAAAGACCAGGTAACATTTGACAGTTTAGTTAAATTTTCTTTCTTATTTTGAAAAGCAGCCCCTCCTTTTATGCAGAACCCTACCTCAACTTCCAGGCCTCCAATGTCAGCCTGGGGTGCTGCAGAAGGCTATTCATGGAGCAGAAAACAAGTAGGATTATATCTGTGTGCATCACATGGCACTTGACATGAATGAAGTTGAAAAGAAAGTCCTAAGAAACTATGCAAGTCTCTGCCATGATAAAAATCCCCTTCAGTCAATCAGTGAGCTCATAGTTGATAGTTTTTAGGGCTTCTGGGCACTAGCATGCAGCAAGTGATAGGCAGGAGTCTGCTCCTTCCCTTTGAAACACAGAGCTCCAGCACTTGCATTGGAGGCAGCATGCAAGGAATTGGCATAGTCGTGCTAGCTTCAATGAAGGGCAACTGTCAGCACTTGAAAGGACAGGGAAAATGGGGCCAGAGATTTTCTTTCACTTTGTGTGGCTTGCACAGCCCCTCACCAACTCATGTTTCCCCATGCTTAAAGATGCTCCATAACTCACCCTAAGGTAGCATAATTTTTCTTTCTATTCTTCACAGTCAGAGAACATTGGAGATTATGGCACACATTAACATTCCCTTCCTCCCTCGTCTTCTGTGGGAAAAGTTGCAGCTGGGTCTCCCGATGTTGCTGAAGTTGTTTACTGCCCTTTTTTTCCCTGTGTTTCCTATGTTATTCAGGTTATACTAATCACCAGAGGGGAAGGAAACAATTCCAGAGCAGATTGAATTGACTTTTAATTGGACATCCTGTGAACTAAACATTGTGACTTGGATAAGATTAAAATGTGAGTCACAAGTCTGGTGAGTTTTCAAGTGTTAGTGGAATGCAGTGAAGGAATCAGGCAAGAACAGCAAGGAAAAAGCAGCTAGGAGCAATGCTCAGCAGAACAGCAGTTGCTGTACACACTTATTTGTTTTCACCAGGCTTAGACTAAAAGTCCAGTGGACGGAACTGGGGAAAACAACTGACAGTTCTTTATTTAAAAATTATTACATTTTCAAACAGTTTTTAATTTATATTCACTTCCTGTACTGAACCCATCTGTGAATGCTCTCTAGCAATATACCACTGTCCAGCTCAGCTAAATACATAGAAGTGCTTCTGGAAAAAGGGCTTCAGCAACAGGTTTGGCATCTTCCATGCACTCGCCTTTTATGTTCAATGCTTTGCAATACTTCTGGTGAGTAGATTCACTGGAAGAAGGAAATTGCAGACACCAAAATGAAAACTGTATTGTAGCATATTCATTAAAATATGAATTCCAAACCACAGAATCACAGAATGGGTAAGGTTGTAAGGAACCACAGTGGGTCAACTGGTCCAACCCCCCTGCTCAAAGCAGGGTCATCCTGGAGCACATTGCACAGGTTTGTATCCAGATGGTTCTTGAATATCTCCAGTGAGGGGAGACTCCACCAGGAGTGAAGACTGAGTAGAGGGGCAGAATCTGATCCCTTGATCTGCTGGCAGTGCTCTTCCTAGTGCACCGCATTAGGTCTTCTTGGCCACAGGGGCACACAGCTGGCTCATGGACAGCTTACTGTCCACCAGGACCCCCAGGTCCTTCTCCACAGAGCTGCTTTCCAGCAGGTCAGCCCCCAGCCTGTGCTGGTGCAGGAGGTTACTCCTCCCCAGGTGCAGGACCCTGCAATTGCCTTTGTTGAATTTCAGAAGGTTCTGCTTTGCCCAGCTCTCCAGCCCCTCAAAGTCCTTCTGAAGGGCTGCACAGCCCTCTAAAATGTATAATCACAATCATTTACATGAGCCTCATTTGATATACTTGCACAGACCTCATGCTACGTGTAGTGGCAGAGGTTCTTATTCAGACACTTAACACTATGTCAAGCTCCTGCTTAGAATGATAGAATCATTGAATAGTTTGGGTTGGAAAGGACCTTTAAAGGTCATCTACTCCAAAACCCCTGCAGTGAGCAGGGACATCTTTTACTAGAACAGGTTGCTCAAAGCCTTGTCCAACCTACCCTTAAATCTTTCCAGGTATGGGGTATCCACCGCCTCTCTGGGCAACCTGTTCCAGTGTTTCACCACCCTTGTTGTAAAAGACTTGTTCCCTGTATCTAGTTTAAATCCAACCTCTACTGGTTGAAAACCATTATCCCTTATTCTACCATAACAGTCTGTGCTAAAAGGTTTGGCCCCATCTTTCTTATAGGCCCCCTTTAAGTACTCAAAGGCCACAATAAAGTCTCCCTGGAGATTTCTTCAGGCTGAAGAAACCCTAACCCTTCTTAGGCTGAACAACCCTAACTCTCCCAGCCTTTCCTTATATGCAGCCCTCTGATAATTTTTGTGGCCTGCTCTGGACTCACTCCAACAGGTCCATGTCTTTTCTGTGCACCAGAGTTGGACGCAGTACTCTAAATGGGGTCTCATGAGAGCAGAGTAGAGGGGCAGAATTTCTTCCCTCGCCCTGCTGGCCATGCTGCTTTTGATGCAGCCCAGGATGCAATTGGCTTTCTGGGTTGCAAGTGCACATTGCTGGGTCATGTCCAGCTTTTCACCCCCCAGTACCCACAAGTCCTTCTTGACAGGGCTGCTTGCAATCCATTCTCCACCTAGCCTGAATCAATACTGTGGCTTGCCTTGATCCAGGTGCAGCACTTTGCACTTGAACTTGTTAAACTGCATAGTTTCCCATGAGCTCACTTCTTGAACTGGTCCAGGTCCTTCTGGATGGCATCCCATCCCTCAGGTGTGTAAGCCACACCACTCAGCTTGGTGCCATCTGCAAATTTGCTGAGGGTGCACTTGATGCCACTGTCTATGTTATTGATGAAGATATTGAAGAGTACCAAGTTCCAGTAAGGACCTTTGAAGGACATCACTTGCCACCAATGTCCACTGGAACATTGAGCCATTGACCACTACTTCACAAGCTTACAAGCTAAGTCAGCTGTCCCCGGACTGCTTTCTCCTTTACCTCCCTGCTGAGGCAAGGGAGAGGCTGTTTGTGGCGGAGGATTTGGTGACGGAGTCGGCTGTCTGGCAGAAATTGGCCGGCCACCAGATGAGCATGCCTGTTCCACGCTGCACCTGCAGAGCGGCTGATGGAAGCCTTTGCTGGCGGTGGCTGCACACCAGCCACCTGGGCATGAAAACTCCCAGCCTTTGACAGTTCCCAGAGCTCTCTGATCCTCAGGATATTGTGGCTTGGAAATTGCAAAGGTTGTTGGTTTGCTGTTTGCCACCAGGTGGCCTAACCACTCCACAGTTCGGGAGGAACTGAGACTCCATTAGGGAGCAGCAGCTGGAACTTTTTAAGCTTTACATATTTTTCTTCCCAAACCTCCACCTCCCCTCCTTCCTCCTCATTCAGTTGATTAAAAGCGATCAGGGCTGCTCTGATTTATCAACTCAATCCTTTACTCTAAGCAATTGAGAAAGCTGGTGCTTCCAGCAATCCAGCCCTAGCTTTAGAGATCAAGCTCAGCTGTCTCTGTTTACCTCTTAGCCCAAATGAACTCTTGCCATAACAATGCAGGTACCTTAGACTTTTACTCATGTGTCAGTAACTAGAGATTGATTCCGTTGTTTGTTGTCTCTGGTATGTCTCTGGTAGCTGGTTTTGTGACCACCCATGAGTTCTGTGCTGCCCATATAAGCTGGATTTAGAGCTGCCTTGTGTCCCCATAGCATCGCAGAGTGGATTCAGTGGGCCAGAGGATCTGACTCAGTAAATAGGATTTGATTTTTAAAACCATAGACAGCAGTCCCCCACTCAGTAGTTTTGGGATAGCCATGTGGGAACTGGCTGAGCTAAGGGCTCTTTGGGTTTCAAGGGAAGCTGGCATTACAGATCACTCCATGAAAAGGCCTGCTGTTGTGGACTGACTTCCTAGCTTAGACTGAAAGAAGCCAGACTTACTGATCTAAAATGGAAAGGAAGATACTCTTGGATGTTTATCTCAGGCTTTTTTTGATGAGAAGGGTAGGGAAAGCTTTAGCTGCCATAGCAGTATGAACTAAGAACAACTACATTTGCTGCAATGGTATTACATTGACATGCGGGTATTGGGAGGGCACTGAATGACTTTTTAGGAGAATGAAGCATGATTTCAGGAGAAAAAGAGTTATTTCATGTACGCAATACTGATAGCTTATTTATGTATTTTCTACCATTTGCATAATGCCTGAAAGCTTTCAGAACGTACTTTCAAAACAAATCTCAGTACCTAAAGTAATTAACTAAGATGAGTTGTTTAAAACACCCATGATTCACTTATTTACCCATCTTTGTAATTATGCATTTCAGTTTTGATGGGAGAGAGGACAAGGTACAATGATGGCAGGCAGGAACATCCCAACAGAGCCCAGCAATAAAAGCGTATTCCCAAATTCAGTTCAGCTCAGCTCTGAAACTGGTGGCTTACAATCCCAAGTCAAAGCTATGCAGTTTCTGAATGCCCCCTATTATAACACAACTACAGCACAAGAAATAACTGGGCAGACTTTCCTAAAGAATTTGGTGATTGAACTTTTAAAAATACCAGTCATTTGGAGAAAATTTCAGTGGTCCTTAAATTTGGTAAATGGATTAGTTATAAATAATAACTACCTGGAAACTGGTAGATGCTTTCAGTTGCATCACAAAAACATCATGAAGTAGAACTGGATATTTCAACTACTTTAACCTAGCCTTGGGCACAGAAGAGTCCAATTCTGATCATTTGCAGGATAAGCAATCAAGTTCAGAGTAACAAGACTTTAGCCAAGGTGTTCCTCTGGCTTTACACCTCTGCAGATAGAATCAGATGCTATCTCCTAGTCTATGCATCCTCTGAGAATAGAATTAATTTTGAATTCTCGTATCATCTGCTTGCTTGTGCACTTATTTGCTAACTGTCTGACTGAGGGAGCTATTCTGGGTCAGTATGATTTAGGCATCCTTTATTACACGGTTTCCAATTCAGTACATTTTTTAATCAAGACTAAATTGAAGTCAGGTTCCAGGTACATATAAATATAATATATATTTAGTGAATACATTGCAAATGCCCTAGTCTAATTTTGAATGTAACTGTAATAGAAGAAGAAATATGAAGGTTCCTTTATTTTATAGAGGAGTGTTAAAATATTGCCACGTCTTAAAGGCAAGTTAAGACCTATTTTCATATTTTTAAAATCACATTAACTAAAAGCTTGTTAAGGAATAAATAGTCCAGAGGATAATTGAGACTTAGCTGGCTTAAGCATTAATGAATCAAAATCAGATGCCAGATCATTAATTAATTCTACAAATTATAATGTTGCCATTACTGGCAAATACTATGAGAACTAATACCAAGGAGCAAATTAAATTGCATAGTTTCCCTTCTTACTACATATCTTTTACCAAAAATAAAACTGCAGTGGTTATTTTTGGTTTATTACATACATTTCCTGTATTTTAAAAACTTTTGGATTATTCTTAATTTTTAAAAACATTTCAATTTCTTTAAGATGCTATTTATATCATCTGCCTATCACAGACTATAAGGATATTTCCATCAGTGCTGTAACCCACGGAAAGTAAAATGTAGTGAAAGTGACAGAAAAGTCTATTCAACACTTTCGAAGCCTCACAAAAATTCACACTCTTTCAAATCAGCCTCTTTGGCAAAAGACATAATAATAGATGGGTCTTGCAATGTGGCCTGAAGTGCCACTATCTCGAGCTCTGTCAGACCAGTGCAGAAAATGAATTAGATGGGAAGCAAGAGAGGAAAAAGAGAAGGTTAGCTGGACATTTCTAGCCACCACTTCTCATCCCACAAGAAGAAGGAAACATCAGTATAGTTTAAATAGTGGTGATCTTTAAACACTCTTGTACAGAGAGCAGAACCAACCTGGGGAATGGGCTGTGACAGGATATCACTGAGGTCAGAACTGTACAAAGAGTAAAAGACTCAACAGTGATGAAGTGATATAACATGAGATGATATAATGAGATGATAGAACATCAGTCTAGTCAGAATAAAACTTTGGGAGCAAAATGACAGAGCACCTTTATCTGAAAACTCTTAGTATTTTCAACCCTTTGTCTGATGTGGTGTATCTGTTCCTCTTTTCCCATCATGTGACAGACACCAAAATTATCTGGGATCTAGAACACGCAGGTGTTCTAAAACATACCCCAAATGCTTTCTTTAAGCCTGGAGAGCAATTAAAAGCCAGTGCACTGCAGCACTAGTATAGTAGTTTACTCACTTAAACATCACTAAATAAGTGTCGAGGTGCAATCTCCTCTGAGATTAAATTGTCCTGAAGGATCCAGCATAGACTGTCAAGTCTGATGCCCATAAAAGCAATCTGTGTCTGTAAGAACAAGCTGTGGAAGAATGTCCCATTTTTTCTCCATATCGATTGCTATTTTCATTCCATTTGCTCCCTCTTTTTAATTGAAAAGAAGAAGTCTGGGCAGATTATTTCAAGGTAAAACAGTAAAATAATCTGAGATAAAAATATTCTTGCAGTTTCCCAAAATGAATCACTGCTCAGTTTCCAGTAGGAATCTGAGGCTCATGAATCTTGTTACCGTGAGCTACATTTCAGAAGAATTTGCAGAACAATAGGGTGGCACCTTCTTTCAGCCCTCAGTGTCTGTCCCCCATTAATGACAGCCAAACCTTTGCCAAAACAAACCTATCATCTAGATCAGCAAGTGCTAGCCCATGCTGAGAGTCTTTTTTGATGGTTTCATATATATGCTGAATAGATGAAATCTTGGTAATTTTTCACCCTTTGGGTTCTCTGAACTTCCTAAAGATGTTGACCTTTGCCATGCAATAAAAATGAAACTGTCAATAGGCAACACTGGACAGTAATGTATTCTAATATAACTACATTATCTATCCCTATACTGAATTATGGCCCTTTTCCATGTTTGGAGACAACAGATAATACCAAAGCTGATTTATTGCAACTTTTGGCCTTCTGGTAAAATGATAGTATCTAATAATAGACCATTCATTACAATTTGCCTCCGAATTTGCTGTCTTGTGCACAAGTCCAGAAGCAGCTGACAGCAGCCAAAAGTGGGTGCCTAAGAAACATGCATGAGAACAGAACAAGCATGAAGGGGTGCTCCCTTCCAAGGACTTTTCCAGTTTGCAACTACTTGCATCTCATCAACTTCTTGAGACATTTAATAATACTTGAAGAATTTTTCTTGTGTGAACTTATCTAGTCATTCTTTTTGTTAAGATATACAGCCAGTATGGGTCACCCTTCTAGTTTTAGTCTCTGAGCAGGCTACCCTGCTAGATTGGTGGAAAGATGATGGGGTTTTTTTGTAATGAGTAATGACTCAAAGGTGGAAAGGACTCTTTTTACATGGTTGGATGGCCAAGTTCATGGTGAAATAGCAGCTATAATTCTGCTGGGATTTCATATTATCATTAATGATTTGCTAGGGCACTTGAAGCCTGCAATGCTATCCCTTAAAAGGATTAAAAATCTAAACACATTAAAAAAGCTCTGCATTTGCTCTGCGTGGCTTATGTTCCTATTTTCTGACACTACAGTCGTAATTCTTTTGACACTCTGAAATCTGTCACTGTTGGCAATTATTAATGCCACCATCAACAAGGAAAACTACAAACCCAGAAACTTTTACAATTGTGGTGTGAAAGCACAGCATTCAGCTGCTGTAGAAACATCTTTGGCACGAAACTGTCTTGTTCTTTAGCTTGTTTTCATCTTTTTCCACTCGTAGAAGTTAATTAATTACAGTGATTAACAATTAGACCCAATCTATGCAGGCTAACAGAAACTTTGTTCCAGATGGACTTTGCCACGTAATGAGGGGCAGTTGACAGTGACTTTTCCTTTCCAAAGGGAGTCCAGTGGTAGATCACAGTTATGGCAGTCTGGGGAGAAGGAATCAAAACAACTGTTCATCCATGCACGTGAGAACTCTGGAGACAAATAACTAACTCTAGCTAGTAAGTGGCACCAAAACAGATGTATCTTTTTTGTCCATTTGTTACCATCTTACAAGCTTTCAGCCAATTTATTGAGATCATTTGTATAGAATTGATTTTTGTATATACTTTTATTGGATAGGCAAGCACTCATCGAGGCTTAATACATGATGGTCCTATCACACAGTGCTGTGCTGTATAATCAACAACCACCCAAGGATTGGATGCCCTGGAAAAAGCATTAGATGGGGTATGATTTTTATAAAAAGTAGTTATGCAAATATAATGTCCCAAACGGACTCACTAATTTCCATATACTTGTGCCTTTTTTGTCTTGAGTTGTGTCACCTTGGACACTTTTATCACTGAATGAAAGCAATTGTATGCCAATTGAATTAAGTTCCTATAATTAAGATAACTGCAGTGATGCAAAAGGGAAAACTTTCTATGCAGCCACACTGTCCCCAGGCCCTGAGGCTCTGTCTCCCATTTTTGATGGAGGGGCTGTGGTGAATAGTGCTGGTGAATTTGCCACAGCCCTAGCACTTTAGATGCTCCTGTTTTTAAATCCAAATATCCCGAATCCACTTCACGCTGTGTCGTATTTATATTACAAGTTCATTGGCACACACCTTCGATGAATTAGCATGCGCTCTTCCTGCTATGCTCTCATTTACACTGAGTGATGTCAAAGGAAGAGAAAGGCAGCAAAATATACTCAGACTGCTTTTTAGATTAACAATTTGGGGGAAAATATAAATAATAGCAGAAGCAAGTGGGTTTGTTTGGGGTTTTTTTTTTTTTGCTTTTATGGGTTTTTATGAGGCTATCCTAGAAGATGTGGCACAATGAGGGAAATTCTGCCCTTAGGAAAGTTAATGGGAAACAATTCAGCGGTTGCAACAGGGATAGGATTTTTCTGACTGTGCATTATCCTGTTTCCATCCTTCCTCCTCTGCCTTGTCTCCAGCATGCACTCAGTAGACAAAGAAAAGTGCCTCTCCTATTTCAGCTGTCATTTCAAAGGAAGAAGTCTGACTTAATTCCCTATCACCAGGTCACTTAATTGCTTGGCGGTCATAAAGGATAACAATTTTTATTGTTCAATTTAATTAGACAGCTTCAAGAATAAAATCATTTGAATTTTCTCATAACATAATCTGTCTCTTGGATAAAGGATAAAAGCTTATTTCAATGGGAAATCATGGCTTGAGTCACATCCGGAAAAACCCTAGCACCTCAAGTCACTGAAATGAAACTTCTTTGTGTAGACAAATGCAAAACCTATTGTGATTGCTATAAGAACTGAGAGTGATATTGTTTTTAGCTCTGTTGGTTTTTCGTAAAGAGGTTAAGCTCCTAGCTAGAGAGTGAGTGTAAAGAGGGCCTGGGAAAATTGAAAAATAGATTGTGTTAACTGATTGTAGCTAAGGATGAAAGCTGTCTTTAGGATCTACCATTTCTTTAGGGTGCTGCAGAACCTTACAGCTTCAACAGACACTGTAGCCACCATAGAGCAAAAATGTAGGCTCTGCCATTTAAAAATTTTTTCCAGGGGGCAAAATATCTGACTTGTTTATAGAAAAGGAGCAGATTGAGAGCTGTCTCATACTGATGCAGTAGGACGCCAGACTCAGCAGCAGTTGTTTTTTTTTTTTTTTAAATCATACCAAAACTTCCTGAAATTCACCGGGAATTTTGTAGCACCTGTCTGGCAAAAATATCTGTTGGTCATCTGTCTCTTCCTGTGGGTATGTGTATGATAACTGAAAGAGACAAAGAGGTAGAGCGGAAAGGCACCAAAAGGGAATGCTTTTTTACTTCATTAAGTTTACAAAATCAGTAAGTGCTGGCAGGAGCTCAAAGCCACACGGCCCATAAAGAGATTCTGCACTTTGCCAAAGTATTTTTTCCTCGAAAGTTCTTCTACAGCAGTTAAAATATATTAATTTTTCCACAGGTTGTGGAGCTGATGGGCTGGAGTCTACCCAGTTTTCTACCTTGCTGAAGGCTAGCGTTTTGCCTAATGAACACACTGAAGTGGTATCAGAGTAACGCTTTTTAATTTTATTTTTTTAAAATATCCAAATAAACCAGCAAAAGCAACCTGATCCAACTCAAGCACAGGGCACACTTGTTCAGGTACAAAAGTTTGGAAATAAGTTTAAGTTGGACAGAGAAGAGCAACTGGGACCAGAGCATGAACTTCTCTCCAGGTGTTAGGTCATTTAATTAGGCATTAAATTACTTGACTACAGCCCAGTGTCTCAAGATAGTAGACTGAAGAAGCCTGGGACAACCAGGGTGTGGAGCCTTCCTCTTTCCTCTTTTGTCCTCCTGTTTCCTTTCAGTCACTCATGTAGATGTGCTTCTTTTGAACTTAGGATGCCACTTCTCCACTAGGTATTGCTGGTGTGATAACTGGAGCTAGCAAAATACAGTGGCACTGACTCCATCTCTCTGTTCCTTTCCCCTCAGAATTGTTATCTTCCAAATTGCTTGCCCATCCTACTACTTGATGAAGGCCTCAGGATGTTGCTGTGCTTGAAAATGCTGTGTTAGACCTGGTTTGCTCAACCCCTGTATATGAATTGCTAGTATATGTCTTGATCTTCAGTGAGTCCATGCAGCTTAGAATAGATCCACTAAAGCTAGTGGAGCTGCTGCTCCAGTTCACCTCAACTGTAGGTCTGATCCATCTTCTCATTTGGTTCTTTAACCAGCCCTCTTTTTTTTTTTCTTTTTTTTTTTTTTTATATTTTTGTTCCTTAA
>JAWWMO010000138.1:24194791-24210058 GCA_035047845.1 Dendrocincla fuliginosa
ATTTAGCTAGTATGCATAAATTATTTTGTGTATCTCTTAATTGCTGAAGGTTTGTACATAATCATTTTGCAGTTTGAGACTCTATCCTATGGTAAGAAATTCCTTAAGTAAAGGCCCAGGTGAAGATATCTCTCTGATTTCTGCAGGAATCTGAACTGAAGTAGATGTCACTGGCGTTCCTGACCCCAGCAAGCCTCAGAAAATAGCCATCAGTAGCCTTGGCCTTGTACAGCTGACCCTATTTGAACTGTGATTACTTCTCCAAAATTCATGCAGATTGTATTGGCAACCAGCATGAAGTATGAGCCCAGGCTGTCCAAAAGACTAATAACTTAGCCATGAAGATCGGCTTCATGTGCCATGTTACTCAAGTCTCTCTTGCAGTTAAGAATGAGCAGTAATTTCCATGGGGAGTCAGAAGATGAATACAGCCCTGCAATGTACACCAGAATGCCTTTGCATTTAGTTGCCTACCTACATGCTAGTTATAAGATGGTAACAGCACCAAAAGTTTTTGTGTTCACTTGACTTCTTCATCTGAGAGGAATAATGATGTTACATGGGTGATGGAAGGCAACTCAATCCTTTCCTGAAATGACAAAGGACTGGAGAGCACTACCCACATTTACCTCAAGCTTTGCTATGTCTCCACACATCCTACCTCATGAGCATCCAAACTCTGCCACTGGAAAAGTGGTTATACTGAGACAGCACTGGCTAACGCTCCATACGCGTGATTAAATCTCTGTGCCAGTGGGCAGGGTTTGTGCCAGTAACCTTCTCAAGAGATGGTAAAAGCCGTAGTAACTAAGTCAGGGCACATGCATGATAATATTGAGAATTTATTTCCATATCTGTTTGCAAGGTATCATTTACAGAAGTCCAGTCACTGTCTAGTCCTCCTTCATATGCTCTTTCTCTCTTGCTTCCTTCTCAACCCTTTGTATTTGGTTTTTCAGGTCCCTACAGATGACCACAGAGGAAATGGAGAATGCTTGCAGGATCTGCTGGGTGAGTGTGAATCTGAAGCAAACACACTGTTTATTCAGAAATATTTTAGGCTGTTTGCAGGAGCCAAGAGAATACTCTTTAAGAGGAGTACACAAATCTCTGAGGTAACTTTCCATTTCAATGGCTATTGAAAGAAATCTGTTTGGGGAATTGCCTTTCCTTACTTGTGTAAAAATCCTTTTATGCCATTAAGATGCTTTGCAAAGAGAAACAAGATCTAGAGGCTTGCCGAGGCACAGTTTTCACTACCCAGTAGAGTTAGTCTCATTAAAATGGACCTCGTCTCCTCACTGCTCCTGCACATACTGTCAGTTTATCACAGATCATCTGACATCTCCAAAATGGAAAGCATGACGTAAAGCCGGAAAAAGAGCTCAAGACTGAAAAAAGTCAAAATGAAATTACAAAGACTTCGGAGTAGCAGCTCGCAGGAAAAGATGGCTGTATATAAACTTGTCAAGTACTCAGGGTGCCTATATGCCAGCCAGAGGCAACAATAAGTGTTTAGGGCTGTGTACCACTCTGTGCCCTCACCCAGTTCTGCAAGGAGCAAAGCACAGCCCCAGAGCCATGCACACAGGAATAACCTTCTTAG
This sequence comes from Dendrocincla fuliginosa, assembly GCA_035047845.1. Lineage (NCBI taxonomy): Eukaryota > Metazoa > Chordata > Aves > Passeriformes > Dendrocolaptidae > Dendrocincla > Dendrocincla fuliginosa. The sequence continues at coordinate 24,196,398 of JAWWMO010000138.1, forward strand.
GAAAGCCCTTCCAAAAAAAAAAAAAGAAAAGCCCCTGCAGGTACACCTTTCTGTCTCTCCCGCACCACAGCCCAAAGAGCATGGACAGAGCCATGGGGGGCTGCAGCTGGAGAAGCGGATTGTCTGCTGTCCTGACCCCATCCTGTGTCCACACAGGGCAAGCCGGCTCAGGTCGTTCAGGTAGTTCTCAAGGGCAGTGGGCCTGAATGTTGGTTCACCCTTGAATTTTGGGCTCGGAGCTAGGAAACAACAGAAGCACTCAGATGAAAGAAGACAAAAAAAGCCCTCTGAGACCTTCTCCGGGTCCATGAGGAGAGCAAATCCCGCACTCTGGCCGACAAAAGATAATAACCAGAAAACTACCAGGAGGCAGAGGGAATACTGAAAAAGCCCTGGATGCAGGGTGGTGTGGCTGAGGAAGGCACAGGGCTGAGGCTGGGGAGAAGCATCATACCTGCCAGGGAAATAAAATCCCCTTTGTCCCTCACACTGAGTGGGAGGTGACAACTCCTGGCAAAGAGCTGCTGCTGACTTTTATCCCAGAACTGGAGGGCAAAGCCTTAGCTGGATTTCTGCAGCACTCAGGTGGGCTCAGCAAGGGAAGTCCTGGGTTCATGGGAAAGGATGGCCACACACTGCAGGGAGCTCCTGACTTTCAACATAGCCTCACTGACACTCCCTCCCTTCCTGAGCATGGAAATGCCTCCAGAGGGAGCTTGCTGTGGGAGATGTAAATTCTCCTGTTGGTTTCTGCGTGACGGCAGTAAATTCTTTTATTGCTTCTTAAGCTGAATTTTCCACGGTCAGTTTTCCTAAGAGACTATTTTTGCATGCATTTCCTCATCTCCTGGACAAGACCAAGATAGATTTGAAGCCAGACTGTTGCAATAACTCAGCTCCACATAACAAGCCAGGTTCAGTAGGGGTGGGGAAAACAAACAGTCTGGGGATTGAAGGGAAGAGAGATTTAAATGGTGGAGTAGAGTACCATACACTGTCTGGGGGTTCAGTGGGTTTTCAGCAGGAAGAGAGGCTGTGGGACAAAGCAGTCCTTTTTATAGGTATATGTTTATATATATATATATATATGAACATATATTGAATATTTAGATTAAATCCCCCCCTCACCCAAGATGTAAAATGCACAGGTGTATAACTTGAATCTAAGACTTTACCTCTGACAGTCCCTCTGCTCCCCCAGGTACCTTTGTCCCCGGCAGTCCCACTGGAGAAACAAACAAACAAAAAAGAAAACCAAGCCCAAACCAGCAACAGCAGTACAGAAACAGAAAGGCTTTCCTATGAACTGCCATTCAAGGGCCCTGTAATTGAACACATGTGACTGTGGTGTGTCCTTCCCTGGGGTATTTGCCTCATCCACCTCCCCCAGCAGACTTTGACAGTGGAAAAGAACTTTTCCAGCAGGAGCAACCTAGCCCTGCCCACGCTGACCTGCCTTCTCCCTGTCAGTGGTACCATGCGCTACCTTCACTGATAAAGCATCTAAATAGGGAGCTAAGGTGGATCTTAACATGAGAAAAGTAGCCATGACTGGAGGATGAATGCTGAGCTAAGAAAATCCACTGGCAAACCCCTGATGGGAGGTGTTGATTTTGCTGTGTTTCCTGCATGTGCAAGTGACATCATTTAATGCATTAAAATGGCTAACATGTCATTAAAGGAAAATGGGATTGAAATGAAAGATTCTGGATGTGGGAGGCAAGCCCTTTAAATTTCCAGCTGTAAATGCCGAGTTTGTGAATGAGCCACTGACACCAGGTCCTTTGGAAGAAAAGCCTAGATAATAACGGGAGAAAGTGGCATGGCACAAAACTCTCCGAGCACTTGGCCTGGAGGATTTCCATTAGAGGAAATCAGAAAGTCAAAACAGACACTGTATAATTTTTCTGTACTTGCATTAACCGTAGCCCCAGCGTTCACAGTGTGGTTCACTTTAGTATAATAAAGGACTTTATTCCACCCCATCACAACTAAGTATCCTCATCAGATGGAGCATCACAGTGGCTAGAATTCACTTTTCCATTAAGGAGATAGTGCACCTTGCTAAGGCGTTAGTCTATAGCTCCAGCAATGTTTTCAGTATTTTTAAGAGGGCATAGCTTTCCGACAAACATCCCTCTTCCATCCCCAGAGGAACTATTAATTTAGTAAAAACAAAAAAATTCTTTTCATTTTTACTATTTAGCAACTTTCTTGGTAAAATATCTTGTCTAAATTGCAGTGTTAATCAATTTGTTTCACTGCATGCAGGATTGTTCCTTTCTAGGCACCAGAACTATCTTCCTTATGATGCCTTAGTGCATTGAGTCTTTGGGAGCACTAAAACCAACAGAGCTGGGAAGGCATAGGACTTTCCTTTTCTGGACTAGGAGCCAACTATCTGAAGTTTGGACAAAGAAAAGTCTGAACTGGACTCAGAGGTGCAGTGGGATAGGAGAAGTGACAATGGATGCAAGTTGGCATACAGGAAATGCAGATTAGATACTAGACATTTATTTTTTTTTCACAGGAAAGGCGGTCAAAACGCTGGATCAAGAGCCCACAGAAGCTGTGGTCTCCACCTTCAGCAATATTAGAACCCCATCTGGACAAGGCTCTGCACAATCTCATTTAATTAGTGCTGCTTTTTGTAGAGGTTGCTCTTCATGACCCCTGAGTCCCTCCCAGCCTGAATTATTCTATGATTTCGTGATCAACATGGAGAACAAGAAAAAGGGGAAGGCAGCATAGGCAATTTTACAAGCTCCTCATATTCACCGTACTCCAGAGCCAGACAAGACCAAGTTGGATCCCCAAAATTCTACGCTGCTAGCTTCTACTGAAGTGCATGAAGATGCCTGGGAGCTGCACCAGGTGCTGAAGGGGGCAGCTGGGTAAGAACATTCTTTTTCCGTGTTTGGGAGACTGGGAGGGCTGAAGGGTTTTTAAGCATTAGTTGTATACATGGGGCATTTCCACGTGCCCTTTTGAACATCATATGTGTTGTCTTTCTGGAGTGGTGCTGAGAGCTCTCTGTCCTGAGTTTAGTGTCACAGAGCCGAACTGTGCTCGCAGGTCTGCTGCAACTACTCTGAGGTTTGACTGCGTGGGTATAGCCAAGACCACAAATAATAATGGGATTTCTGCAGTTCATTTAATTTTTAGAAATTTCTGCTTGCCTTTTAATCCTTGAAGTGATTCTAACTCCTTGCTGACATATTTCCTTATTGGGGATTTATGCATTTATGTATCTGTAAAAGCAGTAAAACAATATACAGATGCATGTTAATGTTATAATATTATCCCAATGATAAGGAAGAGCTTTTCAGAGGCTGCCTTAAACCCTGATGAAACTTAAATGCCAGGTTGTTATTGTGGCATGTTTACTCTCACTTCTAGCTGCATTTTACTGTTTGGCTTCCTAAATCTCAGCAGGGAAAGGACAGCTTAGCTCCCTTGAAGGCTGTGCTGCTCTGAAATGATGACTGTTGCTGTGGGGGAAGGGGCTGCACTCTATGCGACATGATTTGTAGGACCCTCTATAAATCATTTACCAGCATGCCTTCACTGCAAGCTTACAATTTGTGGAGCTTTAGGAAACGTAAGGAATAACAACAGGCAAAGGAAAAAAAAAAAAAAAAGGAAAAAAATACCCCAAACCAAAAAAACCCCAAAAAACAGACGAAGAGATGGACATCTCTAATACCTTTGCCTGGAAAACCAAAAGCTTGTATTTAAGTCATAAGGACAAGCACTGAAAGCATTTTAATGGATGAGCGCCTTAGTGCACCGGCACCACGTGTTACACAAATAGCTGCTCTGTGGCTTCAGAGGCAGACGGGGAGAGGGCTTGGCCAGCCCTGCCAGAGCAGTACAGCTGCGACCCTCGTGTCTCCCTCTTGAAGTCCTTAATAAATCACCCTGCCATGCACATAAAGTGGAGTTGAGCAGCAAAGCAAAGGCCTGAGCATGCCAACCCGATTGGAAGATCAAAGCATTTTAAAAGGGGAGAGCAATACCTTCCATTTCTGTCACAGGGCAACACCCATGTGTGGTTGCGGATAACACCGGAGCAACCGCTGGGGAGCTGAAGTGGAGGCATTGCATTTTTCTTACTGTTGAAGGAGCTGTCTGACATCATTCTTATGCCAAATGGAAGTGCTGATACAGATTTCAAGTGATAATTAATGTCAGTCAGCATTATTATAAATAGAAATTCTGTCTCAAAAAATATTTCTCCTTTTGATGATGGATTTGGTGATACAGCGATCCTCCTTCTGTTGTCAGGTGCTTCAGTTAGTACCGTAGAGCATGGTGATTAAAAAATAAGCACTCCACAATACCAGTAAAAAATGCATTAAGTGGATGAAGGAATGAGGTATTTTTGAGTGGGATTCAGACATGCTTCCCCTGCAGGTCAGAAGCGACCAAGACATTGAAAGCCTCTTCTACCAAAGATGCATCATAAAATCTGAAAGATGTGACAATAGCAACTGGTCTTTCTCAAGGATGGGGCCAAGAGACCCAAATACGTTGATGAAGCTGAGAAGTTCATTTTTCCCTATTTTGTTGCCTGAAAGAGACAGGTCCTGGGGATTCAATCTATGATCTTCCAGGGATCACTGTCCCTTCCCAGAGCAAATTTGCTAGAGGTGCTAGATCAGCATCCTGTATTTGGTGATAGCCAAAGAAAGTCCTTCAGAGAAACTGTAAATTATGTACAAGACAGTGCGACATTTGGTAAAGTAGGTTCACTCAAACAGATTGTATCTAAGTACAAGCCTATGTAAAGGGTGGGGATACAGAGTGGAAACCACTCCTGGGAAGGGGCAAGCAGAGTACTCCTGCAATAACAGCAAAGACTTTAAGGTCATAATGGAGAAGCAGCTGAACACAGGTTGTGAGGGCAAAGCTGCACGAAAAAGAGGTAAAATCATCCCTATGTACAAAGAATGGAATGTGACCAGATTCAGACACGGGCTTTTTAGGTTGTCTATAGTCTAGATGAGGCCAGTTCCTGACAATGTTCAGCTGCAGACTTCTTTTTTTTTTTTTTTTTTTTTAATAAAGATGTAGCCACAAAAATTGTTCGAGAGCTGTAAAAGTGATAAACAGAATGAGGACAATTTGTTTAGCTTATGAAAAAAAAAAAGGACTGAGAGTTGACTTGATTACAATGAGCTATTGCCTTCATGAAACAGTTGGAACCTTAAGATTTTTAGCGTGGGAGATAACAAGACACAGGAACTAGAATCTGACATGATAGGAATGGTAGAAATGCATTTTTAAGAAGAAGGGTCTAAAGCTCTGATCAAGGTATCAATGGAAGTAATGAATCCTCTACCTCTTAGTGTCTTCTGATCAGGACATGCAGTTTCACCAAGGAGAAGTTGTGTTTTTGTCAAACATGCTATTGACATCTCCCTTATTTTTACGAAAATCATCCTTTAGCATGTCTAATAACTGAGACCCTTTGTGTCAGTAAAGAGAAGGAAACCACAGAAAGGCCCAGAGATGATTGCTGAGAATATTTTTAAATGCTCAGTAATTACAGCAAGTTTTAAATAATTGAAGAAAGTAGTTTGAAAGAAATCTCTGATCTGTTTTCTTTAGAAAAAATTCCTGGCTCACAAGTGTCTTTCTTTTTGCTCCTTGCAGAACCACTCCTGGCAGGAACACACCAGCATTTAGCAGATTTTTCCCAGTGTTGCAGCTCTTGATGGCAAAGACTCAGAGTTCAGAAATGCCCTAGGAAGGCTGTCAAGAGCCAGAGGGCACTGGGCAGTGACAGCAGACTTGCTACCAGCATGTGTGATAGCTACTCTAATCACCACCCGTGCAGACCTTAGCCCAGGAAAGACTCAAGAGAACATTTCCTTCTGCATTTATGCCAGTATTAATGCTCTGAATTTTGGTTTCCCTTGTCCAAGATATCCAAGATACAGAAACTGATCCTGCCCATGGGATACAGGATTCTCTTTTCAAGAAATAATATCTAGAGAATGATCAAAGGCATCAGTAGTCAGTGGATTAAATGGTAGCTGTGGATGCTGGCTTATATTAGCTTCCAATTGAGTGCTTGCCACTGATTTTTGAAGTGCCTAAACTAATGACACTGAAGACTGAAAATGTTGCCTAGCTGTGCTTGATCTCCATGTCCCAGAGGAGTAAAAAAAGCAATAAAAACTAATATTGTCAGGAACTGCAACATGCCCCTAGTGACAATGCACAGGGAGCAAGCAAAGTGGAGTAGGAATCTGTTCCCCCAACTCACCATAACAATGTTCATGTTTTGCACCATTTTCAGCGTGATTATGGAATATATTCCAAAGGTATAGCAGGAGCTAGAGAGTCGAGGGTAAGAGGCAAATTATAATGTAAACAGCTGGGGAAGCGGCTGAGAAAAGTGCTAAGCAGACTGACACTCAGGGACACCCTGGCTCGGGTTCTGTGATAGGGAATGAACATTAAGAACTGAGGCATTTGAACTTCCTGCTCAGATTCCTGCCTGGGTTTGCTGATTTGATTAAGGATTGACTGTGCCCATGTGAATTTAAATTGATTTCTCATTGCAGCATGAATTCCTCCCTCCCTGCAAGAAAAGGCATAGCAGCTGAAGCCACCTTTACAAGTCATGAGGACATGGGAGAAAGAGGCTACAGGGGATAATGCTGATGAGATAACGAGCAAGTATTTTTTAATTAGTCAGTGAACTGAGTATTTCTCCTGTTTTCTGATCCAGATCCTGTCTGGCAGAAGAGAAAGGATGCAGGACTGGAATGGGGTAGGAGAGCACCAGGGCAAATGGGATTTCCACCAAATGGCTTTGGTCCTGATACAAACCCTGATCTCCCATGGCTGGGTCTCCTTTGTGGTCTGGTATGCACTACTTTTGTTTTTCCCTGTCTGCTGAAACAAGCACTCATGTAAAATTCCCACAGGCACAACGTTGGAGGTCTCCTAGTTTCCAAAGGAGAAATAAGCCAGGTGAACCCTGAATTCACCCTATAGATGACATGGACCGTTTTCTGAGTGGTTTTCTTTTACTGTTAGCCTTGTTCAACCCTCTAATGTCATTGATGCTTCAGTAAAGTGCCTCAAATCTGCAAGTGACATAATTTGCCCAACTATCAGCATTCCCCATCAATAATGAAACTAAAAACATAGCTTAGTAGACAACAAGGCTACAGCAGCTGGCAGTGCCGCACAAGCTCTGGCTGCTGAGTTTATTAGACGTTTTATAGTCCTGGGAACTAAAGATAATGGATCCTGTTCCCATATGCTGCATCAACAAGAGCTGGGACTCCGTTGTGCCATTGATCTATGAGGCAGCAGCGAATACAACCCAGACACAAATGCTAAAATGAATCAATCCTAAGCTGTTAAAGAGACACCATGAAGCACTTTCCAGTTTTCAGTTCTTGCTTTCTAATCTCCATTCCATGAAATACTCTCCCAAGGGTTTTTAAATGCAACGTTTGCTGCAGACTTTGGGATCAGGTTGAGAGGAATTGCCCCAATGGATCAGAAAATAGAGATGGAATTTAAAGTCCATTACCCTTAGCAGGCACTTGTTAGCTCCACCCATTCCCTATGAACCAAAAGCCTTTTGGGGATTGCTTTAATTTTTAAAAAGTGCTGCATGGTTATGTTCATACAGGTTTACTGTAGCGTTCATAAAATTACTCTCCTTGGACGGCTGGAAAACAAACTTTGATTTGTTTCTAAGTACAGAAAACTGTAAGTATATGCAGCCAAGAGAATTTTAAAAAGTGAAATAGGCTTTAGTCTGAACCTGAGCGACAGTGAGTAGTACTCAGGTGCTAACACTGGCTACTTCAGAAACTATGGTACCTTTCAATGATAGTCTATGAAGCTGCCATGGTTGCTGCAATCTCAAATCCATTTCTATTGAATCTACATCAATATGCTCTATTTTAGCTGTTTAAAATACATCATATCCAATATCCACAAATTGTTTTAAAGCAAGCATTCAAGGAAAAGAAAAAACCTCTAAAATAGCAGCCTCTAGACTGACATCTACAAGCATAAAGCAGAGACAAGAGAAAAATGCCATGATATAAAATCAGTTTTCAAAGCAAGGAGAGACTGTCTAGCTATGTACACAAAATGAAAGTTTCACCAAGACGTTATCACATAAAATAGTTTGGAGAGTTCCTACTCAAATGTAGGGTTCTGAAAAGGAAAGACAATCAGCTCACTCCTCCTGATTACGGATGCCAAGAGGATCTGATGATGGCCTCAGGCACTTTTGTGACTCCATATGCCCAAAATCTCTGCAAAATCACATAAAGTGGCATTTGGTATTTAACCTTGCTGTGGCCTTTATGGCAAGAAATAATGCTACTTGGGTGCAACAGCTCTGCAAAATCATGAGGGCTTTTCAGTAACTAATATCAAGTAAATCATTCAAAAGGATGGAGAACTAAAAAAGAGACTAAAGAGACTTAAATTCATGAGATGCATTCATTAGTATGGTAAATTATTTTCTCCTATTTGTATCTGAATGGATGGGTGAATAATAAGTACTTTAGATTGTGGAGCACCACACACCTGGAAGGAGACCTGGTTGCTTTTCACATGGAATCATTCCGATCATTTGGACAGTGAAACACAGCAGCTGTTTAACAACACACCCAAGTTTACAACCTGAGGTAGAAGCAATGTCACTATTTTGAGAGGAGTTAGACTGCTATTGCTAATATGTGGATTTAAGAGATGAGTTACTCAGTGACTCTCTGAAATCCAGACTTAACTTGCAGGAGCAAAACAAAAAATCCTCTACCCACTTGCATAGACTCATTGGGTGCAGTGAGCTTTGCATGATTCATTACTCATGTGACAGACATTTTATCTGTGCTGATCAAGAAAAATGCAATTTTCAATACTAAGGAAAGCTTATTAGGAAAGCTGCCCATTAGTATGCACCTTGGTAGGTGCATTAGCTGTTTGAACTGTTGACTCAAAAGAATAAAATAAAAACTAATATAGGTGCAAGGGGAATAATACAATTATTGGTTTTGGTAAAATTCCGTTGCCCTCAAAAGAAATCATCTGAAGGCTTCAGTATAGATGATGATTTGAGGAAAATATTCAAGGAAAGTTAGCAGAATTCAAATTGAAGTCTCCAACAGTATTGAGACTATGGCACATGCAATACCTTGTGTAAAGAGCTCAAATGGCTCCTGTCAAAGTTAAAAACAGCCTAAAATAATTCTATTTGTTACTACAAATAAGCTGTATTAAGCTTACTTGAAATTCATTCTTTTTCACATTTTTCTAAAAGATCTTCCTTTTTAAACAATAGTTTCAAACATAGCAATTATCTGAATATCTGAAGCCCAAAACACTGCTCCCATCACACAACTGTACTTTACACCCCAAAATGTATATGCAGTTGTAAACATATGCCCTAACTATAGGCTAGCCACTTCACACCAGGAAAAACCTCATGTGCTGAAGAGAGAGGCGAGCATCACACCATAAAGCCGGTGTCCAGAGTCAAGGGCAACAGGTGGGCAGAGTTTTATCCCTAACTGTGCTACTCACATGTGACCACTGACCATCTGATCTGGTGATTCCAGACTCATTACTGCCACAAGCTGGAGTTGGAGGGATTTGAGTTTGCCTGTGAACAGTGCCCATGGCAGAGGGTTGCAACATGCAGAGTCATAAATTAGCTGCAGCCTGAGGAAGAGTGGAGAAAAATCATGACATGCTGGGAACTACTGCAACACTCATGTTCAAACACTGCTAAAATAAAAATCATCATGAAACCCAGACAAGAGATCTGTTTTGGATCCTGGAAAAAAAATAAATTCAAAGTTTTGAACTATTTGCATGGAATCGTTTTCCATCTGAGTTTTCCCTTGTCCCTGCCTTCACCCCATGAGTAGAGGGCAAGCCATGGGCCATCTGTCCATTTAATTGAGCCCTACTGCGTAGCCCTCCTGCCTTAATCCTGGTTCAGTCCCTCAGTCTTTCTTTATTAAGTAAGTGATTTAATCTTAACAGCTCACTAGTTCAGTGACTCCTAACCAGCAGAGGAAGATCTCAGTCCTTCCCTGCTGGTACCTGCTGCCTCGAAGGCAAAGCAATAGAGGACAGCCTCACTGGCTTGGTGTCCCCCTTTACGCAGGCAGGCTTAACTTCCCTTCTCTGCTTAGGAGGTCTTCTCGGCTGCTGAAACCTCTTACCAGCCCTGCTGCTTGGCTGAACAGGTAGCTTGCTGTGCAGGAACAAGCTGGACAGCTGACCTTTCACCTGCACCTGCCAGAAACGTGCTGCATCTCAGGAGTCTTGAGACGGCATTCAGCCCCTTGACTGTGCACAGAGACCTGCTGACCCTTGCACAGCCCCAGAAGGACAAAGGGTGAAATAAGACTCTGTTTACATGGCACAGAGGGGAGAGCTGGTGGCTCCTTGGCAGCTATGGGGGACAGAGTCTGGCCATGAGGATGGTGGAGCTACTAAGACCAGACTGCACCTCAACAGAACAGGTTAGTCTGCGCCAGTCCCATAATCCCCGCACTGAACTGTGAAAGCCATGAATGAAACCCCCAAAATAATTAAACATCATCTATTTTAACAGCCACCAGCAGGAAAATAAATAAGACATCCCAACAGAGGAAGATAATTTCACGTTTATGCTTCCAAGGGAAAAGGGAATTTGAAACAAACAAAACATCTTTTTCCCTGCAGAGAGAGAAACTGTCTGTCAAAGCAGGACCGTAGCGACACTGAGGACTCTGCAAAATTCTTCTGTTTGCCTCTGCATTTGATTAGCTGCCTGCATTATGTGTTTTAATTTCCTACCATTGAAGCACATTGCTGTCATGGTGATAGATGCTATAGAAATGAGCAAAATAAATAAATAAAAGTTCAGAACACTTTTGACCAAGTCTGCACTAATTAGCACATAAGACAAACAGACAAATGTTTTCTGGGATTTGTGTCAACCACATCCAGATTCCTCCCCTGCTTCTCAGATACCAGCAAAATCCTTTCTAGAAATGGAAATAGAGAAAGGCAGCAGATGGTGCTGGGAATACTCTGAGTAAGATGTCTCCATTCAGACCCAGATATTAGTGGCAAACCATAGAGTTAACAAGCACTGTGGAGCAGAGAATATTTAATGTGATGGTAGTAGAAGAGCAAGGAAAGCAATATTGCAAAGTGACTGGTGAAGGGCTAACCAGAAACTGTTCAGAACTTGTGTGGGTGGGATGCTCCACCTGTGTTGGCAAAAGCTGATCTAGCAGGAATAGATGGAAGTGGGAGGGGAAGCTGAAGGGGGCTATCCCCAGGCAGAAACAAGTGAGAATGTAGATGAACCTTGTTAACATAGTAACATTTATATGTAACACCACATAAACCATAGTTTAGAACACCAAAGTAAATGCTGTGGTAGCGTTCATCTCTACTTCTGGACTTTTTTAAAGAAACCAAAATAGTAATAATTGTAATTAACACAGGGTTCAACCAAGAGCATCCTAAGAGTTTCGCAGGAAAAAACAAAGACTTTCTGTACTTTCAAAGTGAGGACAGGACTTGTCTGATTGACAGCAGGAAAGAAATACATAAAAATAACTCCTTTCCAAAACCAAAGCAGAGTTATTATTTCTTGCAGAGCTTCTACCACAAGCCATCATCATCCCCTCCTGGCTGGCTTTCCTGTAGAGATTCAAAGGTACGACACATATCCTGAAGCCATGTAATATCACTGCTTTTGCACTGTCTATGCAGTTCTGATCAAATTTTCTTTGATCAGAAAATTAATCTTGGCTGGAAATAGGAAACCAGAGCAATATTTACTGGACACAGTCGATATTAAATTAGCAGGTGTTTAGTATTTTTTTCCAGGGTACCATCATTTCTCAGACAAATACAATCTCAATTTGGGCTATAGTTGTAAATTCTGATCTCAGTAATAACATCTCCCATCATACTGCACTATCTCCTGCAGATACTTTGCAATGCAAATTGCCCCAAAGACATCCTTCCTTTCAGCTCACACACTAAATGCAGGTCTATAGCCTGAAATCCCATGGCATGCATTTTCGGCTTTGCACAATCTAACTTTGACATCAATGTCATAACAGTCCACCACAGTAACTGAATCTCTGGTGTTAAAAAACCCTTGCTAGGAATTGTATCTTTACTGAACAAGGAAGTTTTACCAGTGCTGCTTTTGTTACAGCTTGGAAGGAGTTACTGAACAGTCAGTGTTGGCTCCATTTCTTATTCAGATGACTGTAGTCTGTACCTAGGGAGGTTTGCAGCAGAAACAAGGCTAACAGCAGAGAAAGTGGACTGCTGACATAGCTATTCAGTAAGGGCTCTAAGTAAATAAGGAAGCACTGAGTAAAATCTTGGGATTGGAGGAACCCAGTAATACCCAGTCATTCAAGGATGGACCAAGAATCTTGACTCAGGACTTGCTGGTCAACACAGTAATTCTAGTATTGGTATTCCAGATCTCACACATGTTCTGCTAAATTCACCTCTCCTCAACAGAGTGATTTGGTCTCAGCCAAAGCAGAAAAACTGCCCCCCAAAACTTATCCAGATGTCACCAGATGATTTGACAAAAGCTGTCACCAGTCATACAAGGACCAGCATCTTCCATAGCTACCTCCCACTGATGGCTGCAGGAGAAATGAGGCTTCAGCCACAAAAAAACATGTATGCCATGCCAGAAACCTGCAGCACCCAGACCTGGCCATCACCAGCTGCTGATTATTGTCACCACCAGCCACAGCCCACACTTTGACCAGGAGGAGTCCTTGATTTGCTGCATCATCTCATCGTGTTTTGGACATGTCTCCTCACCACAGATAGCACAGTGGCACAGAAGAGCAGAGGTGGCTGTCAGGGTGGCAAGAAATGGCTAAGGAAAGAAAAAGTGACAACTGGAGCCTACGGAAAGCTGTAGGGAACAGGGGGAAGGTGAAGGACACAGTGTGCAGGCTGGCATAGCCTTCCATCACATCGTACAGAGACAGCCCCACCTGCAGCAAGCTCAGGCTGAAAGCCAGCCATGCTCAAAAGCACCTCAAGAACAAATTGGGCAGCTGTGGGGAAAAATGCATTTCACTGCAGATGCATCACTATGAAAATAGCCCAACCTGCTGACTGGACAGCCTGCATGTATCTAACTAACACAGCAGGCTGAGCACCAAAGGTGTCAATTTGCTGTAGCACAGTACAGAGTCTGGCAGGGAAGATGTACGTGAGTGGGAAAGTTGAGTCCATCACTGCATCCAGTGCAAAGTTCAGGAGGGGGAAGTTTAATGCTATCTAGGTGGTTACTGAAGAAGCAATTCATATTGCTTATCTGTGTGCCTTTTCCAGCACACCGTAGCATTTGCAGTGAGGGGCAGGTGGTGCCTGCTGATGTGTAATGGGGACCCAGCAGTGCCACAGCCAAAGTGGCAAAGGAGCACCTTGCTTGAAGGGGTTCCCATGTGAGGTCCATGTCAGCCCAAGCTGCCTGGCTGAGAGTGGAGGATGTAAGCCAGGTAGAGTAGCCTGTAGGGCAGCCAGAAGCACCTTCATAGGCAGTTGTTTGCTCCCAGCATTATTAGAGCAAGTTTTAAGCATCACCAAATGCTACCTCAGTGCCATGTTCAGAGGATAGT
>JAWWMO010000138.1:24210158-24238965 GCA_035047845.1 Dendrocincla fuliginosa
AGGTGCAGATGCAGATGGTTTTGGGGAGTTTTTGTCAAGGCCACATATATCATCAGTCCTGTAAATGATTGCAGTGGCACTAGCTCCTGTCCTTGACTGTGCTTCTTTGTCAAGCACGGCAGCGATAGCAATCACTCCCGTGTTTTGCAAAGCTGCAGATCACTATTGCCAATCTTCGTATAAACAAGAACTAATTAATCTTCACCACATCTTTGTGAAGGAGGTAAGTATTATCATTTATTATCTTTCCTGTTTTACAAACATAAACTGAGATGGCAAAACAAAAAATGATTTGCTGATGACCAGGCCAGATAAATACGTCATGGACAGTAAATATAGTGTTGCTCAGTGAAAAAAGGCAGGCTGTGAGATTCCCAGGTTTTGCTTTAATGCAGATAATGAAGAATAGCCATCATAATAAACATCTGTTCTATGAAATGGAGGCTTTCTGCTCTGAGAATAAATCGAACAGCAACCAGAATAATCTACTAATTTTATTGCAACAGAAATACAAAGATGAAGGAACCAAATTTTGAAACAGAGCAGCAGCTGCACACATTTGGTTTTGGTTTTTAAAAAGAGCGTATTTCCCATTTAGGCTTCAAAGTGGTGCTCTGTCAAAAGGCCCACTGACATATTGAACCTCTTGACATTTTGATTTTTAATTTACTCTGAAATATTGCAGAGGGATCAGTTAAGTGCTGAACTTCATTTTTCTTTTAGTGTGCTGCAGTCAAATGGAGTGGAGCTGTATCTTTAAAATCTTGCCCCATTTTGCGTGTAGTAGGGACATGGAAAATTGGCTTTCTGTGAGTGCAAAGGCAAGAAAGGATGTAGAAAGCTTGCTGAAAAAGAGCTGAAAATTGCCTATTTCACTGCAGCTTTGTCTCAGTAAGATGCTTCTTGTCTGCAGAAATAGTAGTTGTTTCCTACCTTCTTATTCTGTATATCAGCAATTACACTGGACGTTTTAAGAAACTAGTTATAAATGCGGATTATTTTCTTGTCTGGTCAAATGTTGAATGATGATTTAGTATTCCTGTGCCACATTCTTGCAAAGCACTTCAAACTGATTTGAGTACATGAGCCTGATCTTTTCAAAAATCTTAACTGAGCAAGAAGTAGCTGAAATTATCCTGAGAAAAAGCACTCAGGTGGCTCATCATTTCTTAGCTGTACGAGGTGAGAAGGGGAAAGACAAGACAGCAGTAAAAGCAAGGGAAGAATTTCCCAGGAACAAGCTCAAGATGCATCCAAAGGGAAATCCCTTAGGGCCTCCAAGGAGGTAAACAACAATCATTATACCTTCCTGCAGCTCTTTGGCTTAGTTACCTTCCTTTTTTACTTTCTTTCTTTCTTGTAGAGAACCCTCACACAGTGTTGTGCTCTGGATTTTTTCATTCCTTATATGATTTGATAGATGCCTTTTCCATTTTTTTTTTTCACTAAGTTCTGGGCACCATTGCTAGCATTCTAAAGTTTTCTCCTATTAAACAATACAGTTAAGACTAGTCTGAGGAAGTTGCCTCTCTTCTTGGTGGGCAGAGCACCCAGGCAACCAGCACAAAGACAGATTCGGACCATAGCAAAACAGGAACAAAATTGGGGTAAAAGGCAGACCTTCTTCCTCATGTACCTATATTGATCACAGAGAAATGGGCCAAGTAAAGAATTGTTCCAGTGCCTAAAATTAGAAGACATGAACATCAAAAGGCAGAGTACTGTCTGTGATAGGCAGGGTAGACCTTCAAATGGCCCGGGTATTTCTCCAGCTGCTTCTACAGAAATTTGTCAGAGACCAGTGCTCTCAGAAGGATGACTGACCAAATACCATGCAATTTTGCATAGAAAGATCAGAAAGGACAGTACTGCATGTACCAGAAAGGTGGTGTTTCCTGTGAGGAATACAGTTTGGTTTACACAAACAAAAAGAAAGAATTGTTGGATGAACTGGAGGTTTTCCATTGCTTCTGAAGGAAGTTCTCAAGCATGCTAGATAAAAAGGCATTTACCCTATTCAAAGGTAAGTGAAAGGCAGGGACAGGCAATCTGTAGCCAGACGGCCATTGGGGAGTGCATGATGAAGCCATTTACCCAGGACAAGTCCATCATCAACCTAGAGAAGTCATCTACTCTGACAATTAAGTTCAGGTTGACCTTCTCGCAGAGAGAAACCCACCAGCTACCAAGGCAAGGGGCTGCCCTGAGGTTCCACAGCAGTAAGTGCCTCCTCTCTATTTACAGGATGAGAGCATCAAAAAGGTACAGCTGAAGAAGAGGAGTTCTCCTGCTTTTCTTCCCCTTTGTTTAGTTATACAGGTGCCAGGTTTGCAAGCAGAACATCTTATTGAAGTTTCGGACAGATTTGTATTGATTTGAAGTCAGAACATTGTCCAACTAAGTGAACCTGCAATAAACTAATTTTATGCCAAGTTAAGCCTGTACAAAAACATCTTGCAGTGGTTAAAATGAAGTGGCATTTAAACAAAGTAAACTTAATTTGATAAAACTTCAGTGAGAAGATGAGAATACTCATACTGTGGCCCTGGAAGAGCATTTGAGAGAGTTATTCATATAGTTGTTATTGGACAAAAAAATAAAGTCTGGATTTGAATTTATACGGCAACATCAAATAGAAAGAATTCTATGAACATATTTTTTTAAAAGTGTCCTGATTACAATTTAAAGACCTAGCTCTAATTCTTTGACCAAAATAGTTTTCTATTATAGTATAATTCACTATTCAAAAAGAGTAAGGTGGCAGATAGTGTCTAAAGCCAAGACAAAACTACAAGATGGCATGTAAAATAACTGTAATTAAACAATCAAATGTAGCAATTAAACATGAATGATTCTTTATTAGGCTGAATGAGGATGCCAAACAAGACTCCACAGGTGGCAAGTTTATTCCCCCATGCTCGTTGGTATTTTCATTAGCAGCTCTTGGCATAGTCAGACATGCAAATCTGGCCACGTGTTTAGGAGCAAGCCCCTATTTAGGTATCATTCAAACCAGGGAGCATATGCAAATATCAAGAAGGACAGGATTAAAGTATAACAGTGGTGTTTGGGAAATAAATTGAAGAAATATGCTGAGAGTCAAAGTCAGTGTTCTGCACGGAGACAAATGAAACACACCACTGTAACATGGCAGTAGAAAATGCTGGAGAGAGTGTTATTTTGCTATGGTATCCAGAGGTCACCACTAAAACCCTGAGAGCAGCACAAGCCAGCAGCATTGCTCTTTAATAGATGCAACATCCAGTCAACTGAGATGGGCTTTGCTGGGTGCCACAACCGCGACTGGGTGGCAGTGCTTTGTGGAGCGTGTGAACTCTCCTTGCAGGCATTGCTTTTTCAGAGCCAGCTTCCCTGCCAGCAGCCACAGGCAGAAAGTTTTGTCATGCCTTGCAGCCCTGCCACCCTGGAGGCATGCCACGGAGGGATTGGCACAGCTGCCAGGTTTGCCCGGGCTGGCGTCCAACATGGCCAGCGTCCCCCTTGCAGGAGCAGGGCCACCAGCTCCTCCTGGAGCCACTTCTGCCTTGACCCTCTTTGGGGCAAGCTTTTTCCCAGGTTGCAATACTTTCCCTGTGTTCTCCACAGCTGAAGTCTGCCTGAAGGCAGGGACTGGGCTCTGCCTGCAAAGCAATATCTGCCTTTGCAGGATTTCATAAATATTATTCCTGCCTGAACACCCAGCCTGTCAAACCCTACATGAACCTGCATGTGGAAGAAGCTGCCAGCCTGACAAGGTGCCCTAGCAATAGAATGGTTAATAGCAGAGCTGTGGGAAAATCAGGTAAGATAATAATGTTAGTTATGCTGCTCTCCCTCAGCAGCAGAGGCAATGGCACGCCACAGTGGCACACTGCCTTTGGTGTGGGGCCCATTTTCTTTTAAAGATGAATCAGGAAGAGCTCATAGGAAAGCAAGAGAGGTGATAAAGGATTTGGAAAATAAGACCTGTGAAAGAAAGGCATGTTAAGGAGGGAGAAAAGAGGGCTAAAGGGACACATAACTGTCTACAAGCATGTTAAAGGGTGTTATGAAAAAAATTGGGACCAATTTTCATTAGTCAGTGAGGCCAGAATGGTAAGGAATGAATTTTAACTCCCGTAGGCAATAAATAGGTTAAATATGAGGGAAAACTCCTTAAGGTCAAACAGATAATGGAACAATCTGCCAAAGGAGCATGGGCAGTGGCCACCACAATGGAGATGCCAGGAGGGACCAGACACCAGACCCCCAAAGACAGTGGGGAAACAATCCAAGCAATCCTCTAGTACTCAGGATGAAAATAGTGGGAAATAACCCATTGAGGATGTCCTCTCTCCTGAAAGGTTCATGTGTAGACAGCCCAGAAAGAGCAAACTGTATGTGAGGGCTAGAAACTACTCAGGTAAGAGCATCTCAGCAGTGGGGCAGAGTTTTTGTTGCATCGGGGTCAGTGTTGGTGGGTATTCCCAAGTCACTCTGACCTTAATTCCCAACTGCATTTTCTTACAAGGGATGGAAAGCAAAAACCTTGCAGCTGGTCCTCCTCATGCCTGGCTGTGACATGAACTTGGGGACTGCTGCCAGACTCTAGTCTTTCTGTCTGTCCTCAGATGATACAGTGAAACAATATGGCTGCTATAAATCCCAAATTCCTCTCTGATTGTCTTCATGGACATTTTGGACAAGGCTTGACCTGCACCAGTTGTGGGCAACAAGGAAGCAGCCTTGGGGCTGCAAAACAGCTGGATCAGAAGAAAGCTGACTCCCCTGGAGCCAACAGATAACACAGCATGTTTCATCTTGACCATATGTAATCTGGCACTGCAATGGTGCTCACTGAATAGTCCCTGCTTATTGAAATAAGTCATCACAAGATGCCATTTGCATTTGGCAAATATACTACATCTTTTACCTTTTCTAAGCTACTACTACAGTATTAGGACAGGAACCTCACAAAGGAAGGAGCTTGTGTACAGGACATGGAAGGAGCTCCTCCCTCCTTCAACCAAACCTGGGGATCAGGTCACCTGTGATACTTTTTCCTTTTCAGTGCCACATGTGCCTAAAGTCCTCTGCAAACAGTTGTACCTTGATTAACAGTAGAGGACATGTCCACCAGTGTGGTTTTCAGTTCATATCCCAGAGAAAAGATGGAACAGCTTTACTTTCACTAACTCAGAGACAGATTGTGAATTCAGTTTTTAAAACCCTTCAGCATTATCTGAAATTTATGCTTTAAAAAGCAATAATAATAAATAAATATAATTTAAAACAAACAAACAAGAAAAGCACATTGCAGTATTTCTACCAGTGTGCACAGGCAGTACTCCCAAATTTTGTGTGGTGCATGAGGCTTGGGCTTGAACTGGATCTTGCTGAAGTGAGAATGTGTCGTCTTCTTTCACTTCTCTGGACTTTGGATGAAGGCGCAGTTTTCCAAGACTGCATATGTAGCCTGGCTGGCAGGGAGAGCAGCAGGGATAGGGGTCTGCATGCATACAGGCAGTCCCAGAGATGAGGCCATCCAGCCTGTTAAAAACTGGTTAATGAGCTTAGGAGATGGAGAGAAAGGAGTTTGGGTTCTGGTTTGGCACCACCAGGTACCAGCCTACCGTGAGACAGAGAGTGAGTGCCACTTGAGGATCTAAGTTCAGGTTTATTGCTAACCCCAAGCAATCAAGCATCATGACTCAAACCTAAATCCATGGAATAGTTTAAAACCCAGGAAATACCACAACAATGAAATGTGCTTTCTTTCCTTGATCTTTTTATTTCTGAACCTCCCTGGGTAACTGATGTCACCATTTGAAGAATTTACCTTTCCTGTCAAAGAAAGTAATGTTTATTTATTTAGGAAAGATGTGAAACTCACTGGCCTCCAGGAGCAGGAGTTTTAATGAACACTTTAGATATGAACCTATGGAAAAACTGCATGAGTTGATCAAACTGCAGCTAAGCAAAAGAACAGTTTGTTCTGCTTCCAATATCACAATATTTACGTGTCATGGTAAGAGATCCGAAAGTCAGGCTTTCCTTTGCATTTCTGCCCATTTCTGTATTTACAAAGCTCAATTTTGTGATATCCTCTCCAGCATCTAAATCAGTGAGCTCTCTGACACCAGCGATGATATTTCCACAGAAGATGGATTAATTTTATTTTTTTTTCCCATTGATCTAGGACTTGAAACAGCTTTGGGGAGGGAGGTAGATAGGAAACAAGAGGGGATTTAAGCCTTTCGCTTCACCTTTAAAAAAACCCCATGCAGCATTGCTGTCCCTGGAGTGGGCCCACATTATTACTACAGCCACAGCCACATCATCAGAGCTACAGCGCTTGGAGTTGTAGATCATCAGTCTGCTGTCACAGCCGTGATGTATGATGGAAAAAGCCATCCATCTGCAAACGCTGAGCACAAAGAGCTGTGGCTGCAAGGATGCATCGTGGCATGTACGACATATAGAGCAGCAAGCATTTTCCAAATAAAAAGGACATAACCATGGTAAATTGAGACTCATCAGAAGGAAAGGGGGAGATATGCAAAGCCTCTCACTCCCAAGTCTTCAAAATTGCAAAATGCAAGTATGTTCTCAAATCCGGAAATGACACCTACAAATCCAGCTGCTGCTCCTTTCACATGCACACCTCTTTCTCATAAAGCTTATATTTGTTTTTTCTCTTTCAGTGTAAGACCTCAATTGTATTTACACCTGCTTTAGGATCTTTACAGACAAAAGACATTTAAGGCTGTGAAATCCTGGGAGAAGGAAAAATGACATGGTGGATCAATCAGCTGATGCTTCTTCCCTGCACAGCAGGAGACTCCTGCAAACCTCTTGTATTTTGTGTGGAGGTTCAGCTCTGACTGAATTTTTCTTTTGGAACTATAAGAGAAGAAAGATATTTAAATTTTTAAAAAAGGAAGTGAGAGAGACCAAGACAGCACAAGTGCTTATGCACAGCTGCAGGTTGCTCAGCTAAAAGGAACTGTTGACTGTCCAGAAGAGAAGCCATTTCTTGTGTTACCCTGCTACACAACACTCTGAGTGGGGGTGCAGAGAAGGTTTGCAGCTAAATAAAATTAAATAAAAGTAATTTTTAAAAAAATGCCATGCATCAGTCACAGAGCCAGTCACATGAATGCATCCTGGGGTGCTGATCATCCAGAATGGTTCTCCTGAGTTTTTAACACCTGTCACTGGTGTCAAGCAAAGCCAATGCCTTACAAAAGCAGACATTCAGGGAAGAGTTTTGGTTTTTCCCACTCCATGCAAGAAGTACCGCATTAAAAGTCAGAAGCCACAAAGAAGTGGGTGTCACTGCAAATGCATATGGGAGCAAGCAGTTCAGCTGCTCTACCTCGTGCAGTGGCGGCAGGAACAGTCTTTCAATGTTGAACAGCTACAACACGATTTTCAAAACATCTACCTCCATGTAACATAATGCACTTGAAATACCACATCCTTGTTCATTAATAGCAAATTATGGAGAACACATCCAGCTGCTCTTGAGAATGTAGGTCTAAAGACCTTTGACAAACACATCCTCTGTTTGTGGGGAATGTGGTAGGACACCATAATACTGAAAAAGCATTTCTTCCCTCACATTTCACATACTTTTCAATGTCTTGTTTTGGTTTAGGAAAAATTACTAGTTCCTAATATTAACTTGGCACTAACATTCCAATTTTTTTAATCTTTTCGTGTCAGTCTATCAAAGAAACAATTTAGTTTAGTTTAATACTAATATTCTTTCATTTTTTTAATACATGCTCTCCCCTCAATAAATATTTGAGCCAATCACAGATCTTTGTTGCTAATAATTTATTTAAGAAAACTGGATCTTTTTGTTAGCCAAATCATCACTTGTGATAGTTACGAATATCTTCATAACTGCAAAATATGTTTTGTAAAGCCAAAATGCCTCTAAATCAACATACCCATCCGCTGAACTTTCCTAAGCAGATGATGAGCTTTGCTGAAGGCGACCATAATTCAGCTCTTCCCCAAAATGGTAATGAATTCTTAGAACTTGGCTTCACAGAGGTGAGTTGACTCTGCCTTTGTAAAGGAAAACAGTGATAAAAAAGGGAATTGCAGGACAACCAAGGAGGCTTCCCAGGAGGGCAGCCCAGACAGATGATCCTGAAGATTCTGTCTACAATGTACCAAAGCACTTCTGGCAGCACAGCAAAACCTTTCCAGCCCTACACCAACTAACCCACTTCCTTTGGGAATGCCTGGCATAGAAAAAGTGTAGGAGGGTATGAAAAAAACTGGCAGCTGAAGTGATATCAGATCTAAAAATCGTTCTTCAGAGGTCTACTAATGAATGCATTGGTATTGCCTAAAATAAAGAAAACATCCACAGCAGAGCACGCAGCACACTTGGCAGGGAAGGGCTCCCAGGACAGCTGAGAGCGTGCGACTGTGTGTGGTCACAGCTCAAGAGGGCTTTTCAGTTTTTCTACTTGAAACTCTGCCCCATTTTGGTTTGGTTTTTTTTTTTTTTTTCCTTAAACTACTTTATTCAGTGCCAACTCCTGAAAAGAAATGTGTGGGAGAAAAGCTCTCAAGGAAAGATTTATTTTTAGCTTAAATAGCTAGGCCAGCAGTTCACAAAGCCAACAAAGGCCCAGGTTGCACTCTCCAGGACACTCAAACCACCACGGGCAGAGTTCCCTTATTTAATTCAGGAACTAAGTTTTGGCTTGCACACTTCCCCTGTTTATCTGTATCCAAGTATGGGCTTTCTCTAGTGATGCCTGAGGGGATTGGTCCCCTTTCTGACAGGCAACGGGAGGGAGCGAATGGAACTGCCAAAGTCATTTTTGCCAGCCAAATTGCAATGGACAGCTGACACGCTGCCATACCGACCCCTATGGCAAATCCTCCAAAGTGCCCTCATTCCTGCCTCCTCGGCCCCATGTGAGGTGCTCATACCCCCATGGGACTGCTGAACTCACACATCAGTTACCCGGTGTTGCCCTCATTTGCAGATCCTTAGGAAGGGCTCATAATTAGCAGGATTTCCAGAACAGGCTGCCACCCTTGACAGCAGCATGGTGAGAGCAGGTAACTGGCTCATATGCAAAAAAACCCAGCCAAAAGTAATTTCTTATACAAGCATTAGAAAGGGAAGATAAAGTAGAAAGAAATATTTTAAAATTGTTTGAATAAACTGTTAGCTTCATATAGATACATAGATAATTAAATATAAGAGGTAAGTCTTGCTAATTATCTAGGAGTTGAACTTTCCATTTGCATCTTCAGTAACAAGATTTATGTTGCTTAAATGATGTCTACCTCTACAGTTGAGTTTTGTAATTTTAAGGCTTGAGCAACTATAATTAAAGAGCCTTTTTGGAGCAACTGTAGCACTGTGCAGTGTAATGTGACATTCAGAATACATCAGCATCACTTTACACAGGAATTCTGATTATTTTCACTTGTGTGCTTCAGCCTGTCATTTATCCCCAGTGAAGCTCATTCTCCTCAAACCCTGGTGTCTCACCTAGCTCATGCAGTTTTCCCCATTTCTATAAACCTCTGTCATTTTAATCATGTGTTTTACGTGTTTAATTCTTAAGGTAAAGACCCGCTTTTATTTGCACACTAATGATTTTACTAGCCTATTGCATAATGCAAACAGTCCTAAAATAGGGCAGCTAATCAACACAAATGTGAGACATGAAGATCAGGGCAGCATCATCCATTCACACAGCAACGTATGTCTGCAACAGAGGAGATTTTTATTTTTCTGTTAAACAGGATGCCAGCAGGAACTGAGACTGCTCTTTGATTCAGCGATAATGAGCGAACGTTGCACCAATGAAATTTACATTTTGCCAGGGGTATGAAATCACAAAATTATTCTTCTTAGTTCAGATTTAGGTCCCCCAAATACACACTGATTTTCTGAAGTCTGAGTGCTCTGAAGCTCCTATTTTTGTGAATGAAAAGTTTGGCAAATTAGTAAAAGATGGCACTCAACATGAAAGGTAAAAGTAGGGCAGGTGACTACCCGTCAACATTCATCCTGGAGGATCTTCTTCTCTGAAGCACATTAACCCATCTACCTCTTCTCTTTCCCCCTCTGCAAGTGAAATTTCCATCAGTTTCTGCCATATCTGCTTCATCTGGAAACTTTCTGAAAATATATTAGAAAACCTGTATAAGGCTCTGTACTGAGACAGAACTGCATTTCTCTGTGCTGACACCTACCATGTTATCCGGGCTTCCCGCTGGCTGATGCTGCTGGAGAAAGCTGAACTTTGACTTCAGGGCAGGCAGCGAAAAGTAATTTGGTCTGTACATCACATCTCAGGCAGGAAGAAGGCTGCAGGTCTCATCTAAAGCAGACCTCTGAGGCTGTGTACAATGGCTGTGGTGGTTCAGGCAGGGACTCTGAGGCACCAGCCATCCCACAAGGCTGGAAGTCACCTGGAGGTGATGGTCTCCTTGCCGACTGTGAAGGAGCGCAAAGGGCGACTGCCACGTTGCCACCCAGCATATTGCACTGCTCAGATGGACATGGTGCACTTTCCACAGCTAGAGCTATAAAAAAATGAGTGTATAGAAGTGTGTGTATATACATACAGGTCCTGACACACCAAGTTAAAACTGAAACAGGTTTACAAGGACCTAACAAGATGTAGTCTGCTTTGTTGACTGGTTTGGTAGCATGGTCAGTATTGGTATTTCTGATTTTTCCTGATAGTACTTCTGATCTAAAGTAGAAACACTACATGGCTAACCAGTGACTAAGCGCCTTTCACTGGGCATTTCAATGATTGAGTTCTCTATCCTGGCAACAAATACTATTGTTTTATTTCAGAGAAATGTGGAACCACAAGTTCCACATTTTCTGCAAAATTAACGATAGTCTATATCCACATGGAATAGTTAGCATCCTGAAGATGGAAACCCGACTATCCTACAACTGCTATAGTTGTTGGAATCCTGTAATCAAGATACAATACTCCTTTCTGGCAGCAGAGGTCCTCAATAATTCCTGGGTGCTTTCAGACTGCTGCTAGGAGAGCCTCATATTGAAAGTAAGTCTTTTGCTCATGGGTGGCCTTTGACAAACTAATGGAGATTTATCAAACATCTTGTTAACTACATTGCTGTTATCCAGGCCAGCCAGTCCATCTGAAGATGTCCTTTCCCTATCCAGAGGCTGGGAAGGACGTGGCTACTATTTGTTGTATCATAGTGATTAAGAACCTGAGCTAGCAGCACTACTGGCTTCCCAGGCTTGAATTAAGAGAAATGTGTGTCCACATTTTTTTTCTCCATAAAGGAGGCACTTAAGCAATTTTTGGTACATTTTTCCTTCTGTTTTTGATGAGAAAAAGCAGTGTCCTCAACCTCCCATTAGAAACTATTATATAACAGATAGTACATTTACAGGCAGTAAAAGCAAACATATCACTTAACATTTGCAGGCCAAGGATGTAATTGCAGAAACAACAAATTCCTTTTTTACATTAATGGCCAAAAATAAAGTCTCCTTATGTTCCTCACATTGAAAACGCAAAACTTTTGGTGCCCCCAGTTTCTCACTACCAAGAAGCTCAGCCTCCTTGCTGGTGGGGTTGAAGAAACGCTCTGCTCAGGAGCATGCCCTCCTGGTAGTAATATACAGCTACTTTGGTCAGAAAGTGTCTCCAAATCCTGTGTGGATACCAGCCCGATTCTTCTCCCTCTCTTTCCACCACAGAACCACTTAAATCACTTGTTACACAATCCCTTCCCCCGCCCCCCACACACCCCTTCCTTTTGTTAATTTATTATACAGGGACAGCAGCACGAGGCAGATGAAAATGATGGAAGCAAGGCTCATTAGGATTCTATGTCCTTTGAGTGGTACGTAAAAAAATGCTGTGTGAAATGTCATGAAAGTAGATTTTGAAGTTTTGACAGATGTGAGAAAAGGAGAAATGTTTGCCATTTGTCTTAATGACACTTTAGTACGTTTGGAGAGCCAAGGGAAAAAGAAAAAACAACACCAAGTGACAATTCTGGAGGGATGTGAACTGTTTCCAAAACTGATGCTGGGGCTGAGAACAGGCCCACAGCACATCATCAGGCCTGGTCCTTGGCACAGGCTGTCAAAAGGGAACAGCAAGTGGGGTAAAAGCTAGTAAAAATTATAGTTTTTCATGACTTAAGCTTGATCTTTGAGTAAGAGCTGGCTAGTGTGTTCCTCCCCACAATACTGCAGCCCTGAGGACTCTTCAAATGCAGCCAGCAGTGCAAACAGAAACATGCAAATATTATAGGAGCATGAGAGAATGCATTTTGTGTAATTACTAACCCAGCCAAGACAATTATTGTCAGTGTTATATCTAAACAGAATGTTCCTCAGCTAAAATCCAGTCCTGCAGAAGTCAGACGCTACGTTGCCGTTAACCTGAAATTGTCTGAAGGGTTTTTAAGTTTTGTCTGTTGGCACTACAGGGAAAGAAAGAACGAGTCATGAACATACCAATTTCTTTCGACTCCTGAGCCTGAAAGCTGACTTCACCAGATTCAAAACTATCTGGCTTCAGTGGCTGCACCTTTTACCCCCTTCAGGATCTAAATGCTCATTTCTTTCCACTGTGGGAAAGGACATTACTGGCAACAGTAGGTCTTCACACCTTTGAACAAATCAATTTCTTTCACCTCCAGCAAACACTTCTCAACTCCCCTCCTATAAATGATCTTACTCCTTACAGCTTCAAGGCAAAACTGCCTGCTATGCAGGAAAACCCACTGGGTTCAATGTGGTGCAAGTCGCCATGGACTAGGCAAGCAACAATGCAAAGAGCCATCACACATGTAACTGCTTCCAAACAAAAGTCTTTCCTTACAGACTTGTGGGGAAATGTCAGCATCTACCCCAATGGCAAGAAGTCCACGTTGAAAAGGATATAGTTTCACATATGACAAGCTCACCTAGTCTTGCCCCCTTTTCCAAAGAACAGTACAGCACCCAGGAAGAGCAGTAAAGGAGAGGGACCAGGTGATGCATGACTCTTTTATTCCACATGCAGAAAGTTTTATGCAATCTCAGTTTCATGATTCAATATTTCTGAAGTCAAAATTTCTGGTGATAAACAATAGAATAGCACACTAGCACATTCATTTGAGTAAGAAATGAGAAATGCTCAATACCTTCTCTTGAGGAACTAATTTTGGTTGAACTATTTGCGGCGAAGACTCAATTTGTTGAATTTAGTCCTTTTTCCTGCTTGTGAATTTTCCTGAAACAGATCCCAGATTTCCATTAATAATGTCCCCAGATCAAAATCGTCTAACAAGCAATGCAAACACAGTCCAGACTGAATTGATGGTAAGCTATTCAGTGTGATTTCTGCTTTGAGGATTTGATATGAAAAACTGAACTGTTTTTCCCTCGGGTCCATAGCTCACCTGAGTTGTCCATCCCCCAACTTCGTAAGCACAACTTTTTCAGGCACAGATATTTACAAGAGTTAATTTTTAAGATTTTCTCCTCTGTCCTTCATTTGCCTCTCTCCACTCTGCTTTCTAGACTGTGATTTCCAGAACCAGAATTTCACAGCTTCTCACAACAAAACACCAGCCTCAGTCAGGGCTATATTGTCTAATGATATGAGAGGGAAAAAATCCGACCTAACAACTACCTCCTTTGTGCTTTTGTTTTGCTACAAAGCCAACACCATACACAGCTAATGTGAAGTTTACATAATTATTGCTACATCTTTTGAGATCAGTCTATGAATGATCCACATTTTAAGGTGCTTTCTGAATGGACTGAGAGCTGGAGCTAAGTAAGGCAGAAAATGCATACGGTCATGTTTTCATGTGTGCTGCCTGATTAGAAATGGCCAGCCAGCCAGCCCACAGCATCGCTCTCACCATGATAGAAACAAACTCCCGGGATTTTGCTTCTCAGCTGTCTCTACAGTGGCTGCAGTGTTGGAGATGGATCTATCCAAGCTAGGTAGCTGTGATGCAGACAGCAGTTTGGCCACACTTTGCAGCAAGGACCTCAAGAAAGATTCCAAAACCCATGTGAGAATTAGGGAAGATTGAGGGCATAGTCGGACACCATCCTCTAGTTACTGCTGTACCTGCACTGGCACAAAAGAGCCATTTGAGATGTCAGATCTGGTAGCACAGCACTGACTGCAATATCAAAATCTCTTGCTGTGGGAAGCTGGGAAACAGGAAGATAGAAACAGGCATGAGTGCTTCCCCAGCTTCCCGCAGCTACCCTGCTGCCCTTCTCCCTGTGCCACCCAAGTGAGCTCATCCACACCATGGCCCGCACATCTGCCCGAACTCTTTTACACTGCAGCTACTGAGCATTACTGTAACTGCTGACAGGAGAGAGCTTAAATAATGCTCTCCAACAATATCATTTTGATCATCTGTGGACTCAGGAAAAAATTCCATGCTGGCTTACACAGGTTGCGGGTTTATTTGCAGCTCTGAAAAGCATTGGATTATTATATTGAAAGGATGGGGACTGCATATAATGCCAGATCTGCAAAGCACTGGGAACAGGACAGACTCTCATTTCAGGAGAGATATGGCTAAAATGTAGCTGCCACAAAAAGAATCTGGGAAGTCATCACATATGCAGAAACGTCTCTTCCGGTAAGTGCTGCTAATTACTTCACAGATCCTCCACTGGTGTTTTCAAGCAAGGTAAATAAGAGACAGCCAAATATCTGGTGGTTGGAGGGATTTTTGCACCCTCAACACTTAAATATTTTATTAATTTATCATATGTAGATTAGCTATTATTATGTAAGTTCTTGCATGGCAGATAAATAAATCCAGGCCTCTGTAAGAAGCAAAACCTTTCCATTTCAAGGAGTCAGCTATCTGCTAATTCATTTTACAGTGTGCAATGTTTGCTGGTTGCCTTTCACAGCTTTCCCCAGGTTTAGAGAAGAAGGGAGAAGTTCCAGGGAAGTGTGTTCATTCACAGCCCACAGCTTTACCTGGACCTGCAGCAGCTCTTTGCAGCAGAAAAGCAGAGAGTTTTCTCAGTATTACTGCAAGAAAAGTCTACATTCTTGAAAACAGTGTGAATAGGAAGGCTCTTCCCCCATACAATGTGAGCAATGCTGAATTCTGTCCTTCTGCGGGTGCAGTGATGTGAAAAATAGAAAACTTGTACTGCCTGACCCCATGGGTCTGTTTTACATCTGGAGAACCAAACACAAATAAGACATGCCCTGAAAAGGAAGAACGTGTAATTTGGGAGAAAGTAAAGACAAAAAAGACACCTTTTTCACATTAACTTTTGCACATTTTTAATGAAATTATTCAGTAGAATAATGCAAAACAAAGAATGGGTCTGCTAAAGGCCAGCATCATCATGCCCCTTGATGAGGTATGCAGGACAGGAGAATACAAAGCAGGTTGCTGTGCACTTACATCCCCCTGGGGAGGGGAAGAGTGTGAGTGTGCTGCTGTCACTGCCCAGGTACCCAGTGTCCCACAATGCAGTCTGGACCTGCAGCAGATGACAGGAAAGGTATTTTCCAAAGGACACTGGGTACGACTTTGGGGAAGCTCAGCAGTTCCTGCTGATTTTATGTCCATCTCTGAAGAGCTGAGCTGAGACCTGCATAGCATGGGCACATTGGCACCATCCCCCTTCAGAACAACCTGATTCCCATAAAGCTCTGCTAGGCCTTCTCTCACCAAGATAGGGACAGAAGGAACAGCAGCTGCTCCAGTATTAGCTGTACGCCACAGTTTAATCAGACTCTGCCTTCAAATATTAATGGCATAAATAGACTTATGAACTATGAAGTATTTCAAGAGGTCATCCAGACCATTTTCTTGATTTAAGGCTGGATTAGTTACAGTATATCATTCCTGCCAAAGCTAGATCTAATCTGCTCTTCAAGATCCTCAGCAACACAGATTTGACAGCCTCCGAAGACTGCTGCTTCACCATCATTACCATTACAAAGTCTCTCCTTGAAGCCTAACTCGATTCTTCCTGGCAGCGATTGAAGACCACTGCTCCTCTCCTAGCCACCAGAGACAGAGAAGATTATTCCCAGCTACCTTGTGAAGGCCTTTCATCTCTGCAAAGATCAGCTTCACACCTCCTCTCGGTCCTCACCTCTCTGGGCTAAACACAAATTCAGTCCTTTCTTGGTGGCACATTTCCTTCTCGCCTCGCTCCATACAGGTATGTGCAAGCAAACAAGATCAATGCAGTTACAGAAATTGGGTAGAAGGCTTGTGCCTAAGTGAAACTGCCCAAGGAAGCTCTAATGTGTTATCTGGCATTTACACAGAAAGTTGTGCAACTATTTACCAAGCAATCAGTAAACACGGTTTTTAACCATGGCAACCTCTGTATCCTGCATCCCACATTTGTAGAGAGCTGTTTCAAATAAACAAGCAACATACATGAAATACCATCACACCAGTGTCTTAATTATTAGCCCATTGATCTTGTATCATGTGTAAATAGGGACTTCAGAGAGCACTTTTGGAGGAAAGAAACATGAATCTTAATCATCCCAGATTAAAAAAAAGGCACCTTAAAAGGTACCTTACCTTTTAGGTACCAGGCTAGGAAAGGTACTGCAAAAATTGCTCTCTCTCTAAAAAAGAATATGCTAGATATCTATAAAATATATCTATCAATCCAAATGCACAGAAAAAACCAAAATGTGCCTGATGTTACAGAGAATGCCAGGAGCCACCTGCTGTTACAACATGCTTTTGTTATTCTTATGTGTGTCACACATATGTGCCAACCCAAGTCCTCATTTTGGGGAAATGACCCCTGGATCTACATATTGTTTCAACTCACAACTGGTACTGTCTGTAAACTGGTGACTCAGTTATGTGAGTGCCCAACTCAGGCATGTTACACTTGCAATCACTAAGAGGCCAGGTATTAGCGGATACCAGATGGGTACAGTGACTCCAAAATCCATGTTGAAACCTATTTATGAATGCAAGTGTATATATATCTGTAACCTATTGTCTGTGTGTGCATCGCTTGCATCCTGTTCTGCTTCAAAGTCCTGGCATTTGTTACAGCTGCCTGTCCTTAAACTTAGTGTCCAGAAAATCAGCTTTTCAGAGCTGAACACATCAGTTGTTGGTGGTGAAAGGGATGATTCTACATGTGGCAGTGTCTGTCCTCAAGTGCCACAGTGCTTCCCTGCTCCAAATTTTCAAGACCCATGCCTTCAGCCTTAAGGTTTACCTATCTCTGGACTGGCAGCATTTCTCAGCAGAGCCATCTGAGCACGGAGCATCTTTAAGCATGGTTTCTGAGCTTGTGCTAGCCTCCTGTTAAAAACCCAAGCCAGTGCTGCAGTGTTGTCTGTGTTGTGGTTCATGGTTAGTCTACACAGTACCGCTGGTGGGGTGACTCTGTGAGTCACAAAGCCCTTCCTTGCTATCTTTATGCAGTAACTTAACAGAAGCAGCACAAAAAAAGATGGGATGAGATGTTTTATTCCCAAAAAGATTATTTTTGGAAAAAAAATAGAGTAGTAAGAAGGTAGGGCAGGACTTATGCTACTCACTGGCCTTGAAGAGCCTGCTGATGGCAGCCTGTGCTCAACCAAATGCAGTCACTGAAACTGGCAGGAAGACAACGGCAAATGACATCAAAACCTGCATTTTTCTTGAGGTTAGGACTCTCAAGATTCACCACAAGAAAAAAATTTAAAATTCATATCTTTTTAAAAGACAAAAGATTAAGGATTTTTCATAATTAAGAAAGCTTTCGGTAGCAATATACATGAAATCAATGGGCACATTTCATTAATTCAGATGAAACGTGGACTACTCAATACACTTTTGCAAAATGCCAAATTGCCTTCATAAAAAATAAAATAGATCCTGCCTGAAAAATTACAGGGTTTCTCTTTGCAGTCAGTTAGTAGGGAAACACACAGTGTTCTCCCCTGCTCAGCCCAAACAACACAAGAAGCCACAAAAACAAAATAGGTGCAAGTGGTCCCCTCCATTTGGCAGGCCCCAGCATGGCTGGGCATTTCTCAGCCCCCCACAAGCCAGGTGAGAAGAGGGATGGATGCAACATGTCCCACAGAAGAGCAATATCTAAGCAGATCGAACCACGAGAGGTCAGAGCCAACACCTGCGGCAGGCATGTTCACCTCGGTTTGCCCAGTGCCAGGGACCTGGATTCTGTCCCAAAAGAAAGGTGACACCACAATCTAGGATTACAGCCCTGGGACAATAGGGAGGACTACATCATTCCAACGGATTCCCTCACTGCACTGTTGATGACCCCAGCAGCTTTAACCACTTGTGGAAATTGAGAGGACCTGACAAAGGGGCATTATCCACCTTGGACTCCGTGCAGAAGCATCTTAACTGAGCCGGCCTTCACACTGTTAAGCACCTCTCAAAGAGCTAACCATCAAATCCTTCACTGTAAAATGCACATTTGGCTGCTTCTTCTGGGTTTTTTTGGTGTGGATTTCTTTCGTCATCCACACACGCTTGCATGCATCCACTGTCAGTGTCTCCTATCACAGTAGCTTGCTTAAATCTACTTATGCAGAAACACAAGGCAAAGATGGCTCATGGCCAAATCCTATCTAAAGCATCTTTCACTTCACCTCAGTGTGTGCTCCGTACTTCATGTTGTTCACACAACAAGTCTCTTTCTGACTACCTTGACAAGAAGAAGAGCAAAACACCAAGTTTCTGAATGGATTATGCAAAGAACAATGAAATAATCCACCAAAAAATCTAAGTTTTCAGGTGCAAAAATGTCTGGTGTGTGGAAGTTGAGTACTGAACTGCAAGATGATCCAAGCAAAGTGCCCCAAAAGAATGAAGTGTGGCAGAGCAAGGGAGCAAGGCAGACACACAGAGCTCTGCTTTTGTATCACACTGCTGGTGGAAGAATTCAAGTTTTTATGGTTGGCAGATTGCACTTTACCCTATTTAGACCTAGTCAGAGAAAAACGCAAGCAAACATTACCCATAAAAGAGGTTCAAGTCAGCATTTTCCTACTGCAGACAAGTATGAACTTAAAAGTGCAGAAGGAAATCAGTCTCCCTCTGGACAAATCCAGATGATAGACCAAATATCAGGGCTGGCAAAGTGTTGCATGACTGCAGAATGCATTTAACCCTTTCCACCCACCCACTCCAAAAGTCATTACAAGATCTTTTACTTTTCCTAGACTCCTCCACTGACACATGCATGCGGGTGGTATTTGGCCTAATATAAACAGACAACCAGAGGGGAACAGCCCCAGCCCTAGGTGCCTGCAGGGTTAAAGTCTACCCATCAGCAGAGTTCCCAGGGCCATACAGCCTCATAGCCCATCTGGGAGGCATTTCCTCTCCATAGCAGCAGACATGAAATGCAGATGATGTGTCTGAATTACAGCCACGAAGGTTTGGTCTCTTGCAGTCCCAGTGACAGGCAAGTTATTTGCAGCTTCACACAATTATCCTTTTTACCACTAATTTTTAGGCCTTTGCCGTAATTTTACCACCTGCTTAAATCTCCTGTCCATCTTTCCTCCGTGTTGACAAATAGAGTGTGCCTAGTTTTGTTTTTTAAAAGTTACTTTAAAAAAGCCAGCCCAGTAATTCCCTTTGAACAGCCAGACCACGTGGGCTCAAGCTTGAGAGTTCGAACAGCAGCTGTTGCAGAAAATAACCTATTCATTAGGCTTCCAAGGAGAGACGATCAAATTACTCAATAGAAATAATTTATCTAACAATATTCTCTTTGCAGAGAATCTACATGCAGGCCACTTTCACCAGGGGAAAATTATTTTTTTTTTTTTTTAATAAAAATTTGTTAAAAGTTTTGCTGTTTCTGTAGATGGTTGCTAGGAGCGGTCATTATTTGTGGGTCAGTATTTGTGCTGTGAGATTGGCACGTACTATTGTTTCCACACTCTGCTAAGATGACCTACGCTGTGAAGCAGGCCTGAATAAAATTGCTGAGGCTTTGTCTTTCCTCTGTAGGTAGCATTCTGAGAGGTGGATGGGGAATACTGATACTGCAAAGCTGTTTCTCTCCACCAGTTTGGGGCAAGAAGGGAAGAGCACTCGATCCCAAATTTAAACCTGCCTGAGTTCTTTCTTTGCTTAGAGAAAGAAAAGCATGTATATAGCTGTTGGCTCTTTAGCACGTTTGCATTCCATTTTCTCTTGTCATGCTGACACAAATTATTTGCTTTTGTGTCTGGATTGCTATTTGCAAAGGGTGCAGTGACTACTCTTAGCTGTTCTTATTTGATTAACTGTCTAAAAGCCAGTTCTTTGGTGGCGGCTGGGAAGTTCCTTATCAAGTAGCCCAGCGCCTGCAAATAACAGAAATTTGCTTTTTCTCTGTGTGGTTGGCATCCACCAATCTCCATTTCGTGCTACACTACCAACACCCTGGCAAGGGTCCAAAAAGGCCCTGTACCAAACCCTGGGGGCTCCAGGCTCCCCCTCCATGCAGACCACGGCGTGGCAGGGGCTCTGGCAACAGAGCTTGGCATGCTCACCCACTTGTGAATACAGGCTCAGCCCCGAGGATGGCAGCTCTGTTGCCCCTGAACACGTTAATGCAAGGGTACGTGAGCAGCCACAGGACAACATTTGATGCTGCCGATTAATTTGCACAGCAGCATCATCCAGGCACCTCGGTCACAGACCCACTCCTCATCACCCAGCATGGAGGGGCTCTCTGGTCCCCACGGTGCCACCCTCCTGCATGGGACCCCTGGTTACAGCCCTCATCTGCCTTTAGAAAGAAAAGATTTCCCTCCATGTGATGCGGCGTGTGTGTCAGCCTGCGGCGCAATGATTGATGACACAGCTGCTTCTGCGGCCCCTGTTGGAGAGCTCTAATTTAATTAATGGCTTTCGGCATGTGTGTAACATAACTCCTGCAGCACCTCCGTGGCCCGGGGGAGCACAGGGATGGCAGGGTGGCTGCTCCTGGCACCAGCAGGGAAATCGCAGGGTGGCAAGACAGATGTGCATGCACAAGGGCCAGATGCAATTGGGCACCTCCCGGGGTTGCATTAACCTTCACGCAGGCAGGAGCACGTGGAGCCTTCATTCAGTGAGCCTCCCTCGTTGGGCCAACAGCAGCAGCCTCCCAAGCTGCTGGGCATCTGTTGCCTGTCTGCCATGTCCTCAGGAAAGCTGCGAGGAGGTGAGAACCACCCCACACCTGATGTGTCTCACTCCGCTTTCTGCCTGCAATGCACAAGTGGAAACATCTGGACCCAGGAGCAGAGAGTGCATTAGCAGGTGGCAAGGAATCATTTGTTTTCCCCTTGACTGGCAGCAAGGGAAGATCTGAAAGGGTTAATAGTGTCTGCTCAGACCAGATGTACAAAAGGAAAAAAAAGAAAAAGGAAAAAAGCTGTGTTAAGCTTTCTTGAAATCTGGAGAACTTAGAAGAATGTGGCAAAAGTATTTCCTAGTTGTGAAATAGTGCAGGATGGCTTTTCTCTTCTACCACAGTGCCTTTGGTTCTTGTCAAGAGTAGAAAATGTGGAGCCAGACCACAGAACAAGAAAGCAACATAGAGAAAAGATGGATAACATGACTCTCACCCACCCCTCTCTCCATCCTCCCCAAAATAATCCATCCAAGTTTAGAGTGCGAACCTGCACCCAGACCTCCCACACCTAACTCGGTCTTGGCTAAGGAGGAAGAATATTGCCAAAATATCAAACAAATTAGGACCAATTTTGGGGAATAGCTGCCTTGGGAGAGGGACTTGGGGGAGTTGCCTGCAGGTCACAGCTTAGTGGGGTTTCCCCTGTCTTCCCCACCTTTAAGTCCCACCACCAATGGAGGCTCCAGTGTAACCTTCAAGCTTGGTATCATGTACACTCCTCAACAAAATAACAAAGCTCAGCCTTCAGGAGTAAAGCTGCTCTCTTCCAGACCAGGAGTTTGCAGTCCAAGAGCAAGCCATCAACAGAGATACTAGCATGTTTTTTGTTTGCTATTGAAAAGCAAAAGGAACAAGGGCAAAGAGAAAACCTCAGAGAACTTCCTTCAGCTCCCAAAATGGTCCCTAGCTGAATGGGTTTGGAAAAAAGGATAAGCTTTTATTTTTTTCTTCAGCATGCCCTGCAGCATTTGTCCATCATTTTCTTTGAGATGAGCCAGTCTCGTTTAACTCCAATATTTACTGGTAAAAATATTCCTCTATCTTGTGTTTCTGGAATATTTCATCCTGACACTGCAGTCAGGCATTTCTGAAGAGTACTTGCTTCTGTTCACCAGAATCTTCAACTTTGGAGCAGGTTTTAAAAATAGTAATCCTCTACAGGGTTGTTTTTTTGGGTTTTTTTGGTGGGGGGGGTTAACTTTTTTTTGCTTCCCTTGATGCTTCCTTTTCATTACCAAGGTAGAGCTAGAAAGAGGGAGAGAGTCAGAGATTCTCCTTTGTTTTGAACTTTCACTTGGACCAAAGACTTGTGCTTCAGAAAAGAGATGCTTCCCTCCCAAAGGCCATCCTTCACTTCTGCTATGCCTCGTTGCCTTGCCTCCCTACATGAGAGAAAACCCCCAACAATATCGTCTCCCTCAAGCTCTAAGAAAGCAGGTAATGATGCATGGATGTGCAATGAAATTTCAAAAATGTGCACTGACTTTTTAGAAATATGCCAACTGTCAAAAAAAAAAAATTAAAAATCAGACCTAATCAATATTTAAACCGTGAAGTCTTCAGTAGCACCAACTCTGAACTGCAGCTTCTGTTACAGCACAGCAATTTGCCCAATGTTTTTTGTTTATGGTTTAACCCCAAAATGGGGCCCGTTGCCAGTCTACTGCTGACCCACTGTCAGCAGCCCTTGAATGTGTCCTCTATAAGGTTTTTATAGGTTTTTCTATGCAGAAATCCTTAGAAAGTTATAGCTTTGATTGTATAACGACCTGGCCATAAGTACAGAGATATCCAGCGTGAAGGACTGTATTTTGTACTTAGGCAAAGTGACACTAATTCCTTCTGAGCTAGGTACAGAAGCCAAGCTGTAGATGTAAAACATTGACAAGTCAACAGAAATATGCATAAACTCTGTGTTGAGTCATATTGGTTCTCATTTTCCTATAGATATATGTATTTCTGGCTGTACCATATGCTGTGCACCCAAAGATTTACTATCAAGTGCATGTGCAAACTGAGATAGCTGTACGCCAGCTCTAGTGGGTGTATATATGCATATATACGTAAGCACATGAATGAAAACATATATGTTTTATTTTTGCTTAAGTATGAAAGTGTGTGTGTATAAACTCGCAGGGCTGTTTGTGTATTCCTCCTTGCACGCACACATCAGTGTTCATACAGGAATGTCAGAGCAGGGCAGCAGACAAAGTACAGTTACACATTATGTATGTTAACACAAATAGATGTGTTGGTGCACCTGGGTGCAAACACTGAGCCGTGCCTGGCGCTGGTGGCTGCTGTGCAGGCAGCAAGTGGGCAGGGAATGGGCAAATCAACACTGGCAGAGAGGCCATCAGGGTAGGTGCTGGTGGGTGGTGAGGCCAAGCCCGCTGGCTGCATGGGCTTGTTCAGCTCCTAATTTACCCTGCTGGGCTGTGATTGAAAGCAAATAGGACACGGTTCACTGCAGAAAGGCTTGAGCTGCAGGGAATGTGGCTGGCTGTACACCGGTGTGCCAGGCAGCGTCGGGGTGTCAGCATCAACCCAGCCAGGAGGCTGCAGCCACACACTTCGCCATCCTTTTGCAGCTTACTTTAACCACCTAATCAACTTGCACTCCTCTGCTTTTCACTGGAAGTAGCCCAAATCACATTTGGACAAAGCAATTTGGAAACATATTTAACTGGGAGAAACCATACAGAAATAGGTTTAGAAATAATCACATGCATGCCACGCATTTTCTGGTTTCTTTCATAAGGCTTTTCAAACTAGAGCTATTTACATTAACTAGGCTTTGCATTTCCACAGGATTACAGCCTACACTTTCAGCTCTGTGCAGTGGGCTGACTCCCCCAAGGCTGTAAAGCACTGGTGTGCCCAGCTGCCCATCCACTCCCCTTGCATGGGCATCCTAACTCTGCAAACCCCATCTTCCCAATGTCCCTATGCCACTGCTGAGCGTGTGGCTTGACCAGACATGGAACACGATGGTGCTCCATGACCCCACCACTGAATGTGACAGAACCACCATGGGACACTACCACAGTGGGATCCCCGGTTGTCTGTGCCAGGGTGGCAGGAGCCCAGAGAGGCCAGCAGTGGCACAGAGCATGGCACTGCTCTGACGGAGGGTCAGGTCTGAGAGCTAGGCTTTGATCTCACCTAACTCCATGAACAATCCACAGTATCACATTAAAACTTGGTATTTTCCCCCATAGGCTCAGTACGAAAATAAATCAGAAGTTCAGGCCTCCTACCTTTCAGATTTGTGCTTTCCCTCCTTCTCCACATTTGATGAAATATCTCTTTTTTGCAATGTTCAGTTGGCATTTGTGAAAATTACACCACAGGGGATAAAAGCCCAACTTCTACTCATGTGTAACTCACTCACACTGGCAAAGAACTGGGCTGAAGGGCTCAAAGGGAAGGCTACGCAATAGGAAGGGGAAAGCGCCTGTGAATTTCCTTTATTAAAAGATGAGAGGGAAGTGTGTTATGTCTTCTCTGAAGCTGCAGGAGAATTGTTTTCATATAAAATATTTGAAAAGTTTGCTACGTGGCATTTCATCGGTCTTTCAGGAAAAAATTATGAGTATTATTTACTTTGTTCTAGAAATATTTTAAGAATTTAAAAGTAATCCCTGTTTTATAGGCACGGTATACTTACTCTCTTTACATATGCTGCAAAAGCAAAAATATTTTATATGTCTTATTCAAATCTATAAAATATCATTACAGAAAATTGTTACTTTTATTACTTAAGCTGATCTTTTATGAATAGCTACTCCATTAGATTTAGACTCTGACTTTTTAGAGTTAGAAATGACACTGTAAAGCACAGGAATAGCTGGAATATTTATTTTAAAAGCTCCATTACAAAAAATGTTCCGATAACAGTTCTTTTTCTGCTCATCTATTACTTTATTGCTCCCCAACTCTTTTTCCCCAAATTACAAGGTGTAAACCCAGCACTTACAGTGACAGATGTCGGAGGAACTTGCAGGTCCTTCACAGTTTCTTTCCTTCTTGTCTCTACAACTGGCAGACATTTTTCACCCAGCAGAATCCGTCCACAGTGGACTCAAGGGCAGGGTCCTGTCAGACAGGGAATGCACTAATCCAAGCTGTGAGCTGCTGTCTCAGGTGAGATGGAGAGCTGCAGCTTGCAGCATTTGAGGGTGGCTGGAAACCATTTCAATTTGAGTATGCATGTAAAGGTATATTTATTTCTATGCTCACAGATATGAACACCTACGTAGACGTCCCGTACTTCTATCTGGGGTATCCCAGACAAGGGACTCTATGTACAACACATGAAGGCAAGCCCAGCACATCCCAAAAACACCAGTAAAATGCCTGCAGCTGTGCTGTGGAACCTCTGGGATTTCCATGTCTCCCCTAAACCAAACTCCTCCCCACCTGACCTTAGTGCCTGAAATGTTCAACTTCCACACAAATGTAATTTTCGGGTCCAAAAGACAAGACAAGTCTGACAAAACTGGGTAGTTCTATATCTGCAAATGCCTTCTTTTCACCGTGACATGAAACCCTGATGATACATTGCAGTCCACCCGACACCATCACTGCCACATCAGCATAATGTGTGGCAACACATTATCAGGCTGCCCACTGGAGTGGTGGGGTCACCAGCCCTCAATGTACTTAGAAGACAATGTAGATGTGACACTGAGGGACACGGTTTAGTGGTAGGCTTGGCAGTGTTAGGTTTATGGTTGGACTTGATGATCTTAGGCATCTTTTCCAACCTAAATGATTCTACGATTCTAACAGCCGCTTGCAAGCTGTGAGGTAAACAGGAACAAGGACCTCCTGGATACCAGGAATACCACAGGAATTTCAAGAATCCCGCCAGCCACAGGCAAATGCTGGATTTAACATCTGCCTTTGAAGACGGGTGGTGAACTTGTACAGCAGATTTCCCTGTGTGAGGGATTCCCGTTTTTTCTCTCAAAGCCTCCAGTGTTGCTGCTGCCAGAGACAATGCTCAGGACTAGACAGACAGCTGGTGGTGCTTCGGCATCCCTTGCTATATCTATTCCTTTTACCTCCTCTATTTCCGCATTCATTCTCTAAGGGTTTTTTTAAGCTGCTGAGGACCAGAAACCATGAGGCTAGAAAGAGTGTTTCAGCCAGCTCTCAAATATTGCGAAGCTTTACCTGGCAGGTGCTGGTGACCATCCTCCTACTTGCGGTGCTTGAGCTGTGCAGCACGTAAATGTGGTCCCAGCAACCAGAACCAGTTCTACAACTTGCCATAATTCATCCTGAAATGCTAACAAGCAGAGAACAGCGGCACTAAATACCTGGATGTGAAAGCAGAAAGCTCTGTGTGTGTGTTCAGGCCTCAAAAGAAGAGAACATTTGTATTGCATTTTCGAGCCAATGATAGAAAACTTTACCCATTGAGATAAAAACAATAAAAATAAAAGGATTTTGGCCTATAACACTAATATCTTACAGCTTCAGGCATCCTATTCCTCTGCCTGTCACTTTTATATATGCATATATAAAAAGTGTGATAGCCTGCCACTTTCTACATATAAAAATTTTATAGTGGACACCAGTGGCAACCACTATATTTTAGTGCACAAAAAAGAAAAAAAGAATTTCCATGAGGACACTGCCCTGATTCTGCCTGCTTACAGTTTCCCAGAACATTACATTTAGGGATGAAGATGTTGGTGCTTGTTCCCTACACAAAGGTCAAGGGAGAGAGGAAAGTGCTTTCTTCAGTGGAAAATTATTTCAGCTCTCTGTTTCCATACATGAATGAAAGAGCTTTTTCCTCCATTATTTATAAGAGGTATTTCATACTCTTACAGACTGCTACCATGTTTGGTTGGGTTGGGGTTTTCTTTTTATTTTGAAACAAAAGTAGATTTGATTTATAGGGATGCAATAAGTTATAAACTTGCATACTGAGGACACACAAGGAGTTTTCCTCAACTATTCTTGACCAAGCACCTGTAAGAAGAGCACTATACCATGTTCAAGTAGGAGCTAGAGCAATACTAAACTACCACAAGCTCAGGAAGGGTACAGCAAAGGGCTTGTAAATCCTCTCAGTAAAGTGGTATTGGGGTCTCTCCCCTTTCTTTTGTTTCATTAGCAGCAACAGGATTAACAAAGGTTTTTGTTGAAATTTAAAGATAGGATTGAGGGAGTGCCAAAGAAAGGGGACTCTTTCCGTAGCACTCCACTGCTACTGAACTTTCTGTAAGGCTCTGGAAAAGTCCTTCAACTGGTATCTGAACTCCTCCCAAGAAATACGGGGGTCTGGTACCATCCCATGCACTTGGGGTGCATTCCTTGGGCAGAGCCTACTCCTGCCAGCTCTGGGCATGTTTATGGGCTGTAGCAGGTGTAACCACTCTGATCATTCAGCCATATGGGAGCTGTAAATGACTAACAAAGTTTGGGTCCCGAGTTACTAATGAGAGGGTTTTTCCTACTAAATGTGTGGAACGGAGTATTTAGGATGAATCACTACTGTAGCATCTGTGCGTTTCTGTGACACAAGTGAATGAATAAATAGCACTGCTGAGACAATAAACGCTCAAAAAGTATGGTAATAATTAGAAAAAGAAAAAACCCTTTACAAATGTCAGCGCCTCCTTCTGCTCCCCCAAAATTTCATGTTTCAGCCTGTCTGTTTTAACCCCTTTACCCTCCCCATTGACAGTACAGAGCACCGCAGCTTGTACGGTAGAGGACAACTGCTCTCAAGGGTCTTTTCCAGCTGGGGTCTGGACTGATGCTTTCCTTTCCATTTGAAGTTTGCCATTCTCACCACCAATACAGCAAAAGTGTGCAGTTTTCAGAGACCCTCTGTGAGCTGGAGGAGTTTTCTATCCTTGAAAAATCAGATTTATTTCTATGTAGGAAGTACACTGGGTATGTCAGCATGGAAGATGTATCCTTCTGTATCCTCATAACCTACTTATGACTACTTATCTATTAATGAATAAGGCCTCGGGAAGTCAGGTTTAAAACAAAAACAAAATTGATAGCTAGGAGAAATGAAAAAGAAAGTGAATTTTCAAAAGCACTTAGCATCAACTTCTAATGAGTACATTGATTTCCAACACCATTTCCAGTTAAATAGCTCCAATATATGAAATAGGCCATAAATATAGGGAAGTTCTAATACCAAATCATAAGCACCTCATACCTAGTCTTTAGACCAAGGCTGAGGCATGTGACTAAGTGTTTGGAAAACCTTAATTTTTAGCACTCAGCTTGAGGCACTTGTGCTTTCTCATAATTTGGCAGCTAAGGCAGCCAGAAATGCTGGCTCCTAAAAGTTTGCAGTCATGTCAGAAAAATCCTGGTGTTCAAATGAAACAGCCTGAGAAGGCTGGCCAACCTAGATGGCAAAAGGCAGGAAGCTGGAAGGTAAATACCCCGTTCAATGGCAACATGGAGAAAACAAAGCCACTAAGTAGTGAAATAATTTTAAAAGGTCAGTGATGTAGGAAGCAGACAGTGAAAGGGAGAAAAAAATATAAATAAATATAAATCCATTCAGTCTTGCCTCCTACAAGACATTTCCCAACAGCACAGTGCTAGGTGCTCTGTGTACCTGGGCTCCGAGGAGCATTTCTGCCTGCTCACCCCTGCAGCTGCTGTGGGAAGGCAAAA
>JAWWMO010000138.1:24240973-24290107 GCA_035047845.1 Dendrocincla fuliginosa
CGGGGCTTAGCGGAGCGCGCAGTGACAGCGCGGGCGCGGCGAGCCCCGGGCGCGCCGGCACAGACAGACAGCTCCAATTAATCCCGGGAGGCGCGCGTGACAGGCGAGCCAGGCGCGCAATTAGAGTGAAGGAGGAAATTGGAAATGGCAAAGGTGTGAACATATGTCAAATTACAACTAAATGATAAATTACAATTCTGTCATTGAAATAAGCGGTAATTAAGAAAGATTTCAGCTAGCCCTCTTGGAGGAAAGAGGGGAGGAAAGAGGGGAAGGCAGATTTTTATTCCACAGCACCCCCTCCCCCTTCTTCCCCCCCCTTTTTTTTAATAAAATAGTTTGGATGTGCTGGCTGTATTGTTTCCATCCATCGCATACATTGGGGCTGGTTCATCCTCTTTCTTTCTGACTTGCGTTCATGTACTTAAAATATAATACCTTGCTTCCCCCTCCCCCCCTCCCCATCCCCCTGCCTGGCAGAGTGATGGTGTCAGAAATGAGCAGGGAGCTGATAGCAACTGATAAAAATCCATATGGAGGGATTAAAAAAAAAAAAAAAGGCCCACCCCGACCCTCCCCGGTCTGTTTAAGCCGCCGCACTCTAATTATTTTAAACAAGCCTGGCGCAGCACAGCTGACAATTAGGAAACCCTGCTTGCAGGCCCGGGGGATTCATGCGAGCTCTCATCATCATCGCTGGCTCCACGTCCTTCCCATTTTGGCACGGCGATGGATGAAGGCAGGCGGGGCTGCCTGCCCTTTGCAGCCCACTCTGCTGAGGATTCAAACCAGCCAGAGAATCACGGCTTTGGAAGGCAGAATCCCAGCTCAATTCAGGGGCCACGGTACCTGAGGCCCCTCTGGCCCCTGGGCACATCCGCAGCGAGTTATTTCCAGAAATGGGATTTCTCTGGTACCTGACTGCTATTCCCCAGCCGGTGTTATCTGTGGAGAGCCCATGCCAGGAGTTGATGGTGCTTCTCCCCACAGAAGGAGAAAGCACATCTGGATAATGATGAATGTTTAACTTCATGGTAGCACATTTGTCATGTGAAATTAAAATAATATTGTGTAAACAGCACCTTTCGGCTGCTATGGATCTGGAGATCTGGAGGTGCTGTGCAAATACAAATGAGCACAAATATGCAAATACAAATGAGGTGGGGGGGATTTAGTTACCTTCTATATGCATAGCTAGACTTTGAACCTCAACAGGACCTGTTTATACATAAAACAGTTATTGCAGAAATTTATCTATTGGCAATAATTGTTTAAAATCCACTAAAGGCAGTTTAGTGTGCAAATCAATATTAAATCTCTACAAAGCGATCGGCTTCCTTTGTGTTTCATTACATCTATTAGGTTTAATTAATTTACAAATGGAGTGACATAAAGATTTTTTTTTAAAAAAACCAAGATAGGCTAATTACAGGTCAAAGCGCTTTTATATGCACCCTTATCATTCCTTACATATATGTCCTTTATACACAAATGGGTAAGAGGTAGTGTATAGATACATCTGCACATTGATGCTTTGAAATGTAAGGTTTTGCACCAGACCTCTATACTTAAACAGGAGAGGAGAAGGAATAAAATAATTCAGAGTTAAATGCATCAGCGTGTTTCCCTGACAGCAAGGTTGGCGCTGGTGACCATCATCGGGGGATAAATCATTTTGCAGCCATTGCAGCCAGAAAGTGAAGTTCAGATCCTGGAGAGCTTAATTAGGAAGCATGTTAAAAGTGAAAGGGTGAGAGTCATGTTAATTATGTGGGGTTCCTCTTGGAGCAAACCCAGACAGCAACTGTGCTGTAAGGCTAACGTAGCATCATGTTGTTCCCTGAATTAATCAACCCACGTTACTGCTATGACACAATTGCTTATAAAAAAACACCATCCAAACGCAATTGCAAATTGCAGGTGGAAGTTTGGATTTGATTGTACTTGATTACTGTGACGTAACTGTATGTTTTTGGATCAGCATGCTCCAAATGGTACTTTAGACACCAAGTGGGGTGTTACAAGAGATCTCCTGTCTTGACATATATTTGCAGCCTGAAGGTTATGACCAAATTCTGAGCACTGTTGGGATTTATTTTTTTTTTTTGTACCTGTAGATAGGTCCGTGGCATTGAAGTCTCTTGGTCATCACATGCAAGAGACGTTTTGGTATGAAGTTCCAAAGGCTTTATA
The DNA here is from genome assembly GCA_035047845.1 of Dendrocincla fuliginosa. Classification (NCBI taxonomy): domain Eukaryota; kingdom Metazoa; phylum Chordata; class Aves; order Passeriformes; family Dendrocolaptidae; genus Dendrocincla; species Dendrocincla fuliginosa. The sequence continues at coordinate 24,243,167 of JAWWMO010000138.1, forward strand.
GATTAGCAACCCAGTAAATTTTTCTGCTTTGTCCTGTTGTTGAGGGCTTAAATCTTATTAAAATCCTAAATGTGGGCTAGATACATGTAACCTCTACAATTCCTGCCTCAAAATTAACGATGATGTTGATGATAATAATAATAAAGTTTTGCTTGAGTAATCCTTTAGTAATTAGGAATTAGGATCATGGTTTAAATTTACAGCTGTGAAGACACTGCTGCTCTGTGAAGCCCTTTACCTCCCCCACTTCAGCCCTCTGGAATCACCACTAACCTCAAGAAAACCTGAATTTCTGGAAAACTCTTTGTCAGGATGACATGTTTTCAGACATTTGTCCCCAAACATGTGTGATCCACTGGCAATTTTTCCTTTGGGAAGCCAACCAGCAGACTACCAGGAGAGCGCATAGACTAGTTTCCCAATAGGACCCCTCTCCAGGTTTTGAAGGGGGACAGTTCCCCCTTACAGGTGCTTCCTTGTTCAGACATCATCTTGCTCAGGAAGAAAGAGGAGAGTTTTGGATATGGAGTTTTTTCCTAGAGCAGCGGAGAACCCCCTACCAGCACGAAGAAATCAGTGATATGTTTTTCCTACATACTCTTGGTTCAGGACAGGAAAACCCTATTTTTTACACTCTTCTCTGGGCTTGTCCCCCCAAACCCCTGTCCTATTAGTATTACTTACTGCTCAAAAATTTTCATAAATCACAGTTTTCAGCTGTGATATTAGTCTATCAAGATCTGAGGTGCAATCAATAAGGTTTTACTAAGCAGTCCTTATAAATGATGTATTAGAGTAGTTCACAAAGGAGGTCTGAAACACTTCATCCTATCCATAATGTTAAGTGCAAAAGAAAATAAAGAACCCAGTGATATCAGCAGGGAAATGGTCAATTTGACTGGTGAATGTGCCCTGCTCTCTTGCTCTCTCTTTCTCCATTCACTCACCCCCACGTGCCTGAAGTGCAGGAAGATCAGCCTGTACTTGTGTTTCAAAAATACCACATGGAAACTGCTATACAGCTGGTGCCATTTCCAGGCTTTTCTCTTGAATCTTTAGAGGATCCAAATCCAGAGTTCTGCAGAGAGACCTCAACCCACTGGAAATGCCTGGAGGCAGGTGCCAGGAAAGGAGCTCTGTGGACACTCCCATGGGAACCGATTTCTCCCAACGTGTTTCTGCCTTGACTCCACCGATGTCTGATACTGTGTCACTGATCCTGAGACAAAAAATTAAAAATGAGTCTCTGCCTTTGTCTACCTGCTGTTTGAAATGGGGGAAAGAACAGGAAGCATCTTATACATGTACTGGCCTGCTAGATGTATTAAAATGCATCATCATCAGCTGTCATTAGCCACTCCAAACACTGGGTTATGGCAAGGAAAGCAGAGCTTAAATGCCCAGCAAGGGGGAAAACAGCATTTAAAGCCAGGAATATATTTGGCACTGACAGTACTCTGAAATCGTTTGGCATGAGAATGTCACCCATTACATGGATGTGTCGAGTATGTTGTTCAACACTTTTGTGGCTGTAGGTCTACAACTGGGTGTGATTATCACACATGGAAAATGGATTTGCAGGAAAGATGGCCTGTGACAAATATTAGACAATCATTGACAGTTTGAGGCAGTTCTTTGTCGATTCAAAGCAACAAAGATAAGAACAGTGCACTAATAACTCAGGCTATTTTGAGAATCTCTGAAGATATATTCCAAAACTAACTGCATGTAAGGTAAAAAAGAAACTGCAGCAAGAGGCAGACGAGCTGTAGTTTATACAACATTCTTCCCGTGGTTTAAAAAAAAAATTTCTCATTATAAATACTTTAGCTTGACAATCTGGAACACCATTACCAAAGATTTTCTATTCTGACAAAAGCCCAGCATTACAGCGCTCAAGAATCTTGTAGTAGACCACAGCTGGTTTTAGCTTTTTAGAAAACCAAGTTTAGCTTCCATTTGAGATTAAAAGAATATGAAACTAGTAGTCTTACTCCTGCCATGCACACTAAATCACGTTCTAATAAAAAGCAGCTGACTGCAACAAATAAAGTGGATTCAGACAACTACAACCTCCTTTACGCTGTGTTTATTTTAGAGATTGGAAACAGGCAGGAGCACATCAAGTTTGCAAATGTCAGGCACTGCATATACATTTGAATTCATAAAAATGGCAGGCTAACTTTGAATATTGTTTTATGGATTAATTTCCTCCCTGTCCTTCCCCATCCCTCCGCACCTCCAGGAAACCTCCTGTGATAGCAGCTGCTTAACTTTTACCGTGCCTTTCCAGTCAAGCTGTTCTGGCCCTGACTCAGATAGCTGTCTACAGCTGCCAAAAATTGATTTATCTGCCCACTGGGGTTGCAGATGATGACCAAAACATCAGAATAATTTAAGATTTGTGGTCATCTGTATAATCTGATTCCTGTCCCACCTCCTGCCTTATTTTTTTTTTTTTCAAAACCTATAGATGTTTTACAAGCCAAAGTAATGCTTCAGTCTATCTTCTTCCCACCAATGTTCTTTGAACTTCATTTCATAACCATAATGCTATGGTAGCAAAAATGTCTGAAAAGGATACAGCAATTCACAGCAAATTAAAAAAAGTATGTCCCAGAGTCTATGCAAAAATTTATAGTCAGCAAATGAGTAGGGAGAATCCAGTACACAAATCATAGTCTTGATTCAGCAAATATTTGGCAGGTATCCTGACATGCCCCGCAAGCCCAGAATAAAATAGGACTGAGAAAAAAGAAAAGGCAGAGAAAAAAAATAGAAAAAAGATAGAAAAAAGCTGAAGAAATAGATAAGACAGTAGTTGTGCTGTTTGGGGAGGAAGCAAGAGCATCTTGAATAATTTTTTGAGAGGGAAGGCAGGTGCTGCAGACCAGCAGCAGACCTCTTGTTGTATGTCCATCAGTGACAGGGTCTGCAATGTTCACTGGCAACAGCACCTTCTGCCCCTCTCTGCCCTCACTCCCCAAAGTAAGCTGTACAGCCCCAGGCCCAAAGCTGTTGCACGGGGCCTGAAGACACCCTCAGGCGTGACCATGTCATGCCCTTCAGCACCATTCTGGAAAGGGATGATCAGAAATTACACTGAGACAGAGGTAGGATAGCACAAGCCCTGCTGGAAGACAAGAGCAGGGCCTGAGGTTTGCCTTCAGGAGACTGCTCTGCTTCAGCTGGGTCCACTCCACCAGGCAGACTGGCAGGAACCCGCAGAGCATGGAGAAACTCCTGCCAGGGGCAGCTGCACCAACATCAGTTTGTGGGCAAAAGTGATGGGAGACCCTGTGGAAACCCACACTGTGGCTCCAAGCTCACTGTTCCAACCCCATGGTCACGTTCCCAGCCCCACTCTTCTCCCTGGTGTGGGTCCTTCAGGACCACATACAGAGCCCAGCACAGGCGAGTTCTTTCTCTTCTATGAGCCTGCAGGTACCACATCAGCACAGACACCAAGGGAGGATGAAAGCATCCAGAGTACTGGGCTCATCCATGACATTGCCACTTCTCAAACTCACAGGCAAAAGGGACTATCATTATCCACTCTTAACGAGGCCCTTAATGATGATCCTGTTGCTCGGTGACTGGTGCATTACTGAGAGGTGCATATAACAACATATATCCAGAGCTGCTTATAAATCCATGACCTATTCTAACTTATACTTGCTGAGGACCTGACCCAAAATATTTATTCCCTCATGGAAAACAGATACTTCATGTCTCCTAATGGTCTCCGATGTTCCCAGCTGACCCAGTTTGGAGCATGAGCTACACTCAGCCCTATTTCAGCACTGAACTAGTTCCATCAGAAACGGTTTCCTTTAAAACTGCTGCTACCAAATGACACACTATGAAATGTTTAGATTTTCTTGAGAAAGAGGGAGAGAAAAAGCGAGTGGAACTAATCAGAAAACATATACCAGGTAAAATGAAATGGGCATTATGTAACATCAATGAACTCCTAATTAATTCAGGTTCATTCAGATTTTACAATCCTCTCCAGAATCAACATTTCTTTTCAGATGAATGGGGGGAAGCTATAAGATAATACAAAAATAATGTAACTACAGCTTCTGAGCATATTAATGAACAGAAATGTAGAAAAGGCTGGATTTTTCGGACGAGCAGAATAGCATCTACAGTGATAGATGCAGGGTACAGCAAAATAGGTCAGTAAAGGGAAATATGTGTAATGAATTATATAAAGCTGTATGTATAAAAATGGATGTATTGATGAAAAGTGATTTTAAAATGAAGGCTCAGATACAAATCATTACTCCTATGGCCAAGACTAATATGTATTCTGCTGTAATAAGCGATGTCATTACAAGTGAATAACAATGCTGTAATGGGCGAGGAGCCTTGCTGGGGGAGGGGACTGATTATCAGGCAGTTAGGAAACGTTTTCTCAATTATTCACATAGTTTTAGTTGCCTGAGGTGCTGGCGGGGCCATTTCCAAAAGGCAGTGGCGATGCCAGGGAAGACAAGGAGGAAATTCGAAGGTTACAGTGGTGATAGGGACACCTCTGCAGGGACTCCATTAGAGGCTGACCCACTGGAGCTGCAGGGGGATGCTATGCATTGGGTGAGCTTGGGAAGCAAAAGAAATCACCCTACTCCTAGCTGGGTGGCTAGAAAGGGCCACTGAGAACTTGAGGACAGAGCAAGTGGGCAAACCTCCAGCTGCATCATCCCTGCTGCATCCCCGATGGGCTCACCCCTTGTGTGTGCTTGCCAAAGCCTGGCCTGCAACAACCTCCTCTGCTTTTGGCATCTCTAGTGCATGCCCAGCAGGCAGGCATCGCACACAAGCCCTCCCACTTCCCCTCCTTTGCGCCATCTCCCTCGGCGTCGGGGCCCTCCGGCTCACGCAGCATCGCCGCACAGGAGCGACAGGGCCCGCTATGTGCTGTCCTGCTGGATTGGCGTCTCCACGGCCGCGAGGGAACGGATGTGTAATGCTGCACTGATACCAGCTGAGCAATATAATGCGGTGCTGTTAGGAGCATTACTCATAGCTGATGAACACATACCTTTTCCACTGAAACACATACATTCCGGAAAGAAATGCATAGATCATTTGCTGAAGCACATTTATTATAGCGAAATGTGTACCTCAACTAATGAAACGCATAGATCATATAGTAAGATGATTATGCTCACACCTAGCAGGCTCAACTATTTATTTATTTTTAACCAACTTATTTTGGTTAGGAGGCTGAGTGAAGCCCTCCCCCTCCCAGGGATTAGCAGTCCAAATCCCATTTTTTCTTCAAAAGTGTATTTATTTTCCCATGATATAAACCCAGTTTCCCATCCCAAGCTCACCAAAAATAAATTAGTAGGAAGCCTTCTCTTACAGGAGCTGAGCACCCAAGCTGAAGATGGTTTTGCTATTGAAGATGGATTTTACTACTGTGCATTAGTGGATACTGCATGTGGTGTGCTTGCTAATTAAAAATTATGTCTGTACCACGAAACATTTTAGGCACTCTCCCTTAAATGTTAGATTTGCTGCCCACCTGAGACATCTTGTGCATCCTTATTAGCATCTTCAGCCAGAAATAGGTTGAGTCAGTGCCCCTCCAGGGTTAGCCATAAACCAGCCATTCCCAGTACATAAATTCAGTTGGTTCTGCTCATGCTTGCCCTGAGGAATGGAACAGGTCAAACACTTGGTTTATGACTAAGGAATCCCCTAGTATACGTGTGCCAACCATTCTCAGCAGTGCTGGGAATGGATGTAAATCCTGGAGTCATGCTATAGCACCAACATCATTGACACACTGACCGACTGGGAAAAGACCCCAACATCCTGACTCATTCTGTTACGTGGGAATCCAGCAGCAGCCAGGGGACAGCCGGTCTCTTTCATGACAGCTTGCTTGATTAATGATAAAGTTGTATTTTGAAAAAATATATGAGGAATTTGTATTTTATTGGGCTGGCCTTTCCTCTGCTGAATTGTATCTGTTTGAACAATCAATCTAGGGGAGGGGGAAAAAAAGCAAATTGCTTTTGGGAGTGAGCAAGGAAGGAAAAATAGACCAATAAAAGCAAAAAGCGGCAAAAGATCAAGTATGAAATGACCGCACTCAATATCCCTTTCCCCTTTCTTCCTCTGAACACCATTGGTTTCCAATTGTAGAGAGTATCGATTTGAATTTTTTTTCATGTTAACTTTTAATTGCCTAGCTACAGCTGCCAGGCAGTGCCTTGCTGAGCCCATTTCCAGCCGCCCTCCTGAGCACCCACCACCCCCAGCACCCCGTGCTCTCCATCAATAGGAAATCAAGCGGCTGCTCACTGAATAACTCTTCCTACTTTTCACACTTAGCAGTGAAGCTTTTTCAGCTTTCTCGCGTGTCACCAACCTTTGGAGCAGCTTTGCCGTCCAACTATCAGCCCTGCTGGAGACTTTTTATCTTCCTTACAAACTTATCTTTCGAACATGCTTTTTAATGTGTAATCGTTGTTTGCTTCAGCAGGGGAGGCTTCCTTGGGGCTTATTGTGCTTAACTGGCCCTATTGTTGTGAGCCTTTCTGATAGAAGATGTTGTAAAAATACATGGAGGTAGGGCTGGATATTTGCGTTTGCATTTCATGGAGATAACGACATTTTCCTTAAGTTATACAAGTCCCATTTCATTATTCTGTGAACCTCTCAGTGAACCTCAGGCTTCACTATATAATTTATGGTCCCTGATAAAATCCAATGGTGTAATCTCATGATTTATGTGCTTCATTTATAATTTGATCATTTTGGTATAATACGTGTTTTCCTAGATGATTTATGTACTTTCACCTGTAACGTATGTGTTTCATGCCATGATATACGTATTCATCAGCCGTGTGTTATGCCCCTGATGGCACTTTCTCAGGGAGGAAGGTGGGACACCCCAGCCCGAGGCCAAGTCCCGAGGTTAATTGCAATCAATTCACCTTCCATGCAATTACACTTTCATCTGCACACGCCTATGGAAGTGAGCAGGCTTAACGCCATATCAGCGGGAAAGCAAATGTGCCTCTTTTCCCCTTAGAGCAAATAAAGCCAGACGTGGCATAGGATTACAGGGGGGCAGTGGGGACAGTTTAGCCCTCCTTTCTAACATTTCCATTGAGAAGGTGCTGAGAATAATTAATTATGTCCCCGTTGTGCTGATTAACGCAGGTCTTGTTTAGGCATGTCAACAGAAGAGTATCCCAAATGCTGACAGGGCAGCAGGAGCCTGCTCTGATTTCAGGAGAGAATCCTTGTATGGCACAAAGCCCAGGAAAATAAAAACACTCCTAATTTGCCCACTTGGAAACAAGGGCTGAGGGGATCTGGAGGGACCACCCCGACTGCTCACCTTGTGGGATCAGCTGTGCCGAAACCTTTCCCTGCAGCAGCCAGCCCACTATCCCCCAGGTCACATGCTTTCTTCCAGCACTTTGCACCTTTACCATAAATCTCCCTCATTTTCAACCTCCTGATCTCTTCATGCTATGCAGCCACAGCTCCTGGTCCTGTCCACCCCCTACATCACCTTCCTGCACCTACCATTTGGGGAGCCTCAGCCTAAATAAATCCCCTTTCCATTGCCTTGTACAGAACATGCTCCTCAGACCACACATCACCCTTGGTGCTCTCAGGTGAATTCTTGCCAATTAATCCATATTTTTCTCCAACTCTAGTGCTCAAACTGGGGCAGACAATGCCAGCTGAGTCCTTGCTAGCACTGGGTGGTTCCGAAAGTCTCACTCACCTGTGATTCACCCCTTGATTTCACCCAGTAAGGCATCTGCCTTTCCACAGCTGTGCTTTGTGTTCAGTTTATGATGTGCTCTAAACCCAGCGGATCCTTTTAGCCTGTTGACCTGCTGTTTTGCTAATGGCTCCTCACCAGGGATGTGTGCCATTTAGTCCTACCTAAAACCAGTCCTGTGCACTTGTCCTTATTGCACCACATCATCTTTTCTCCAGCCCTCCCCACTGTGTCCCACAAGCATGTTGAGCCTCTGCCTTTCTGTGGACCCCCCATCTCTATTCCCTCAATCCCTCTTCCCTCCATTGCCTGTCCCACAGGGATGCACAAAAATGCCATGCATCCCACCATGGGGATGGAGCACACAGGTAATGGCTCATCGTCAGTGACTTTCTCCCTCTCATGGTCTCCATCCCCATGGCACCTTCAGGACGGTGTGGCTTGAGACAGCATCAGAAGCCTCTCTGAGTGAAGATATATGATATTCATTGCCTCTCCACAAGGCTTATTGCCCTGTCATAGGAGGAAATAAGGTGAGTTTGACATGATTTGTTCTTGACAAATCCCTGTTGGCTGTTACTTATCTCCATGCTATATTCTAGAGGCTCATAAATAATTTGCTTGATTATTTCTTCCAGCATTTTTCCATGCACTAAATAGGCTGACTGGTCTACAGCTCCTTGGTCCCCTTGGCTTGCCTTTTTTCAAAGATGAACATTCCAGTTATCCTCTCCCAGGCTTCAGAAACCTCCTCTAGTCACCATTAGTCCTGAAAAAAATAAAAATTGCCAACAGTTAAATGATTTTCTGTGAGTTCCTTCAGATCCAGTCTAGAGGAAAATATCCTGCTGTCTTCTTCTTCCACCCTAAATTCAACCTCCTTGCTGCTGAGATGAACACTGCCAACCTAAAAAATGTTCATTGGTTATTACATGGGTAAAGCTGGAGGAAAAATAAGAAAGATATGGAGTGCTTTTATCTTCTTGACATCACCTATTGCTGGCTTTCCCATCTCATTTAGCAGTGGGCCACCCTTTCCTTGTCATCATGGGAAGTAACCAAGATACCTGTGGAATGTATATGCATCATAATAAGAGGTTTCCTTGTCCTCTCTTAGAACATACATAAATATATATATATATAAATGTATATAAACACACAGTTGTATATAAACATATAACAAATACAAAAATATGGGTATAAAACAAGCTGGTACTTTGATACCAGAAGAGATGTGATGCCTATGTTGACAGGGTATCCCTTTGATACCAGCACTGCTCATTTTCAGATATCCCGGCCTGCAAGGTAGCTTGCCAAAAGAAATACCACCAAGCCACAGCTTTTTACCACATGATGAGACAAAAGCCCAGAACAAACTTGGTGTGTTAAAGTCAGCTGTATAAACAGCAGGAAGCTGGCATGTGTGCAGAGTCTTTTAAGTGTAAGCCAGATGTGAGTCCAGGAGTGGTGCAACCCTTCCAAAGCCAGGTTCTAAGGAACAGGGACTTACACAGCCCTCTATGCCCCACTGCCTGTTCTCCTCCTCAACACAGGAACTTAGGCTTTGCATTTGTGTCTGGTCCCCATTAAGAAGGAGCATCTCTACATTATCCTAAGACTTTGAAATTAAAAATCAGTTTGAGGGATTTTGATGGTGTCTGATGGGGGCTCCCTCTTTAAGAAATCGTAAGCAAAGACTACTGGCCAGTTCGCTGGTACTGCTGTCATGAGTAACATTATGACAACATACTCCAGGAACATGCCAATGGAGAAGACTTGGTGAAGAGTGACCTTCCACCCTCACACCTCACCTCCCTGACATCAGCTATCCTGTGAGCTGCTCTGACAGAAGGTACCTCAGAACCATTCTGGTCCTGGGTCTGCTGCTGGCCGGCAAGCTTCTCAGAGAAAAGTGACATCACAAGCACATGCCACAGCTGTGTGAAGGCTGCTGACACAAATTATCTCCAAACCACATACTCCAACTCGTAGAATCACAGAATGGTTCGAAAGGGACCTCAAAGACTTTGTTCCAAACTTCCCTTCCATGGACAGGGACACCTTCCATAGACTAGGCTGCTCAAAGCCCCATCTAACCTCGCCTTGAGCCCATCAGTTCTGGCCCTTTTGGTGACTGATAAGCTCCTCCTGCAGAAGCAGCTGTACCAGCACATACCAAAGCCAGTGCCTGCTCCTGACCCACCACCTGTGCAGGCAAAAGTGACATAACAAGCACAAACAGCAACCAGGCTGCCCATCTGCTCTCCAAACCACCCTGCATGACCCCAGCCTTCCCATCCTGATTTGACCTCAGCAGTCTCTTTTCCCTGACAGATTTCAATGCTCACACAGCATCTGATAATGGGTCTGAACACAGATTTTCTCATTACTGACAAGAACCCATTCCCAGATACACTACCAGGAGCTTCCTGACCACACTCATCATCATCAGTCTTTACCTTTCCCCATCATTCCTGAGGCACCTCTCCAGGTGTGCTGCTAGTTCAAGAGCAGCCTCAAGGAAGTACTGCATAGGACTTGTGCCATCAGAGAGGCAGAAAGGTTTCAGGAGATGAGATAGCTGCCACCCTCAAGGATTTGCATGGTTCTCACTGAGGAGCCACAAAGAGTGCACCAGGGAAGCACCAAGACAAGAGAATAAAGCATTGAGTCTGACAACCACAACTTAGGAACAAGCAAAGTCATTTCCTCCAGACACAGAAGAAAACAGGGCACTTGAGTAGAAGAGACTGGCCAAGGGCCAGCAATGACCTCACCTCAGTATGTTGGATCTGTTTGCTGCTGAGATGGGTATCTTCAAATATGAATTAAAAAAATCACAATCTGAGGGGGAACATGGCCCAGGCTCTCAGTAGCAATCTTGTTCGAGTGGTGAAGGTTGGACTGAAGTCCTGAGTAAACCAAAAGATGCAGCCAGGTATTTGAGGTGGCATATAAACATAAAATAAGTTTTTCCATCTGGTGTCATTATTGATATGGAACAAGCTCTTGTTCCTGTAAAGGCCCCTCTTCCTAAACACATCAGACACTCTTTCCACTGTTTTTTTAAGGTCAAGGAATATGGGGGTTTTTCAGCTGTAATTTAATTTAATTTAAAGTATCCAATAGCAAACAACAGAAGATAAAATCCAATCTTTTATCTTGACAAATATAATTAAGAGTTTATAAATATTTCATTTGACAAGTGAGGTTCTTGGCAATACATGCATTATGCCCAAGCACTGAGTTACCACTCAGACAAAGAACAGATTTTGCAGGTGGGACTTGGCTCCAGGCAGCTGCTCAATTGAATAACCTCACCAGCAGTGCAGATATAATATGGGCCTAGAATTTTCCAAATGTCAAAGGACTAGGTAGAACGCACACAGTTCCCATGAAACTCTTCTGCAAAATGCCAGCACTTGGCTCAATCAAGCACAATTCGTAAGAAATGCTGAGTTTTATGGAATGGGAGGTTGAATGTGTTGAAGAGACCTCTTTGCTATGCAGCACTTCAACTTTTTACTAGAGCCACAGCAAAGCAATTGTTAATGCCCCCAAAGCTCTCACAAGAAGGTGGTGAACATAGAGGTGGTAACTACAAGTGGCCACCACCAGCAGTCCATGAAGTGCATTACAGCACACACTAGGGCTTTTCTGACCAACTTCCTTCTGCAGCACCTGTTGCAGGCTTATGGGTTTCCTCTCACTTGACATCCTGAATACTGTTCCACTGTTTGAGGTACAGAGAGGAACCTCGGGCAGGGAAACCATTATTCAAAGGGCTAGAAATTTTTAAAAAAACCCAACTCATATCTCTCAGACAGCACTTGCAGCATCTCCTTGCCCAAGGCTCAGCACTTCAATGGCATGAGGGACAATAGAAGTGTCAAAAGCTGCTCCTCCCTTTCATTTTGCAAATTAGAAAACAAGCCTCAAATGATTTTTTTGCCTCCCAGGCAGGAACTGACCCATACTCATCCTGCAGCAGCCAGAACTGGCAGGTCAGCCTCTGGGTGGGTGAGTGACTCTCATCACCCCACTCCAGGATCTGTGGCCCTGGAAGTAGTGGGTCCACATCTCAAACAGCTTTGAGGAGGGACTTGCCTGCCCGAGACAGGTGGATTTGAACAGTATGGGAATACTGACTGTTTATCAGGAAGAAATGAGAACTTTTCCTTAATAAAAAAAAGGGACAAAAAATCGTAGTCAGTGTGTTTCTCTCGCCTGCAAGATGCCCATAAGCTTTTGTGTCTGTTTAGCTGCAATCTCCTGGTTTCTTTGTTGTCGGAGTGCATTTCACTCTGGTGTCAAAGTGTGTCAACTCTAACCTTTCCCTCTGCAATGCTGGCACCCCTCCAGCCCCCCAGCCCCGCTGTCTCAGCCAGCCACAACACCCCCCCACCCACAAAGCAAGCAGGCATCTCCTCCCACTCAGCACAGGCAGAAAGGTAATTAAAACTGTTTAGGTATTTTTGTTGTTGTTGTTATTGCTTTCTGAGGCTCAACAGCATAAATGTGACTTCTGCTCAATTAAGCTCTGGGATAAAAATAAAATAAAAGAAGGTCTTAGAGCTGTTCTTTATTTCTACACATTAAAACTGGAGCTTGAGATTTACTGACACCCTCTCCCACCACTCCCACAGAAGGAAACCTTCAAATAAAGATGTCTCCAGCTGAAATGACCCTTATTATCCACAAGCAGGCACATATATATATATATAAATACATATATACATATATATAAATACATATATACACATGCACCCATACCTATATATAAACCCCAAATCTGTTTGTGCCTCTTCTTGCTAATGCCAAGGGTACATTCCTCCCCATTACAACAGCATTTGCACATTTATAGGAGGAATAAAGAAGGGGGAAAAAAAGATGCATGATTCGTGCGGAGGAGCCTTTCCTCTGCCATCCAGAGAAAGAAGAACTAAAAGGATTATAAAAGTTCAGATTAAAATGATATAAAATCTAGCATTTGGCTCCAACACTAGTGCCTTGGTCCTCCGTAGCTAATCTGTATGCACTCTGTGACCTCCTCGCAGCGAACCCTGCTAAATATATTATTCCCACGGGGGCTTTCACTGCTGCTTGGTGTCAGAAATCAATATGTATGAGGCGCGTGGATGGGAATTTCTAATAGATCTGCCTGGCCCTGTGCTGCTTTTCAATATCTGCCTTGGACTATTAGTGCCGGCTCGGTGCCTGTGAAATAACCGAGATAATCTTTTAAGGTGCACTGTTAAGGTGGAACCTAAATGTTGCCGTTTCAATTAAAACAAAATATATATATATATTCATAAATCAGTCACCACTGTGCGTAACCTTGTGTGTAGCGCGATTATAAACAATGATGGGGATTAAAGTATTAGGGCGAATATGCTAATGCCTACATTTCTGAGGAAGAGCTTTAGTTTCTTTCTTATATTTTTATTAACAGAAAATTGCATAGATTCACAGGGGGAGGGGAGAGGAATTAAAAGTGGAGGGAATGAGGGATGGCACATTGTCTGTGCAATCACCTCCATGCCGGCAGAGCCATGGAGGTGAAAGAGCGAGATCACTATATTACTGTAGATAATGCACCCATTTTACCTAAGCGACACCAGACCGCGGTTCTGCAATGCTCTCCATTTTAGACTAGTTTGTGCACATTGGAATTATTGCCTGAGTGATCCTGAGTGGGTTTTCTGGGCGTTTCGTTGGGGGGTTTTGATGGTGGGAGGAGGCTTTTTCAGTTTTTGCATAATTGCACTCAGCAGTCGTTTTACCTTACCCTTTCGAAGGTGCTGAAGGTGGGCAGGAGAGGGCAGGTTGATGGGTTCCCCCCACAGACCCCTGCACCCAGGGCAGTGTGTCCCCCCCATGCAGGCAGGCAGCGCAGCAAGGCTCAGGTCTGGCAGTGGGCTGTGGGGAAGGCTGCGTCCTGCTCTTTCTTTCTCCCTCTCACTCTTTGTTTTCAGTTGAATGCACAGAGGAAGCTGTCTCAGCTCAGTGCACAGAGGTGCGGCGTATAAAAGCAATAACTTGCTAAAGGATCTCTCGCTCTCCCTTTTTTTTTTCCCTTTTTATTAGGGGAAAGGTAATCACTAATCCATGCATATGGTCCCCTGGCTTTACAGGCAGCCAGGCTGAGTTCAGCCCTGTGCTGGCGATGACAAGTGGAGAGTCACCACCCCAGAGGATCCGTTTTAGCCACGTTTAGCTCCGGTGCCCTTGCGAGGTTGTCACCCTACCAGAGGTTGAAGAACTGGCATGCAGCCCTGGTATTATTCTTTCCTCCTCTCTCCTCCTTGCACACTTCACTTAGCACAGCCCAATCCACCTGACAACTCTCTGAGCCCTCGACTGCTTGTCTAGCCTGAGCTGGAGGTGGGGGGGACAGGGCAGCAGCCTGCCATTAAGGATGTGGGTCTGGGGAGAAGCACAGGGAGAAATCTCTAACCTAAGAGTGCTTGCACAGTGTCAGGCCTGTCCGTCAGGATAAAAGCAAAGGGCTCTGAAAGGGGGTTTTATGCATTCGAATTTCACCACAACCCCCTGAAATGAGAAGATGGAATGGGATCTGTTTGGTTCTGTTTTATGTGATGATAACTGTGCTTTTCTCCTGCAGGTGCCATGATCCCGCAGGATGCAGCCCTGCTCCCAGAAACAAAAACCTATCAGTGTTACCTGAGAAATACGAACAAGGCTTTTCAGACGCTTGTCTGGGTCTGCTTCAGCCATTCTGCTTCTGATTAAACATTAGAATGATACACAGCTATAAAGCAAAAACCAAACCCAAACAAAAAAAGGCATAAAATACTCGTGGCGGGGGAGGGGGGGGGGAAGTTTGTTTTTTTCTTATGCTCAGCCATAAATAAGCTACAAATCCTTCTGGTCCCTGAAAAATTTCACCTGAGTATCCTTCTGCCCCTCACACTGTATATAAATAGAGCTGCAAAGCTCAATTTTAGATTTAAAAATCCACCGGCATGGATTGCAGGTATTTACACCCAGGGAGTGGCTTGCCAGCAGCTCCTCTGGAAAACAGGACCAGGCAGGCAAGGCAGAGATGCATGCACATCTCTGCCTAAGGTCCCAGTACAGCACAAAGGCAACACTGCTGACAGTCATGGGAACTAAATTCCAGGTGTGTAGTTTGGATTAACTATCCCCTGCATCTGGAAAAACGCAAATGTTTATAAAGGGCTCCACCTTCACCAGTGGTTTTACCCCAGATGCCGAGCCCCAGCTCGCTTGCCGCCTCAGCTCCTCACAGTATTTATAATACAAACACTTCTAATCTAAGAATGCAATTCCCAACAGTTTAATAGGGCTGGAGTTCCCTTCCCGCCTCCCCTTTCTCAACCCATCAATTAGGTAGGTATATGTGAAAACAAACAACCTATGTGTTTTCTGCATCTCTAAGGAGGTGTAATGGTGCGAAGTGCTGGTTATATGCGTTTACTGATGGGAAAAGAGGAGCAGAGTGGGTCTTTGTAAACTCCAGGCTTGGTTTTTCCATGAATGCTGAAAAAGAGCAGCTTTCAGCAGTGCAGGCAGGGCTGGAGAAGCAAAGAGCAGGGGAATGGCTTGCACAGCCTCTCAGGCTGTTGCTGGCAGCAGGAGGGGGGAATGTGACCCAGAACTTAAGCCTGATGCCCCAGATGGAGCAGGTGTTGGGTGTAGCCCGAAATAATTCCCCTCTCTGGGTGTGGAAATCCCTCACCTTTGTTTTCCTGATCCATTTAGTCTTCTCTCTTTATGTTCAGCAGAGTAGGAGATGAGGGTCCCTCACGGTCCACAGCTGATGGTCACTTTTAGTTTGCATTGCTTTAGTCTGTGCTGACCACCAGAATTCAGCTACAGACCTGAGTCCATATTTAAACAAAGGGATTTCTTTAACCCATTTTAAAAATCCACACTCGTACCTATATTTCCAACAGGTTGCACACCTCCAGTTCTCAAAGGGGCCTCCAAAGCGGTGAAAACCCATCAAGGCAGTGAGCATCACATGAAGCATCCCTTGGCCTTCTGAGTAATTCCCATGGTGTAAAATATCACCAACATGTAAAATCAAGTGTGCACATATCAAAACCGCATGCAAGCCATTACTGACAAAACCACTTGAGTTGTTAGGGGGAGCAGCCTGCAGAAGGTGGACCAGCTGCTCCTCACGCTTGCCACTATCCCATGCTATGTTCGTGCCACTGCAGCACCCGGACAAACGCCTGCCTAGGCAGAGCGCTGCTTTGTCTGACCTTTTGCCACGACCTCTGCCTTATTGCCTCACAGCCCACATTTGCAAAGATGGGATTTGACAAGAAGTGTCACGTTCCTTCCATCCTCAAGGCAAATAAATGTCCCTTTCGATCATGGCTGTCACCCGCCGCTCATGGCTGAGTGACACCCCAGCCCAGCAAATTACTCCTACCCTAGTTGCTGCCAGCATCAGAAATGCAGTTGGCTTGGAGACTGGATGAAGGCAGAACCAGAAGTAAGCCCAGAGTACAGGTCCACTCTGCAATACTCACGTGCAATGTGGATACCATTAGCACTCAAATAAAAAAAAATCCTTTTTCCAGTAAGTATGACCTTTTCAAAGGTGGGCATTATATAGTCACATAGTTAAGGGAAACATGGTTAAATCAACTGAGTAGAAAACGGCTGGGGACTGCAAGGGAAGTCACAGTGGTGCAGACCAGCCCACCTGTGACCAGGAGTGGGTGACAGCCCCTTCCCCTGCACAGGGGGCACAGGCACACTGCTGCCTGCTGCTCGGCTGGCAACCACAGTGGCTGGTGCCCAAGGATCTAGGAGAGGAGTGGGAGAGGCATGCTGGTCTGTGACAGTGGCCTGTGCAAAGGCAGCAACCCTTTATGGGATCAATATCGGGCAATGAAGCTGGAAGTCAAGCCCATGTTGCAAAAGAGGCAGCAGTGTAGGAGTCAACCACCACCCAAGAGCAGCCCCTGTTTCTTGTGGCACCGCTTTGGCCTGTACTTGGTTGCTCTAGAGAAAGGAGCCTGGCAGAGGTTGATGTCCTTTATTCCACCCTGTCCCAGGGAGTTCCTACCATGCCACTTGGATACCACTGCAGGTCCCTGAATTCCTTCTCTGGTCCCCTGCCTAGGTGCTGCCTACACCTACGTGGGCCAAACAAGAACCAAAGTAAAAATGGGTTTGAGAGCTGGTTGTGACAGGTGTCCATGAGAATAGGAATGAAGCAAAAATGTCACCCAAACCTGAAACAGAGAGCACAGAGCAGCATCAGGTGGTGCAGAGCCTTGGAGTCAGCAATGGCATTGTGCCACACCACAGCTCTACTGTGTCAGTGCCATGTCTGGAGCAGGGTGTCCCGGCAGGGCATTTCCTGGAGATGTGACACTTTACACCACAGGCTCCTCAGACACTGAGAAGGGTTCTGAGGATCATCTTCACCTCTTGAAGGGTCAGGGAGAGGCAGATGCTCTGCTGCAGTAATGGAGAAGAGCCCAGCTGGAGCCACGGGCAGGGCCAGGAGTCCAGGTGCACCTACAGGGTTATGGCCATGCAGCCAGCACCCCATGCTCACCTCCTCTGTATGAGCCCCGACAGCACTTGCTGGGCTTTTTTCCTCTCCTATTTCCTCTCCTTGCACTGCTGCCAGATTCCTCCGATGAAGGGGTAAGGGACCAACTGACAGCACATTTCCCAGCATGGCAAAGTGATGCTTGTGTGCATTTGGTTAGGGCTGCACGCAGGGGTATTTTAGTACCTGGCCACCCCCCTAACGCTGTGGTGCCTTACTTTGTAGGGTGTGCATGTTTTAAGCAGTGTTTCAGCACTCCTCTGGCTAAAGCAGCCTTACTGAAAGCTCTCCATCCTTGCCACAGCTTTGATTAATGCCCCGGCAGCGCTCGCAACCCTGACCCAAACCTGGGTTCCCCATTACAAACCTCCTGGGAGCAGCTCTCCCGCAGGGCAGAGCCCCCCAGGGTGAGGAGCAGCAGAAACCACAAGGCTCCCCCTGCTCCTGGGCCTCTCGGGAGGCAAAGCAATCCATCTCAGCCCTTCTCAGCAAATCACTCCTCTGACCACACAACGCGAGCCAGCCATTCAGGCTGAACCTTGGCCATGTATTATCCAGACGGTGAATACTGCTGAGCCTGGCAGCTCAGCCCCGCTCCCGCAGCTCACCCTGCCTCCCAGAAGGCATCTCCCAAGAGCTGGTACTGTGGCAAAGAGAAAACTCCGTCCCGTGGAAAGGATGCAAAATTTTACATCTCCCACCTTCCCCAAAAAAGAATGAGCACAGGTGCTGCCACACTTGCATTTGTTCCAGTGCAGTCCCAGCAGCTCCAGCAGCAAGCTGGGGGGCCCAGCCAAAATACCCGGGGAGGGGGTTTTCTTCGTTGCTACAATATTGGTGTGTGGGTTTACACAGAAAGTGAGGTAACACCTGATGAAATTGTTCAGCTCCACTAATCAAGGTCTAGCTCTCTTTTCCCCTCTTTTTCTCCCCATAAGGAAATGAGGGTTATGGAATCATTCAGTGGCAAAGGCAGGAAGGGGAGGGCAAGGAGGGAAGTGAAAGAGTGGGAACAGAGCCAAATTGCACAGCATATATTTTAAAAAGTAAAAAAAAATACAGTCAGAATAACAAACCTGATCTCCAACCCCGCACTGCCAGTTAACACTCACATGTCCACACGGATGACAAGCAAATGCAAATGCTCTCTATATGGTGGCACCAGTGGGTCCAACAGCAGAGACGGTCTGTGGGCTGTGCCTGGTGTGCTCGGGCTAGCTGGGACACAGGCACCTGCAATCGTGTCAACATGTGCCTACATGAGTATCTCCTTCTGTCCCTGCTTCTCTGCCTGGAGTGTCCCCAGGCTCCAGGAGAAGAGAAGCCCCATCTGTACAGACCAGGACAGCACGGTAGCTGCGGCTCTTCCCAAGCAAGCCAGGAGCCAGACAGCTGCATTTGGTGACCCCATAAGGCAGTGCTCATTGGCGTGTTTCAGGCCAGAGGAGCAGTTTCTCCTTTCAGCCCCATGGACTGTACCAGGGATGCTCAGCTCCTGTGTTGCCTGAGGCAAAAGAAAGCAGGATTATCAACCCTGGTGGCTTTTTCCCTGCCTCCTCCCCAGTTCTTAGCAGAGGTTTTGGGCAGCCCAGTTAGGACACAGCCTTGGGCAGCCTGCCATCCATTTTTTATGGCCATTGGCAGCCCTGTGCCGTTTAGCCATGATCTATGGGAATATAGAAGTGGTGGCATTAGACACAGACGTGTCCCTGGTAGGGTCAGATGGGGAATGGCTTTGCTCCCCAAGAGAGTCCTCCCCCACAAAAGTGGCAAAAGCACAAGTGGTAACAACAATGGTCAAGGGAAAAGCATTGGACAAACAGAATTCAAAAGACAAACTTCATGGTTTGAGCTAAAAAAACCCCAACAAACAAACCAACAAACAAAAAGCATTTGCCAGTGCAGGTTTCCCATTCCCCTTTCCCCGCAGATGAAGTCTGCCGCTCCCCAGCCACCTCCCCACTCATTTGCAGGCAGAAGCAGAGGAAAGCAAGCAACACTCTGCATTTAGAGTAATATAAGAAAAATGCCAACCTGCCACGGCCGCCAGGATTGCTTTTGCATGGCTGTGCCACTTCGATGCTTAGAGTCTGAAGAACCACTGAGGCTTGGCGCAGCTCAGTGCACCCACCACAGCGAGCAGAAATGCTCATCCAGCAGCAACAGCCAAACGCAGCATTCCTGGGTGCTGAAAGTGACACGAATTTTGTCTCCTGCATCTGCAGAGGGGCAGGAGCAGACCCCAATTCCACAGATGTGGTAATGGCAGCAGAAGGCACTTGGACACAAAAAAATAACTTGGAGGAAGAGCAAGTAAAATATTCTCCCTTTGGTTGAACAGACACTGGGAACTCCAACACCCACTTTGTTTAAGGGGAAGGCATTTGAGGGAGCAGCAACAACCTACACAAGGAAGAACCACAGTGCTGTACATCCCACATCTCGTGCAGACTGCTGCCAAATCGGTGGGAAGGTGACACATTGCAGGGAGAAAAACAACAACTTTAAAATAATAATTAATGAATTATTACTGACAACTGAAAAAAAAGTCCCTGTCGCTTATACAAATGAATGTTGGCTTCTGGAGTTTCTAGCAATAATAAATATTTAAACAACTCCCTTGTTTTAGCATAAAGCAGAAGAGAAATGCAGCAACCGCGGTGGGAGCAGCAATGTGTCAGAACAGCAGCATGGAGCATTGGATCAAAACATGGCAGTGGCTCGGGCCCCATCGTTGGGGAGCAGGGAGGGGGCCATGGCATGGCTCTGCTGGGGCATTGCCATCACTCCCAACATGTTTCTTTGAACTGCCATTCTGGATGTTATCAGGTGTGCCTCTGTGCATAGCACACTGGGGCAGGAAGGTGATGTGCTGGGTTGCTGGTTCTATTCAGAGGAGCCAGAGACAGAAATGTTAGCAGAAGCCCCCATGGCACGTGTGCCAGGACAGCATCTCTCCTGCCTGCTCTGTGGGGCACAATTTGACAACCATGGGGAGCTGTTTGTTTGGGGCTGCCACAGCCATCTGCTTTCCTTGACCAGCTTTTCCTCATCATCATACAAGTGGTATTTTGTGCTAAGGGGATGCCCACCCAAAAAGCACTGACCCACCTCTTGTGCCTCAAGCCTCGCTGGCAAAGAACGAGCCTGAGTCTCCCCATGCAGTGCTTCAGAATTAATGCCCTTATTGCTCCCTCCTTTACTCCTAGCAAAGCTGGTGGCAGCATCTGCAGTTCACATCACCTAAAGTGCCTATTACAAGGTCCCATCTTCCGTGGTTCATAGCTTTATTCAGACTTTTAATCCTGCAAGCTGAAAGCTTCCAGGTGAGCCATCTACCTCCAGCTCTAGCTCTAGCCTTGAGCTAGCAAAACCAACTCAGCTGTTTCCAAGAAAATAACTAGGGAATAAACTGGCTAAGACCTGGCTTACTTTAACCTTTTTTCCAGAAGAGAAAAAAGTTTAGGACACACCAGTGGTGGATTGAGCACACCTCTTACTCTCTGCCCTTTGAAGTCCCCCTAGATTTTGTCAGCACCAGCATTTTAAGGCAGAAATAACCTGCATATTCACTGCTACCAGTCTGCATTGGCTTCCTGATGCTGCCACACTGAGGGATGTAAAAAGTTCAGCATCAATTGCTTCATCCATCAGCATTTTCCCACGGAGTCCACTGGCACAAGAAGAACAGCAGCAACCCCAACATTTGCTGGGGCACCACTCCACACACCAAGCACCCTACCTACCTTACAGGTGTTCCAGCCTCCAGGAGCTCAGGCCTCTGTGCAGCCGCAGCCCCAATACCGTCCCAGGATGAAATCACAGAGCTGGGGACCTGCTGGCATGAACCATGGCATCTGCCATATCTGCTTTCCTCTAGGGAAGAGAGGAGTTAAAGGGAAGAAGTACAGGGGAAAGCATAACAAAAAGAGTGAGCAAATGAGTTTTTTCCTCTGCCTGGCTTGGAGGAGCTGAAGCTTTCCCTGGCTTCTCTTCTTTCAGCTCCTGCAATTCTAGTTTATGTCACTGGAGTAAGATATGTTGCATCACAACAGGAAAAAAAAATTATCAGCTAATAACACTGTTCACACTTCATCTTTGTGGTGAGACTGCCTTGGGATTATCCCCATCTTGTAAAAGTCACTTTTTCCAGCAGAAGTAGGAAAGGCAGGCCCCCAAAGATCCCTGTCTAGAATGGCTGCACCATTGGCAGGGTCAGCGTGTACGGAGGCTGGGTCCTGTATAGTCCTGCTGCCCCTGATACCTGATCTCACTGCTTGCATTCAAGACCTGAAAGCGGACAAAACATTAGCCCTTCTGCTCTCAAATTCCTGTATGCTCTTTGGTGAGATTAAGATCCTGTGTGTGCCCTGGGCCTCCAGTGGACTGAAAAATAAAATTTTTATGCATAATGTTTATGATGCATCAGATTGCCATATGGAAAGGGCAATGACTTATTTACATCAGGGGGCTGCATATAGTTGCATGCAGGCATCAGGCCAACGTGTTTCTAGCCTTGCTGCCCCTCCCTGCAGAAAGTGCTAGTCTGTCCCAATGGCCTCCTTGAAGACACCCATGTAAAAGGTTATCAATTACTGCCAGCTTACTCAGCTACTGAGATGCCTTAAACAGCTATGACATGAGAATTCATGTTCCTTCTGTTTACTACACTTAGTATTTCCAAAGTGTTCGAGTTTGACCTAACCATCTAAAAAAGAAAATACTCCACCACCTGCAGAGTCATTTCTGAGTGGACGTTTGCCGTGCATTGCAGGTCAGGGAGCGTCAGACCCCAGGAGCGTGAGAAGATGCTGGCCCTGGACCTCTGTGCGCTGAGAGGTCACCTGCCCGCGCGTGCTCCAGCTGTGCCCTGTGCTGACACACGGCCTGCAATGAGCATCACCCGGCTAGAGCCAGTGAGCCATACTGGAGGCAAATGCTCTGCTTAATTGGTCTCAGCTGGAAACTGCTCTGTGCATGTCAGCCTGTTTAAGGAAGCAGGTCTACAGGAGAGAAGACACCAGAGTAACCAATTAAAGAAAAAACCCTGATTTCCCTTCCCCCTCTCTCTGAGCCTGAAGCCCTAAAAGTTTGTTTTATTTTAAAGAAGCATTTCTCATTGTCAATGAAATCAACTCGAGAATCAGGTTTTGCTATAGGTATTTCAAGTTTAGTACTGACAACACCTGAGGAGATAGCTACAGAGACCTGGTTCAATCAAGTCAAGGTTTGCACCTTTATCTCTCCCCCCCCCCCCCTTTTTTTTTATCCCTTAAAAAGAGGAAAGAAATTGACACAAGGAAACTCTTCATCCAGTTCAAATCCAAGTTTATTAGCCTGTAAAAGTCTGTTTCCACACAGTAATCATAAGAAATGAATGAATGTTTATGGAGCGTAGCATAAAAATATACCGAGTCAGCCATAGGTTGGAGTTTATGATTGCTCACAAAAATTAATCAGCAGATCACATGGCATTGCATCAGAAAGGCAAATCAGTCCTAGGAATGCAAACAATCAGGATAAAAAGGCAAAACAAGTAAGAGCAGAGTATCAGAAAGCAATAATTAGTTCACAGTTCCTAATGTGGGTGACAGATTTCTTTAGATCAGGTTATTTACCCACTAATTCTCCAAAAAGAGGTTGAAAGCCAGTTGACATAATTTTGCATTAAACAGTACATTCTTGGTCAACATGTCAGCTGCTCAAATTCACTATCTTGGTATGACTATTAAAATATAGGCACATAAGAGACTAGGTATACTCAACAGTCCAGCTCCTTCTCCTAAAGCCTGGAGGCCTCCAACACTCACAGCTAGAAATCAAAAGCTAATGGAAGACAGGTGGGTCCAGATATTCTAGTCCCTGGCTGAACATTTGAACCTTCTCTCTTCTTAAAGATCTCCAACATGCTACAGGCTCATCAGATCTGGGGAGGTTCACCTCTCTGCTGGGCACAGCAAACCTGACCCCCGTGACCACCGTGTGGTGTTGGACATCTGGCATAAACTTGTGTTTGTTGCATGTACCAGGTGGCAATGGCAACATCCCCCACTGGGTCCTGTTTGCTTTAGTGTTGATATTCTGTAGGGTTGTGTCCAGCTATCAAACTGATGTATGGACTTTGCTCACAAGCTACATCCAATGCAGAGAAGACCCCAGTTAGGCGATTTGAGCAAACATCAGGAGTTTTTGACCTGGACTAATTCTTCCCTCTCTTTCCAAAAGAAAATGTCCAGCCCAAAAGAGATGTATTTCTTCTAATGCTTTGGGCTTTCCTTAAGAAGTACAGAGGGTTAGTGTTACTAACTCTATAAAGAGAGCGGACTTCAAGGAGCAAGGGAAGAAAGGTGTTTTCTTTTCAAATGTAGGATGCATATAGACATCATAAACCAAGCTGGGGAGAACTGCACTGAGTAATTTATCCAGGCTCTGTCTGACATCATGACACCTGCAGATCTTTCTACCAGAATTCTGCCAAAATATTTTCTAGCAAAGATCCTTGAGTCTCCAAGTCACGACTTATACAGGCCAAAGAACCCACAGTCACAGCATCTTAAGTTATGAGGAAGTCATATTAGACTAAGAAGTACCTTCAAAGTTTATTGGGAAATCAACCCGTTAAGGCTAATTCTTAAAACACCTTTTCAGGAATGGGCAGGAGCATGACAAACTATTCCTGTTTATTACATTAATAATAATGTAACAATCCTTTAATATAATCTAAGAACTTAGAAGAGTAGTGGAAATACTTTAGGCAATCTAGATCTTTGTCTAGCAAGATTACATTTTGCCACCCGCATTTCCTTCATTCTGCCTTCCTTGGGCAGAACTGCTTTGCTGAAGGGTCCAGCGACCCAGCCCAATGTGTCCATCCTAAAACACAAACAGCAGAGACAACACTATGGTAGGAACAGATCCTGACCTTTTTGCTGATGTGGAACTTCACCTTTCTTTCCTCGGATAGTGCCAGTGGTCTCACTTTATTGTATGTTCTACCGTTATTACTGAGAAGTATTTCATTCCTTTGTAGATTCTGGGGCCATCTATCCATGCTCAATGCATGCTGGTGACTGCGTAGATCCTGACAGTGGAGTAAGATCAAACTTATAGCTAAGTCACCTATATAATATCCTCCAATTTCGTGGGCTACCTGGTAAAGCCCATGGGAACCTGGGGAGGACAAGAGCCTCCCAGGAGACACACTGTCCTGTATCACTAGACTGTTTATAATTTCAGACCTGTTCCTTGAAAATATATGAGAGCACTGAAATGGCTAGTGGCAAAACCAAATTGAGTCCAACACAGCCTAGAAGAGCCGAGCTCCCACACAAAAGGGTATTTTCCTTCTTTTAACAGGCTTGGTAATAAGTTTGTCAGTTTTGGCTTTGAAAAACTACCTCCTTTTTGTCTGGAGGGGTTTTTTTACATGTGGGGGTTTTGTTGGGTTTTTTGGTTTTTCTTTTTTAATTAAAAAATAAAAGCTATAAAAAACTAGAGGTAGTTTTAAACTGCAAGGTTCATATCTGGGGCGAGTATTTCTCTGGAGCTGAGGGACATTTTTCATTCAGACTAGTATAAAACAATACTTGAGGGGAAAAAATGTTGAAAGAGAAAGCATTAAAGGAATAGGAACTCAGAGACCTCTTCCCGCTTCCAAATCGACCGTCTCATGAAATGAGTGTATTTCCTCCCTGTGAATTCTATATTTAATCCAGAGAGATCACTGAGTATGCCTGAGCAACCTGGCAGCCCTTTTCCTCCTCTTCAAACAGACCTCAAGAATCACTCCTGTCTAATGAGCGGTCTACGTCTCCCAAGAACATATATCCTTGCGGATTTCGATAAGAGCAGACAGGATCAGTGGAAAATCCACTTCTGTTCCTTTTTCTTTTGTTGCTTCCTTTAAAAAACAAAAGGATACACCAAGGCTCCCCCTGGAAAATCAGCTGGCATTGAATGACTCTCACAGACTAAAGGACCTACCTCATTTTTCAAACTCTCAAATTTCTGTTTTGGCACCTAAGAGCAGACTTGCTGTTGATTAAAGGAATATTCACAGAAAAATGACATTCCAAATTTCACCAAAATCAGGTGACATGCTGCCAGCACTGTCATGAACTTTCCCACCTATGTGAAGTCACTTCAGTGTTGGCAAGTAGTATGGGGAAACAAAATGTCAAGAGGAAACCATTTCCTTAGCTATGTATAGTTTTTGAGACAGGTAGAGAGATAAACTTGGAACTGAGAAGCAGTAAAACAAAATGAAAGATAATATTGTCATTCTTTCACAAACCATATTCGTAATTCCAAATACTCCAACAGCAACAGGATGACCTGTTCTCAGGACTATTGTTTATTGCAAGAATTACAGATGAGATTTCCCCTTCACGTGCTTCTCCCTACAAAGCTAATTGCTACTTTTTCACACCACCCTCACCAGTCCAATCTTTTTATACAACACAGGTCTGCACTAAAGGGTTTAAGGCCTTTCTGTAATCAGGCTTGATCCTGCTTCACTAACCTTTTCATAGCCTCAAAACCTCAAAGCAACATTCCTAGTCAAAAAAGGCAGTACTTGTTTCTGCTACTTTAAAAAATCCAGAGTATGATGTTACCTTCAGTTATACAACATATGGGGTTTCCATCAATTGCCAATTGAGAAGGAATTAGTTCTGTAGCTATTGCACCATCACTTCATAAGCATTCATTCCCATAAGCAAGACTGAGGTCAGCATTTGGACCTTCTCACTCATTTTGAGGGTTCTTTTTTAAAAGAGGTTTCCTTTGTTTAAAATCCCACAAACAGAACCTGTTTATGGAAAAAGAGAGATATTTTGAATACTAAAGTCCTTTATTCAACAACACAGAAATATCACAAAAACAACTTGACTGGGCAAATTGAATGTTTTTATACAGTTTTGTACATGCCCCATAAGTGATTAATTTTTCATAAATACACTGTTTTCCAAAACTGTTTTTTTTTCCATAATTGCACAAGCATACATACACCTTACACAAATATCTATTAGAAAATTTAATAGATAACTGCACAGTTCAGAAATAGGAGAACACTGTGAAAGGAGTACATTTCTGTGGCCCATGTTTCTGAAAATACCCTCCTAGTTCCCTGCAATTGTGAAATGGAGTACTTTCTAACATAGGAGCTGTCTTTTGTTCACTAAGAATACAGTAGAGCTCAGCGTGAAACTGCCAAATTTAATAAAAACAAAATCTGAAACATTTAGCTGTTACATGAGAACCCACTGTTTGATATCACTATGCATCTAACCATGATCAAAGACCCACTACTGCTTTTTGCTGAATGCATTCGACCCTGAATGGTATGTTCATTTAACGACTTTTTTTCTTCATTATTTGATTACAGATATAGCCCATTTAAAGACTTTACATTCTTCAACATTAATTGCAGGACTTACATACCAGGGGGTCTGTACAAAAGGGAGTATTTTCCCTCATAGGGAGGGTCTGTTATTAATTGACAGAACGGGTACGTGCGCCTCCCTTTCAACCTTACAATTTTTCATAAGTTTATCTGGGGTATGCCAAAAATGCTTCCATTAGGCTTAGCATTCACACCTAGAAGATGGCAAAAGTTCTGCTTTTTTTTGCTTTTTTTGGCCCACCCCCTTTTATTTTTTCCTTTTTTCATTGTGAGAACAAAGAATGCAGAAGAATACAAATTTTCACACTGGGAAATGGTATTGGACTTTGTGAAAAGCACAAATCTGTTAATTGGAACTTGACAATAATCAGATTGACAAATATGTATATAAAGGGGGGAGGGGGTAGAGGGAAGGGCAGTGAAGAGAGACAGGCCAGAAAAGGGATTTCCTTCTTCAAACATCACTAATTAAAATGCTCTATGCACGCTACATCATATAAATACTGTTTCAGCAAAATCTAAAATCTGATGGTGCAAAGGAACAACATCCAAAACAAAAACCATATGGGTAAATCAAAGAAAAATCAACTCTTGTTCATTTCCAATAATTAACAGGCTTGCTTGTTGTTTGTTTGTTTGTTTTAACAGTTTTGAATTGACATGTAAAACACCACAATTACAATATACAGACCCATCAGTTCTTTAAAACAAAACAACAAAACGAAAAAAGAAACCACATCAAGACATGCAACATTAGGGTATTAGACAGTAAGCACATTGCTATGAGTATCTTTGTCCACCTAATGTAGCCTGAACTTAACTTTGCCTCTGCTTCTCTAAGAGCAATCAGAGTTTTCCAAAGAGCAAGGCAAGCTTACCAGCCAGATGTGAAAATAAGGCTTCAGTTTGTAAATCAGTGAGTGCTTTGGTAGAAGAGACCTTGCAGAGCTCATATTGGTCTAGTGATCAGTAAGAGAGGCCCTAACGAAAATGTCCAACACAAAATAAAATCCAGACACAGCTGCCATACAGACATAAAGCTCATTGAATGGGCATTGGATGACTATTTAACTGAAGATCTCATACAAACTGTAAGAGGGCACCATGATAGAAGCATTTTAAGTGTGACGATCCACCTCTGAAGGCATGTACATTATGTCATAGGACGCAAAGACATAGATACATGCACTGGCCCTACATTGAGGATGCAGGCGTAAGCCCAGCCCCCCCACACTCCTCCAGTTACCCTGGGTCACCCATGCTCTGCCCAGTCCTGCTGACACATATGTGACCTCAGGAGGTTTCTCCTCCTCCATCCCTTGGTCTTCAGTTTCTGGGCTGTTCCCAACACCTGCCAGTCCTGTGAGCTCCCTCACTTGCCAAAGCTGGCACCTGCACAGGTCCCACACTGTAGCATTCCCAACTTATCCCTTGTGCTTCACCAAGTAAGTCTGACCAGGGCCCAAAGGTTGAAATCCTCAGCAAAAAAATGGAGAAAGTGCTGAAACAGTAGGAGATTCGCATGTGCTGTGCAACATTACCTGGTTATTTCCATGTCCAGCATCTTGTCTGTGAAACTACTGATAGTTCTATCTTGTACAAAATTATAAATCTATCAAATACATGGCACAACAGCATTCACTTACTTTGATGGCATGGCCTTCTCACTCGTGAGTGGTATGACAAAGCCAAGCAATAAAAAGTGATGATCAACTGATAATAAGTATCCCTAAGTTCAGAATCCTCCATCTTTTTTACAGCATGTGAATTATATCTGTCTGTGTGCTGCCTTTCCATGGAGTAGATATTACCTCGACACAGCTAGAGCAGGAAGAAGAACAGCAAAGCATTTTTCTGGGGGCCTAAGGGACCAGTCATTCAGCAAAGCCGAGATCTGTGGACCAAGAAATGTGTGGGGAGAAGTGGTCTTTTTTAAAAAGCACTTTTTAAAAGAGTTCATTTCTATACTGCAAAAATATCCAGGCTCTCAAATGAGCACAAGTGCAAGTGAGACCCAAACCAGTCTAGCTGTCAAAACTCACTTAACTGTGAAGAGCTCCACTTGAACCAAAAATATGGCATTTCCACTTTATAAAATACTTACTCCATTGACTGAAAATGTTACACAAGATCTTGTAGGTAAGGGTAGTTGTGCTGAGTCATCATTTTCCCCTAAAGTCTCATACTGTTTTGCATCCTAGAACAACCTTTATTTGGATGACTAGTTTTGCACATCTGCCTATGCTGGGCACTCCAGCTCAGAGCACAGTGGAAAACAAGTCAGACATCAGACAGCATTTTTGGAGAGATACCTCTCTGTAAAGCTCATTTGGAAGCAATGCAAGTGCACAAACCACTACTCTAATAGAGTGCTTGAAAGATTAATTTTAAATGTTATGTCTTCCCCTCTCACAGCACCACAACAGAAGGTAATTGCTAGATGCATCACATTCTTTTTACCTTGGAAAACTTGGCATCAAGTCTCTATGGAAGGACGCAGGGTAAACCAGTGCTGTTGTTGCTGCTGATGCTAAACAACTAGCAAAATAAATAGTTAAAGCTAGAATTTATTGCTCCGGATTTAACTCGCAGAACCACACTGTTGTGTACAAACCGTTTATCTCCATTGATGCTCAGACATGATTGTCTCCTTGTGTCTAAACACACAAAATACAAGCGGCTATCTGTACAGTTTACAGTACTGAAACACATATATTTGAAGATGAAGTATAGATATGTTACTTTTCAAAGATACATGACTTTATAGCAGGGGTTTACCCAAACCTTTTTGTTTTTACAGCCACTTTAAAAATAGACAACAACTTCACTAGTATAGCTAAGTTACATCAAAGAAAGAATTGGTGTACTGAACGTGAAGAAGCTGGCCAATTCCCCAGGCTCCCAGATTTTTGTCTTTTGCTTTTGAGGAAACCCCTATACATAAATGAAAATAGTATCTGAGTATATTCTTCAATGGTGGACTAAGCAGTTTCTTAAAACAAGACTTTAGCTCGCCATTCACTTCGGACTGCCTTGAAAATAAGATACACTACTGCTTAAAAGAACCATCGGAATGCTTCAGCGCTGGGAACAGGTGTTCTCTAAAAAAAAAGCAAGAAAACAAGTTAAGCTTTCTTTTGCAGCATTGGCATACTCGAGTTCTAGTTGTTCTTTTCCTTTACATTTTAGGCATACTTTCAGTTATCTAGGAATAACACGATGCCTCACATTGCTTGACAATTAATAGAAACATCCTTCTCCAAACACACACCATTTCAGGATCACACGCAATACATTGTACTCAGTACATAACACACCTAACATGCTGTCTTCTCCTTAGTTAACAAGGTAGTCATGAAAATGTAAACATTGCTAGAAAAAATATCTGGAAAACAGACAGTGCTTTTAAGTAACCACACAGGTGCACAATGGTTTGTGCCTGTGCCTTGGCATACTGGATGCACAGTCATGACTTGGTGGGTTTGCAGGTTAAACTCACACTTTGGCAAGACCATGTTTGTGACAGAATAGCAAAGGCTGATCTGTCCCTCGGAAAGTGTGCTGTGTCTACAGACACCTTGGGAACAGAGATCAGTATTTTCAAACCTCAGGCTGGTCACCTCATTCCACATCGAGATTGTAATGCAGAAAGAACTTAAAAACGTCCTTGACTTTATTTCAGTGAGGGAAACACCTCAGGGTACTGCCCAGACTGCCCATATCTTTTTTTCTCATGCATGCTGGACCGTGGCTTACACAGAAATAGCCTACTTGCAGAATTGCTACCTTCCCTCTCTCCTTCTGCCTGTTGTCCCCCAAAAATGACATCTTGTATTCAGGTGCCTCCAAACACATTTGAGTACTGGCAAATTCCCTTCACAGCTTTAAAGTACACCATATGAGAGGCTGAGGGGCTCAGCCTGCAAGGACTGTGTCACTTCTGAAAGGTACTTCTTGTCCTCAGTTTCCTTCAGAGTTAAAAGACTGTGAAAGAGCCCTGAACCCATGCATCTAGACCCACGTGTCTCTCCCCAGAACTAAGGACTGCACTGTCCCAGGAGGCAAGAATGAGCCTGAAGACGACTCTGTATCAGCCTGTCCCAGATCAAAAGTACTCGTTTCATTAAGAACTACCCACAAATAGTACTGTTACATCTGAAGAAATTCCACTAAAAGGAAAAATTTGAAAATTTGCAAATAAACACTTGTAATGAAAAAGTTCTCATAGGTTTTGCTGGTGTCACATATAGTAACCATGTATCTTCTTGAAAGAATTCTTTCATTTTTTTGTTTCAGCAAGGACCTTTTAAATGTTTTCCTAGTTTTTTCCGTAAAAATCCAACAAACCATGAACCCTGCAGCATACAATTTGCATTGTACTTGGTGTTAGAATATTTCTTTCAGAATTCGAGGGAACTGCTCATTAGTATGGCAACTATTTTTGGTTGAATAATTAGCCCAGTTTGTGATAATCAGGCTCAAGCAGTACACAGCTCCTCTTTTTGTAAAAGCCATATGAAAGGGGAGCTGTTATTGTTATGTTTATTGCTTGTCCACATGGAAATACCAGAGATCAAAATAATTCTGCAGTGTCATTAGAAATCTGACCTATTGTCAATTCAATACCCTCTCCCCCTCCGTGAATGTTACCCTTTCATAAATCATCTGAAAATTAACTTCCAAAGACAATAAGATTGTTTGTTGAATACAATCACCCTGACCAGTGTGAGTTTTCTTTGTGCAGGTGGTCCAAAAGTAGGAATTGCTCCCATCCATCTTTACTGGACCCTGTTCTGCCCAGTTACATGGGTTGAGCGTAAGCACAAGGAGTGAAAAGCACAAGGAGTGAAAAGCACAGCATCCCTCGTCCCCAGGTACGCCGAGGAGAGCTAATGCAATTGCTAGACCATCCTCACTGGTCTGTGTGGGCTGTAAGATGGCTGCTGAGAGCAAGGTACACAGATTTATAATTTATAAGGAGGTTGACTGCAGAAGAGGCTGGAGTTTAGAATGGCAGGAAACAATTGTATGACTAAATTGACCTCAAAAGAACAGTCAAACACGGAAACGTATTAAACTCAATAGATTGCCTTCACCTGAAAACTAAATGTAATATTCGGCTGTGGGTCCATCTGCCTGAACACAAAACCACAGCAAGACAGAGAGATTTAAAGACATAGTGACTGAGATGGCCTTTATTTATTTTCTTGCCGCATCAGATTGAGTTACTGTCAGATGTTGTCATATCAGCTGGAAACAAAGGTGTAATGTCTGATTAAAAGGTCATTCAGACCTTTAAATACACAGAATAGTATTTTTGAAGGGGAAAGCTGTGGTTTAATCCGTGTGCTTTTGAAAAACTGCAAGATAAGGAATTTTTGCATCTGTGTACTGAGTTCTAATTAAGATACACATTTACAATTAAATACCCATTGCACTAACTACCGAATTGGGAATGAATTATTAATCCGTCCTTAAAAATAAAAGAAATCTATTAAAATTGAATAACTGGCTCAAGTTAAATCTAAACCAATTTATGTGATGAAATCCATAGATTTCACTACTCCAAGAACGAATGTTATTTCCAGACAAAGAGAGAGACCCTACAGCCCATTTAGAGGTCCAGCACACCAACATACAAGTTTAAGTGCAATGACTACTGCCTGGCTGTATAAATCCAGCAGTCCCAGCTGGGGAATCAAACTCTCAGCAAGATTACAGCGCATTTCTGGATCTCTGTGCTGCTGGTGGGGAATCATTATCCTGAGTGACAGGAAAGATAGATCCCCTTGGAAGCCTAGGGAGGGGTGGTGAGGAGCAAAACCAGAGCTGATCAGCGTGGTTTTGCTGTAAAAGCCTTCACTGCTCGTGCCAGTGCAAATGCTGACAAACGGCAGGCTCGCTCTCAGGAGGATGCTCAGAAATCTGCAGCCCTGGCTTCTCTGAGGAGGTAATGCCATAAAGCAAGGTGCTGGAGAGAATTTATCCCTACACAAACCCGTGATGAAATGACCACCACAGTTTCAAACTTTCTACTCTGCTCCCTACTTGCCAGCTTTCACCACAAAAGAAGAAGCTCAAATATTTGAAATTTGAAATTTTAATTGTTGCCTTGAAAAATCAGCTTTGCATAGGGGACGAAGCATGCTACATTTTTGAAGGACGAAGTAAAAAGAGGCAACACAAACCAACAGAAAATCTCTTCAATTAAGCAGCAATAGAAAAATGATACCTCTGTATCTGTCCTGGGTGCCCTTTGTAAAAGCAGACCTTTGCTACACGCAACACATGACAACAGCACACTGGCAGGTGCTGTAAATTCCTCACCAAAGGCTCTGTTTCGATACCTGTATTTTCACAGCAAAAGCACTCATGAAAGAATGATGCCTCCCGCTGTCCCCTGGGCTGCCAGACAGCGGGCTTTGCTCATCCAAGGCCCACCTGCTTCCCCAGCCCAGCCCCATCCCTTGGGGACCTAAAGCCTACCAAACCTGCCAGAGATGCCTGTCTCCTTGGCTCTGCAAGTCTCACAACCACCTGAAAGGTGTGATGCAGAGATGAGGAATCAGGAAAGCTGGCCACTCCTACTATGGATACTGTTGCTTAGAGTGCAGCCAAAATTCACAGCTACCTAACTGAGACTCACCGTAAGTCACCTGTATTATTTTCTGCAAGGTTAGGAAATCACCTGAGTTGAGGTGAACCACACTCAGAAATAAAATAGAATAAAAAAATACATCAGAGGACTACATGATTATGACCTAATACTTTACCAATGTTAAAAGATGTTGCATTATGTAAGAATCCTTTGATGTTTCGTCCACGAGCAAAAATCCTGTTCTCATTGAAGTAAACTCACACATTGGCTACAGCAAAATATTAGCCAAATGTGGTACTTGTTATTGCTCTTGCAAAGCCCTGGCTAAAACACTCCAGCTCAACAAAGGCCCTTTAGGAAGTATATTGCAGCTGAGGTATGTTCAATAAGATCTGGGCTACCTGTTGGTCTTTACAGAGACCTACACAACCACAGAAATAGATGGCACCTTAAAGAACCTCAAATTCACACAGCAAATGAAATTAAACCAGTGAATATACAGAGATATATGATCAGAGACAGAGAAATCTGGTGTTCTATGATTGCAAAAATGTTTAGCTGGAAAGTCCTGGCTGCTGCATGAAATGCAATTTGGATCAATCAGCAGCCTAGCCCAGCAAACACTGACCATCACTGGTCATATAACAGTACCGGTATGCTTTCCTTACACTGTGCAAATACAGGCCATGCACCTAGTCAGTCCCATAGAACTCATGTGACCACCAGCAAGAAAGCAAACTGGCCTTTCTTCTGCATTACATCTTCTATTTCCAGTGCCACAAGCTAATTTAGGTGTCAGACAGTCACCTTGGAAATGACATCAGAATTGTTCAAACACAAACAGTGCAGAATCCAGTGCAAATTCAAAACTCACTTTAGACCTCCAATTTCCCTCTCTGGAAGGATGCTTCCCCAGACAAGTGCCAGGCTGTATGGCACACATGGTGGTACAGACCCAGTCTTGTTGCTGGAATGGAGCTGTGTGTCACACTGTAATGTACTAAAGCCCAGCAGACTGATGCGATCTCCTGACCTGCAGAGCACCACAAAATCATAGAATGGTTTGGGTTGAAAGGGAGATTAAAGATCAACTAGTTCAAACCTCCCTCCCATTGGTAAGGACACCTTCCAGTAGACCAGGTTGCTCAAAGGCCCATCCAACCTGGCCTTGAACACTTCCAGAGACGAGGCATCCACAACTTCTCTGGGCAGTCTGTTCCAGTGTCTCACCACCCTCACTATTAGGCATTCCTTTCTAATATCTAATCTAAACCTACTTTATTTCAGTTTAAAGCCATTCCTCCTTTTCCTAGCATGAAAGGACCCTGCAAAAAGCCCCTCTCCATCTTTCCTGTAGGCCCTGTCTAGGCACTGGAAGGATGCAGTCTCCTGAACCTCAGAACACCAGCATCTCCTGACCCACAGGAAGAGGAGTGGAAGCTGCCGTCTGTCCTGCACCAGCCTGCTCTGCCACTGGTGAACACAGTCTGGACAGCATCTCCACTTCTTACTTGCCTAAATACTAAGCAGAGAGGAAAGCAGCCTTTCAAAGTATCTGCAGCCCACTTTGTTCCGCTCATAAATATACATTACCTACAGCAATGACTTTGGGGAAAACCTCCCGTCGCTCAGATTCCGCTCACACAGTCTCCTCGAATGTTTTTCTTCAGGCAAGGAGGCTTGGGGGCAAGAAACCAGCGTGTGAACTGCATCTCCTGGAAATGCAGAAGGAAAAGGCAGAACCCGGCGCGTGGCACGTTTCTCCCAGCTGCTCCGCTCCCTGTCCTGGAGGTATGCCAAGAGACCCACCACGCCGACCTGACACCGAGGGGGCCCGTTGCGGCTGCAGGAGGATGAGTGGATGAGGCACTGCTCCTGCACGTGTCTGGGCTTTGGCTTTGGCACATGTGCACACCAGCTGGCACAGGAGAGCTCCACACAGGAACAGCCCTCACCTCAAACTCCTGGCATCCTCCCACCCAGCCGCAGGCCCCCGGGAGGGATGTGCTGCCCCAGCTCTGGACAAGGTGTGAAACAGCCCACGAAGCTGCCACTCCCCACAGCTGCCAAAATCCCTGGCTGCCCACCAACACTGTGCTCCTGCTCGCTGTACGTGTTATCAGGCAGTAACAGATGTCCCCTAATAACAAGCTTATTATTGGGCTTAGCAGATAAAAAGGGACACATACGCTGGGTCAGAAGCTTGGTGGTGAGTTGTCTTCCACAGTCCACCTTAAAATATCTCTCCCCATACCTGAGCTACAGGCCTGTCTCCCTTCATACCAAGGATGAGATTTAACATTTATTTTAAAAGTCAGCTTTATTTGCTCCGAGAGGAAACGCATCTGCGTGCTGGCAGTTATTTTTCCACTCGGAGTGCATATCTCTCAGGCTGTATTTGAGACAAACCAGATTTAGAACATACCAGATTAGGAAACTCATTTGACTTTCTCTGCCGCCAGCTCCACTGAGTGAAAAGTAAACCTTTGCCATGGGACATTGCAAATAGAAATTTTAAAAATGTACTCCTAAGTCAGGGTCATGGTTTGAAAACCCAGCTCCTCTCGAATAGCTCACTCAGAGATTTCAGTGGAGTCAGCTGGGGAGTAAAGGATTTTTGCCAATGGCCACGGAGAACTGCCACTGTATGGCCAGATGCTGCCACTTGGACTCAGTAGCAGGCCAGAGCTCCCCAGCCAAATCAATAGGATTAGTCAGAGCAGTAATGTGTTTCTCCACAGGAGAAAGAAGGAGCAAAAGTGTCCCTCATTTACATTCACTACACACGATAGTTTATTTTATATATTAATTTTTTTCACTTTATAGATGAGATTAAATTTTGGGCAATGGGTTTTTGATCTGAAAAAATGCATAATGTCATTGGGGAAAACAGATGGCAAATACAGATCAAAAATCATAAGGAATCCAGACTAACGCTGTCAAAGAAAAACAGCTCAGTCCCAGGAAATGTTAGTGACAGAGCCCCTCTCCATGCCAGCAAGCAGCTACAGCTACGAGCAGCCACACCAGCTTTCAGTGGAGCAGCTCACACGCTCGAGCTGCTCCACCGTGGGCCTTAACATCCCCAGGAGGCAGCTCCAGTCGCCAAGCATCCCAAACGGCGCATCCTGGCTGGCAGGCACGAGCATCGCCCCAGGATGCAGGCAGAGCCCTGCAAAGGAACACATCTCCTCCCCGGCTTCCCTCCAGGGCTGGGAGTAACTGGTTGAGGTCGCCTTCCAGCACGCTGCCTCCCTTGTGCCAGCGCAGCTCTTTTGGCCAGCAAGCCGAGGGACGGAGCCAAGTCTCCACCTCTGCCGTCCCGCTCGGTCCCAGGGCGGTCCCCGCGCCTGGCATCCCGCAGGCGAGGCTGGCACCGCGGGCGAGCCGGGGTCGGGAACTCCTCCCGCCGTCTGCTACCCCGCCGCTCGCTTCCAGCTGGCCGCGCTCCCGTCTCAGGCAGGGGCTCCCAATGGCTTTCTGGCAAAGGCAGCGGGGGAGATAGCAGAGGTTTGGCTTTTCGGTTTAGGGGTCTCCCACATCTCGCTGCCAAAGGGATTCACGTTTCTTTCTCTGTTTCAACATCCCTCTCGGGCAGTTCATGCAGTTCCTTCCGTTTTTTCAGCTATCCCTGTACCCAAGGACAGACCTGCTAAGTCTGCTAGAGTGCCTACTTGGCTTATGTGACTATTTTTCTTTTCTTAATTTATTATTTGCATTCCAGCAGCATATGAAGGCTTCAGGCATGATGAGGGATTGTTTCTGTTGGTTCTGCCTTCCTAGCCTCTCAACCAACCAGTAGGTTTGGCCTGTCTCCTCCTTTTTCAGGAATGGGAAAGGGCTCATAGAAGCTTTAACAATGTTACTTCAGAGCCCAAACTGATGCTAAGCAGGTCAGAAAAGCTGTCACTCAGTGCTCCCATACTGACTGTGGGAATTAGTATCAAATAGTCAAATGTTTTATTAGCAAAAAGCAGAAAGCTGTGTTAGTGAGAAAAGTTTTATAGAGAAATTCTTGGGCAGAGGTTTGTTACCACCATGTAACATAAAAACCAAGACACAACAATGCAAAAGACAGTAAAATGAAATACCACGTCAGTGCTCAGCTTCTGCTTTTGCCTAGGACCTTCCTGGTTACTTCTGCTGACTTCTCTGTCAGACATTATCAACTAGAAGTGTGCCTGTCTTCTGTAGTGGATGTACCACGTGCATACACCTCCCCCTCTCTCTCACACACAAGGCCATTCACCTTCTCCCTAATCAAATCTCTGTGAAGACCATCCATCAGCCCCTATCATTTATCCTCCACACACACACACCAGCTCACAAAACAGAATTATTCTTGTTAACATTCATTCCATTAATAAGAAATCCCTACTGGTTCATCATGTAGTGGTACAAGTCTTTGCACTCATAGGCTGACATCTCTATCATCCTCCAAACTGCTGCCCTGGGGTACAGTAATCTCTTACAGACTGGTCTCCAAGCAGAGGGGAGGCACGTTTCTCAGTACCAAACCTAAATTTAAATCTCTTTCCCCTAGAGCTGCTGGAGCTTCAGTATCTTTTCCTCCTGCATGGAACCTAAAATCGGCTATGATGCCTCATTGGTTAGCTAACTGCTTCTGTCCTTTGGGATTTTTCATATGCTGTTGATAAAAGAGCCATTGAAAAATATATCCATTAAATGCTTGGTCTATGCTTGCTTGTTTCGTTTTCTGCAAAGTTTGCAAAAAAAACAAACAAAAAAAAAAAGGGAAGAAGAAATACAGAAATACATTCACTCAAATGCAGCACTTGGTATCTGGACTGAGGGAGTATAATCAGCCAATGCCTAGGACTCATTACAGGTGCCAGCTTGGCTCTCTTGCAGCCAAACATCAAGGTGAGAACCACGTATTGTCTGATTGGATGCAGGAAGACAAGCAGCAACACCTACGCTTATACAGCAGATCACCACAATTCCTGACTGGCAAAGAAAATGTTAAAAGATAGTAAATGGTTCTGAACCCCATTCATTCCCGGGTATGTCTTCTGAAATTTTCAAGTATGACAATTAAGATACATCTCAGTGATTATTTTCATGACACTGTCACCTCCACTGGACTTTGACCTCCAATTTACTTTACATCAGCTTCCAAGTAACCAGCCAACCGAATCACCACCTCCCAGAGCTCAGATGAACTGGTGATTTAGAGGGAGCAGGTTTTACATCATTACTAAGATGGTGTCATCGAGTCCTCTACCACCTCCTCCCATGTGGGTCATACCCACAACCCTTCCAAATATATTTTTCTCCTCTTTTGTTCACTCTAAAACCAAAATCCTTTGTTTGGCTGATACTACTCACTTTGGAGCCCACGTATTTAACAACATCTACTCCTTATCCCTTCATTTTTGACCTCTTTAATTGCCACACAATAATCATGCTCTGCCCTCCTTGTACCTTCTACACAGATGCCCGGAGTTCTTCAGCTCTGTTACAAGCTGGTAGCTGCCAAGATTGCTACATCCACTCTGCATCCCCACCCAGCAGTTAGGATGTGCAGAAGAATGGATGTTACTGAACTGCAGCTGTTTTGGCGTATTTCTTTCATGACAGTGGAGTAAATTCTTTGTGTTAACATAGTACAGACTGATGTGCTGTTAGCATGCTCCAGTTTTCCCAGGACACACAGCACACAACACCAAAGAAACCTCTAAGACCAAGAAATCCTTGTGCAACAAATCATCATTTTCAGCCTTTTCATTTGCAAGCTTCTCTCCCTTGTTGGCTTTTCTGTATGTTCTCCTTTATAATTTCCTTAGCCCTTGAACAACTTGTTTGGATCATGCAACTCTGCCCATAACAAATGCTCACATAGATTCTAGTCAACTTTTAAAAAAAGAAACTGGTTTACCCTACCAACAAGGGCACATGGAAAGCCCTGCTCAAAGTCCCCTTTGGCTGTATGAAGTCTTGGCCTTCCCCTGTATAAGTCTGGGAAAATGGCTACTGGTGAGCTCTTCAACTGCCTCACCTGAACGACTAATGGCAAACCTCCTGCTCACAGCAGCAGATATATTCTGTGCTTTTCTCACCAGGGAGGATCTCATTGCCATCTTCAGCCCTACCATCATACCCTTCAGTACTCAGTCAGTCTGTCCCATGGCAACTGAGTCACCTCTGTGGAGGATGGGGCACCCCATCATTCAGGTTTCACTCATTATAAACAACCTGCAGCCACTTTTGCGTCCTCCTCTGTTTGAGCACTCTGCTGCTCTTCTTTCCTCCTCTTCTGTCCTCTTCTCAAGTGATATCCCCACCATTTTCCAGTATTTATTAAGTTCCCCCTTCCAACTCAAATTTTAATACTGCTTCTCCACTTCCTAAACCACTGAATAACCGCTCTCATCTCAGTACAAGTAACTCCTAGTCAAATGAACTCTGATACCAGCTAGTGGGGAGCCTATATAAAAATACAACAGGACACCATGACCACAGCCTGGAACAGAAACAAATACTGTCCTGAGATAGGAGAGGTGCAAAGTTTTAAAATGCCCAACGCTTCAGAGACTAACATAAAGAAAAATACTGAGTAGATCTCAGGAAAGAATAAGACCCTATGGTGAATGAGGAGAAGGCATTTGATGTTGCCTGACAAGAACACAGTATCCAGCATGACCCAGGCTGCATTTATTCCCTTTACATTCTCATAACTCACTTGGCAC
The DNA here is from genome assembly GCA_035047845.1 of Dendrocincla fuliginosa. Lineage (NCBI taxonomy): Eukaryota > Metazoa > Chordata > Aves > Passeriformes > Dendrocolaptidae > Dendrocincla > Dendrocincla fuliginosa. The sequence continues at coordinate 24,283,205 of JAWWMO010000138.1, forward strand.
CAGAGTGTCTGTTTAAATAGGAAGGAACGGAGAATCTGGAAAACTGCAAAAAAATTAAACAGGCTTTGCACATACCTGGCTATGGATTTTTATAGTGTTAATTAAGAGGATGCCTAGGAGTTCCAAGGAGGAGAAAATATTTCCCATAATGTCTGAGAGTAGAAGTTAACAAGCCTGCTGGGATCTTTTTAGCCCCTGCAGAGCTAAGGCTTCAACATTATTAAATGGCTGTCGCATCCAAAGTATGGTGCAACATAACTCAACGCACAACAGAAAGTGCAGGATGCTGAAATGGGGGATGACTTTAGATTACACCACAGAGTAATTCAATTTCAGGACAGGTGTTTGCACGTGACTGAACAAGATACGACTGTGGAAAACAGTGAAAGTACCCAAAAGAAGAGAGAAGACAGACACAGCAGTATGGGCTCCCAAACAGCAAAAAAACTGTCAAAGGAAACTGCACGCTTCAAGACATTCTGGCTCAGTATGATCATTCAAGTAGATGAGCTATCAAAAATACAGACACTACAGAAGCAGAGAAGTGCTTTCTCTGGATGGTGGTACTCCTCAGAAGACGTGGTGTCTGACACCAGTTTTTAAGCACATAGACGGTGATTCAGTAATTGTTAGCAACCAAGGCCAAGTCCTAGGGACTTTTTAACAGTGACATGACTCACTTTCTTATTGCTCCTAACTCACTTGGGTACATCCAAAAAGCTAATCTTAAAGCCTTGCCCTCTGCAATCAGCTGCCATTTCCCATTGCAACAAGCAACCAAAAGGACTATGCTATATTTGATGAGTCTTTAAAGTGTATATTCTAGGTTTGCCTGCTTCGAATTATTTCACCAAGTCTAACCTTAAAATATATGTGTGTTAAGAGCTGCATAACTACCTGCTTTCTTTTTAACAACACAAATTTTTAGGATCTTTGGAAAGGATCTGTTCTCGGTCATTGCCATGTATCAAACACATGACACAGCACACAGCACACAGTACAAACCTTTTGTTCAACTCTCTAGAGCACATTTATTTTAAAAACAAAAACAGCACCAGGATGTTGGTTTCTCACCAAAAAAAAGTTTCTATTCCTTTTCTTTCCTCAGTCCCAAGGGATTACTTTCTGACATCCTAATTCATTCTCCAAGAGAGCAATGTTTTGCCTGACTTCAGTAAAGGTGTTAAGTGTGCACTTAGCAAACAGAATTGCATGGAACGTGGGCTCAAAATTCAATAATATGAACATACGTGAACAGGCAGACAAAAATTGAGGCTATTTCTTACTGTTAACCACTCCTAAATAGCAGGATATAACCTGACATTCGCATATCTACCAGCTTAAAAGAGTCTCCCTGTATGAATGAGGCATGACGTGTATCGTCTACAATGCTTTGTACAAACACAGAATTGGAAAGATTTTCCAAACATCCTGTAGTTGGCATAGAACTCGAAGTCAAGATGGTTCTATGAACTTTTGAAATATCTAGTTCAAAGTGACCTAGATGACTGGGGGAGGAGGGGAAAGGTAAAGAAAAAAGATACTTATTGTGTTAATTACTGCTCAAAAAAAAACCAAATTGCCTTCATTCATCATCTTCCTCATGACACATGCAGCTTGTCCAGCCTAAACAATACACAGAGATTTCACTATGTCAGCTTACAAAAACAGACTGACCCATCAGTCATGACACTGGAATCCAGTCTGACAGAATCCTGACATCCCAATTGCACAACCTATACTAGCACTTCAAAAAACCTGCAAAGAACTATTCAGTGCAATCAAAATGCAGAACCACCACAAAACCTGTTAACCATACAGACAATTTCACTGGCAAACAGTCATAGTTCAAAGATTTAAAGCAAGCAATTTCCAATGCATGTAGAAAGCAGTGTTTGTATGAAAGAGAATGTTAAGCCCTTGACTGGCCTATAATTTTGCAGAATTCCTTGAAATTCTGTTCAGTTCAGTACCAAATCCCACAACTAAGAGACATCCTTAGGCAGAAGAGACTTCATTTTTGGCCCCCTTTAACAAACTATACTATATCAAGCAGCAGTTTATAACATAAAGTTGAATGGTAACGTCATGGGGTTTGGGTACTTTCTCTGCTTTGCAAGTATCACACAAGGAAAGGGAAGCAAGACCATATGACACCATAAACCAGACAACATCCAACTCCATTTTAGAAGAAATCACTTGCACTCAGTGACTTGCCAGAGCTGTAAGGAGACCAAAAGCTTGACTCCTCTGGGCTCTAAACATCTTCCTCCACCTCATGTCTCCCAGCAACCACAGTACGCTCCTGCCTTCATGATGTGATCCCAACACATAAGGTCAATTAGCTTCAACAAGATTTCCGAGCAGCAGAGATCAGGCGCCAGTGAGCAAAGATGCTTGCAGCTGCTCTGGTCTCTGCTGGAGGTGGCAGCAGGAAGCCTTGTGTTGTCCTCAATGAGCCTCCAGAGGTCAAAAGGAAAATTCATCATCCAACGTATGTTTATTCCAGACATGCAAAATCTGAATGAAAGTAACAAAAAAACCATTGCAAAACACTCAACAAAGGTCAGATCTTGCCCTGCCTCTCACTTCCCCTGCTCCCTTGTCCAGACCATCACAGCAGGATTATGCACTGTGTTGGAAGCCCCAAGCAAGAGTACCACAGTCACCTAGCAAGGGCTCTCATATGGTGCTAGCAGCCAGTTCCAGTGCCAGGCACACTTCCTGCAGGCTCAGGCCTGGGAACAGAAAAACAAGAGCATCCTGGCACAGCACAAGGGGCACAAATGAGAAAGGAGAGAGTGGAAAAACAGCACTCAGGGCTGATCAGGGCTTTGCAGCCAATGCCAATGTGAATTGCGCTCACGACAAACTGCAGTCCTTGCCCCAGCTGTAAATGCCCAGGAATAAGGACTGCTTTTTTGCTTTTCTGCACAGGGAGACTTGGCCAGATGGAGGGCTACAAGGCAGTGGCAGGCAGGAGAGACGAACTGTCATCCAGCAACACTGCTGATGTTAAGTGATGAACAGCAACGCAGGCTACAAGGTGGTCTTTCTTTCCACCTTCCAGTTAGCCAGTTGGATCGTGTTAGACACCTGCTCCTTATCAGACTTTACAGTTCCCCCTCGCACTACTCAATTCCATCATGCCGTCACTTAACTCGTGCATGTAATTTAAAGCTAGATAGACGGCAGGGAAATTGCTTCCTCTGAGGCCCCTACTAATTGACCCCTATCCACAGAGCTCAGCAGTCTTCCCTTAACAGCGCTCACACACGCTACCGCAACACGAAGTGCAAGTTCGGAGGTTGCCAGCGCAGCCTCTCTCCCCCGTGGCAATGCCATATGGTGTTAAGATTTTCAGGATCAGACGCCGTTCCTGCTGAAATCAATCATCACAACCTATCCCTGGAGAAGGCCATCTCAAACTCCCTCTGGCTTGAAATGCAATTCAGCGAGGTGCCTCAGATTTGGAGGCTGGTATTGACTATATCAGGTTGGTATGCAAACATTCACTTTAAAAGCGCACGTACCAATTATCTGGGCTGTTACAAAGAAAGCAAGTGGCACGGGCTATGATGACAGCATGCCTAAACAGCTGATACTTCACATTTGGGCACAACCCTTCAGCCCTGGCCAATGCAAGTCAGCCCCTCTGCCTGAATTTGTTGCCATGCTAATGAAAATGAGGAGCAGGGCAAATGAGATCCATACACAGAATGGAGGTGGTCCACCTCAAAGAGTGGGATGTAAACTATCGTCAGGCTCCTAATCTTCATAACCTGCAGCAGAAGTTACAGACACGTATACCAATCAGAGCAAAATAAGTAGTCTCTATGGGTAGATAAAGATAATGTCTCTTTAAACCGACTGTAAATCTGAATGAACACAGAATATACATACACAAGTAGGCAGCGTGCAACGTGACGTCAATCTTATTTTTATAGATTTATTATTGCTGTACATAAAATTTCCTAGTAATAATAACATTCTATGAAAAATACTAGAGCATTGGGACACTTTTAATGTGAAAATAGTACAAGAAAAGTAGGAAAAAAATAATTCAAGTGGTTTTTTTTAAAAAATGCTGGGTGAGAAGCATTCCATTAAAAATGTGAGGGTCAGGGACTAGAAGCATTCACGTGAATCTGTCTTAACTTCATGTACTAACTTCGAGACTTGTATCCTATGCCTTCATTGCACCAGTAGCAGAGACTTAAAGGAAAAAAGAGAGAAATGGTTTCTGTGGGGTCAGACAGTTTACTGTTTATTGGTATTATTCTCAGTTTTCGTTTATTCTGTTTTTAAACACGGTTCCACCCCTGCCTTAAATCACTCCTGCAACTTACAGCCACTGTCGAGCACAATTCACAAATCTCACAAGTGTGTAGGTGGTATGTGAGCCCCTCAATCCTTGATGAATTTCCATGGGACCATGCTACTGATGTGCCAGGGGATTACCCAGGTAGAGTGGGGGCTTCCCCAGGAGCGCAGGCCAAATGAGTCACTTCAGCTGCTCACTGCGCAGGGAGGCTGCCCTTGCCTGCCCCTCAACACCAACGCTGCTGTTGCAGTGCCCTCATGTAGGCCCTGTCACTCTCTGACACCCTTCCAGCTGGTGGCCATACAGCCAGAGCACTGCTGCTGCACTTGGGCTGTAGGCAGTCCTGCTGTCACTCTTTATTAGTTAAGTTTTTTAAAAAGGAAGAAGAAAGAAGACATAAGGAAAGCAACCACAGAAGAAAGTTATTCTTCCTCTCCTACTGACAAACCACATTTCTGTAAAGAAATCAGCCACATCCCGTGACTAAACTTTGTGATGGGCCACGACCTGCAGAGACACAGTGCCTTACTGACATCTCCACAGGCTGGACAGAGAAACCTGTTTCCTTGGAGTCACAGTACAGCAGCAGAGGAGCTTTTGTGTTTACGTATCTGATGGAGCACAAACAGGAGAGAGTGAGTGGGGGAGAGAGAATGAAGAAAAGAAGGGAAGGCAGGTGGTTATGAGAGCACACAAGTGGCTAATTAAACCGCGGGTTTTACCAGTCACAGTGGTTAAACAATTTTAACGGGCAGCGTTCTCATAACACGCCTGAAAAGTTTTTACACTGTGGAACACCTTTGCCAGGGGTGAGGAAGTTCTGGAAATGTGCTCAGATACACACAAACCCATAGGAAGATCTGATAACATATGAATTTGTTCCAGAGATAGCTCACTTTCTGCACAAATCGATAAGCCATCAGAACCTATAATTTATCACAAACATTAAATCCCAGCAGCATCCTGGTTTGCAAGCCTAATGAGGGAACCTGGCACACAAAGGCACCCCCAGTGCTGGGTGGTGTGGGGCGGATTCTCCATGCCTCTGACTCAGAGAAGTCTCTTTTAGCCTGTACTCATCATTATAATCCATCATTAACAGACTGGGGCGTTAAGTATCTTTGTTGCAAACTTGCTACAAACCCAACAAAGGGATATAATTGAGGAAAACAAGAGCTGAAAACCAGATGTAGTTTCTATGCCCTGGGATGTCCATCCTAGTTTTTGCATTAACGACACTGGGTCACCATATATTCACAAAAAAGAGCTAGAAGGAGGGAGATCTATGAATCAAACTTTCAGCAAGGACAGTTCACTCTTGCAAGAAGGAATTAATTAGTTGTTTTGATGAGGCTGATTAAGAAAGAGTTAATAGTATCAGCCAAATGTCAGTTAAACCCCCAAATGTTGCTTTTGTCCCATGGCAATATCAACACCATTATCTCCATTTGTTTAGCACAGAATAAATTAATTGGCTCTTGGTGTGGCTTTTTCCCTGGAATCCCTCATCCCACCTCTTCTTGGAGAGAACTCCTTCAAGCAGTGAGCAAGGGAATAAACTGCTCTGCAAACATGCAAGGGCATACACACACGCACACACACACACAGAGGGAAGTTGCAATTTCTCACTTAGTTGCTAATTTCTGTGACTACAAATCTTGGTGTCACCCAGCATACCCTACTCCTCTGTACTAAATCCATCATCCTTGACACTTTCAGATGCATCGGATATGTGCATCTAACCAGCAACACTATAATTTTAATAATGACAAGGGATTAAGTATGATTACTAGTCTTTTCTCTCCCTTGTTTCCTCCCCCTAACGATACCATCCAATTGCCGTTTTCCTCACGGTTGTGTATTTTGGTTCCCATTGTCTGTCGTCCCCAATAAATTAATCGAAATGTCTCTGACAGGGGATTTGCCTCTCTCCTACATCTAGCAAACCTGAGAACCTGTTGTTAACAGCTTTGGGGAACACAATACATTGTCAGTTCCGAGGACACGTCGTAAAAATAACCGTACATACAATTCAGTCAGAAATCAGTTCAGTCATACCTGTGCTATTCTTCCATTGTGTTTAATACACCACGAACGGGTTATTTCGTGAAAGACATTGCCAAAGAGATCACTTGGGCACATTTCACCGACTCCCAGAATCTCGGGCCAGTTGTCTGTCTGGGACAAACTGCTACCAGCCAATCTGGAGATAAACTCGCCATCACTTTCCCCTGAACTTCTGACAGCGAGAGCCTGGTGTTCAGCTAAAACTTTCCCTTTCCCACCTCCCCGTCCCTACAAACCGCCCTGAATCATCATGATTGCCACTAATTAAAAAAAAATTAAAAAAATTAAAAGGAGAGAAAAAAAAAAAAAAAAAAGAAAAAGGAACCAGAGAGAGCCAGCAGTCTTATGGAAAGAGCACGGCAGGTAAACCAGGTCAGCATCGTCCCGTTACGGCCAGGAGCTGGCGGGGCGGGGGCCGGCACCCCCGGCCGTCCCTCCTCGGCCCGGGGCCGGGGCCGGGGCCGGGGCCAGGGCCGGGGGCCGGGCCGGCTCCGCGGAGTGCCGCGGGGGGC
>JAWWMO010000138.1:24295041-24335074 GCA_035047845.1 Dendrocincla fuliginosa
GGCGGGGCGGGGCCGCCGAGCGCCGCAGAGGGGAGGGGAGGGGAGGGGAGGGGAGGGGAGGGGAGGGCGCGCCCCGCCGCGCTGCGCCCTGTCACCCTCCCCACGGGCGGGAGGGAGGGGAACTGCCGGGAAAGTTTGTGCCCCGGGAAGTTTGCGGAGGGCAGCGGGGGTCCCCGCGCCCGGTCCGGCCCGGCAGGCTGGAGCGGGAGGCCGGTGCCCCGGTCAGCATGTCACGTCTCAGGAGCGTGTCTCTAGTGACTGCCACCCGCCACGCACGCTATCATTTTTTTTTTTTTTCCTTCCGGACGTGTGAGGTGCTGCAGATTTCAGGCATATTTAGGCGAAATGGAGCTAGCTGAACAGTAGATGTTACACAAGTGTCTCGGCGCTCACTGGAAGCGCTTTTACCACACTTGCCCTTCCTTTGCCTGTGCCAAAGCCCAGGAGGTGCGCGGCACCTGTCCAGGCAGGTCACGCATACCCCGCACCTGAACTGCCAGCATTAAAACGCTTCTCTCAACAAGCCACTGAAGTACAGATATTGCATGCAAACACACAGCAGTTCCTTAAAGAATTTCAGCAAACTATTACAGGAAACCCAGCCAAGCCCCCCTGCCTTCCCCAGAGTTACTGCAAGCACAAAAAGGGGCCTATATTCACCGAATAAATTATGCACCGCAAGTTCTTAATCCAGCTTCTCTTGGTACCTCCAGAGTGAGCGATGGCGCTTCACAGAGCCACTGCTGTAGCCCAGCGCTGCCAGTGTGGGCACTAAGCAGTTAAGAAATGGATGTTTCTGCCAGGAAAATCATTTTAGCCATTTGTAAATTACAGAAGAAGAAGAAGGGAAATCGTACCGTTTCAGTGGCTTTATATGTAAGTAAGTGAAGGATTTATGTGCAGACTGAAGTTTTATTTCCTTCTGCTCCAATCTGAATTCAAGCTCGGGGTGCTCAACACTAGGGAATTACGCACAGGAAAGCACTGCAGGAACCTTCCCTGGCAGGAGCAGCAAGACGAGGTGGATTTGGGCACAGTGGGGTTTGGCAAGGACCAGCAGCCTTGTGGTTCGTGCTCCAACAAGTGAGACTGAGTGGTGGTACAGGAGAGGGATAGTTACGGTCAGCCAGGTAGGCTGCAGATCTGCAAGAAGTCGCGCTCCTGGCATTTACGTTATGGATTGGTACACTTCGTTTGGATCCAGTACAGTTCATCAAACTAATTAGCTGCTCCTAACCACACCATGTGCATTTTGAAATACCCCCAACCATGGATTTACATAATGAAGCGTAACCTCCCGACTAGCTAGCGTCATCCTTTATGACAGATCCGCTGCCTTTTTCAAAGTCTTTTCTGTTTTGATACATTTTAACACAAACTTATGGGGAGGGGAGGGGGAATACAAATGAGGGGAAACAGTGTTTCAGTAATGTCACAAAGTGACAAAAAACAAGAGCTTTTTCTGTTGAGGTTCATTCCCTACCACTTTTCTCCCAAATTAGTTGTCAAAAGCCATATGCAATACTCCAAACACTGAGGACGTTTTTCAAACGCAGACTTCTCCTGAACTCCAAACTTCCTTTAATCACAACCTGTGTCTCACTTAAGCAATCCTTTCCGAGTTAATTTATTACTCTTGAAGGAGTTACATTTTTAATAAGCTAAAAGAGGAAAAGGGGAAAACTCTGATAATCTTTTCTCATGCATAAGGAAGACCATTTCATGTATTTTTTAATTGTCATGTGAATTAAATTGCAGTGCTATATATAGCCTTTCCGCTCCAGCCTAGAAACTTGTACACTTTTTTGGTGTTGAAGAAGAAGTGTGGAATCCAATTTAGATGGATTTTCCCCGACATCTTTTTGCTTAGGAGAGTTTGGGGGTTTTTGGTTGGGGGGGGGGGGCATTGTTTGTTTGTGTACATGTGTTTGTTTGCTTCTTTTTTGTTTTCAAAAAAGGTGCAATTCTATTTTATCATTCATTCTGCCCTAAGCCTGGGAGCAGAGGAGGACTATAGTAGTGGAAAACATACAGATGTAGATTGGTGAGGCAGCCAACCTTCCAACTGCAATTGTCTCATGATGAGTCCTAAGAAAACAATTCCAGATTGTCCTTTCACCATAATCTCTGATTTGATGTGAGGGACAGAAGGTTAAAAATCACAGGCTCTGTTTTTCATTCAGAAACAATTCCTATTTCAATTTTAGCAGGAATTCTATACGTTGTACCATTGGGAACATGAGAGCTGCCCTCCTTTGAGGCTGTTCTGAAAGAAAGTTGCAAAAAAACCAAAACCAAAACAAACCCCACCTGAAATTCTCTTTCAGTTCTTGTTCATTCTGTCACTGTCTCTACTGTGTATCTACAAACTGGCCACTGTAAACCTACCCTGATCCATCAAGTATTATAAGCACCGGAATTAAAAAAAGGAGGGAATGTCAGCCCCTGGGGAATGCAGAAGTTCATTACAGACTGCTAGCTATTTTATTTTTTTTTTCTAATATTATTACTCCTTTTGCGTGTGTGTGTGTGTGTGCGTGCTGCTTTCCTAGGGCTCCTAAAGCCCATAGATACACTGTCAGGGCTAGACTCTAACTCTCTTCCTGTGCTTGGGTTCCCTTCCGCTGGGGTCAAGAGCTCTAAAATCTCCCTGGACTGCATGGCTGTGACTCTGGCTCTCCTCTGGGTGGTCCATGTGGCATATGTCCCAGCCAGGCTAGCCTTGGGGTGTGGGCCTCTGCTACAGAAGAACTATAGATGGGGACTGGAAAACCGGCTGCTGCTCCCCTCACCTTCTCATTAGGAAATCTCCTGCCTTGCAGTAGAAGCAGTAGGGTTTAATTTATTTACCCTCAACTCTGTCTGTGCCTCAGCCCTTGATGAAAATGGAAATGGTGGCTCAGCTGTTTTCCGCCCTCAAAAAGAAACACATTCCTGGCACAGCCTTTCTTCTAGCACCAGTCTTGTGGTCACTCTGAATGAATGGTCCTTCCCTTCTGAGACAGGGGTAAATTGAAGAAGAGATGCAATTTTTTTCTCAACACTCCCAAACCAACCTCTTTCTTATTTGATTGGTGCAGGAAACACATGAAAACATATGGAAATGTCTTGTGCACCATCCACAGCAATAAAAGCACACCTGCACCCCATTGCCTGGAATCCCTCATAACTCTTTGACATCCTTTGAGCTACAAATTATTTCAAGGATTCTCTGGGACCTGGGCTTCAATCTAACCTGAAAGCTGTCTGTTTGCACTGCTGTGATACCAAACCCAGCCCCTCTGAGCTGCAGTTCATCTCTGTGACTTCCAGCAGTGCTAGGCACCCTCCTTCCTTCCTCTGCAGATGCTCACCTTTCTGCTGGCATGAATGTACCATTCCTCCTTCTCACAGTTGCAGCCGGACACCTCACATTCACCTCCTTCATACTTACTCCTGCTTTCCATACATGCAGCTCTCTGATGAAGGGGGATGCCTTGCTGCTTGCCAGCTACTGTGGAGTTCTTGCATCAGGAAAGGGAAAGGCCAGGCACAAACTAGTTTTTGTGTGCCGCAAGAAAAGACACCTGAGAACTGCTGAAAAGCACTATCTGCCAGCAAAAATCAGGTTAAACCCATCCATTAGAATGACTTGCTTTCATCCAATATTAGTGAAAACTGCACTCCTTGCTTTTGTTTGAAAGGAAACGCAGCAATTACCCCCTACTAGAGACACCTACAAATATTTACTAAAATAATGTAGCAGGAGGATTTTTTTATAAGTTAACACAGCTTAAACATTCCCATTACTTCGAATATGGTTTTATTCTGCGTCAGGTATAGCCGCTTTCCTGATGCTTCCTAGGCAGGATTCCAGATTGCTGATCTCCAATTATGTCAACTCCCAGAGGGCTCGATCCGTCACTGATGCAAGTCAACGTTGCATCTCTGCATTTGATAGGATGCTGCCAGATGAGAAACAGCAGTGCCCAGGAAAAAGAAAGCCCATGGCAATCCTCATACTGTTGATATCAGGACACTGACAGGTCACAGATGGAGAGGTCTGAAACCCAGGTCCAAAGAGCTGGCTACTGAAACAACATGGGTTTGTTTTGACCAGTTCAGTATCTCTGGGTGTCTCTCCTCTGTGACTGACAGCCCACACCATGGTGCCACAATTTCATTTCTTTATGGTTCTTAAAAACTGTCCTTTATTGGAGGGGGGCTGGAGCGGCTTTTACCCTGTGAATGCTGTGTGAATCTAAATGTCAAGCCAGAGATGTCATGCCAGCAGTTAACAAGGGGTTTAGAATAAGCATTCCCTGGCCAGTACACAGTAAGCATGGGCTTGTTCACCTAATCAGCTTTTGGGCTCCTCAGTGCTAAGGCTGTATTCTGTTTTTGTCAAATGGCATTGCATCAACACTCCTCTGGGGCAGCTACTCAGAAAGTGTATTTGTTCCTTCAGGGCTTGTATGTCCCCAAAAACCTTTGAGAAAGGTTTGAATCACTGCTGCTAGTTCAGGATGGCTGACAGTTTTTCTTTCCTTTCAGGCCCTATTTTCAGATACTTCTCAATTTGTCAGGTTTCACCTCTTTAAACTAAAAGTTCCCTGTTTGAGAGCTATGCAGTCTCTAAAATCATTCAGCTGGTTTCCAGACTTCATTCTCAACTAATACATTTTCTCTGCTAAAATAATAATTATTTAAGAACTACTTTTCTAAGGAGCTGTAATGCCTTTGCACTTAGAAGCAAAAAGTTTGAAATCTGGTCATTGTGAACATACCTAATTCAGCGCAATTGCACAAATTTCTGAGCTATAAAAAAGAAATATTAGTTCACACACAAAAACTGTTAGAAGTGCAACAGGGAAAAATTCTCTGAAGTGTCTCTTTTTGGCTGATCTTTGAAAAATATTACTTCTGTAAACACATTTCCTGTACTGGAACTGCTAAGTGATCTGACAATAGCAAAAGGTCAGGATCAGCCACAGAACATTCAAATTTAGTGATCTCTCTTATCAAATTATCAAAGTAAGGGTGATCCCACTTCCAGAGTATGGAGACAGACTTGTTGATGCTTGAGAAGTACACAGGTATCACAGAAAGAACCTGTACAAATTTTGAAATGTGGCTGTGTGGAGTTGGGGAAACTGTGTGAAGGAAGAAAAGACTGATATTGAGAGGGGACCACAGACTACATAAGGAAACAATACTGTGGGGAGACTAGTATGTAATCAGGCATATATACCAACCTGGTAGAGTAAGGATTGCACGGATAAATTCAGCTTGGGCATCTTCTAGCTTTTGAGAACTTCAACATCCAACCTTTGCAAAGATTGTGGAGGTTTCTATCCCCTGGCTTGGCTGCCTTCTGAGTTTTGGTATTTGTCTTGGAAGTGACAGCTTTTGCTTTACCTCAGTAGGTACGTTTTCGATGAGGTAGTTCCATTTTCACATTTAATAAATTGGGGAGAATAAAGTCTTACTTAGAAAGCTTTGTCAATTTAACACCATTTGCAGATGAATGACAGTCATCTTGTGCCAGACTTTCATATCACTGTGTTCAAACACCCCTGGTAGATAACAGCAATGAGAAACCAAGCTCATACCACCGAGCTATGACTTTGGACCTAGGATGTCCATCACGCTATTCCATGTTCTGTTGGTCTGGAAGAGAATCTGAAACCAAAACAGTAAGTACACCAAACTTTTTCACTACCGCAGAAAACATCAAAAGAAACAAATAGTATCTGCTTCAGTTAATTTCTATAGAAAGAGAAATTTGAGTTTGATTTTTTTCTCTAGAGAAAAGTCTTTTCTCTGTAATTGTGATGTTGCCTAGTTTTGTTTACCTTCTCATTGAAACAGCCAGAGATTCTGTTATCACTTCTGTTCTCTCATTCTGACAAAAGATGTGTTATTCTACTATCCAATCTTATTAATCCTTTGTTCTCCTCATCTGTTGTCACATTTTCACTGTTCAGGCTCATCTGGACTAAGCTTATGTTTTTTAAATACTTGATTTCACACACTACTACTATTTATAGTCAAGGCTTCATTGGGAAGAATGACAATCAATCATGACTCAAAGATGGTCTCAGTGCCAGAAGCACTTGTGTCCTTCTACAAGCCATCATTCTGACTTACAATAAGCGCCAGCAGGCAGTGGATGGTCATTTCCCTTACTGTTCCCTGAGGTCATGTTAATCAGCCCTTGGCTTTACTGTCAGAAGGCATAAAAATGTAACTCCACATGCTGCACAGTGTAGGACTGATGGATGATCCCAGAGGAGTACTCCTGATCCTCTGTTGATGTCCCCAGAACTTGCTTCTTTCTTTTATTTCAGAGGTATCCGCAGATGAACAGGGGTGCAGAGGTCAGCTGACTGCTAAACTCATCAGGTGGTTTAAAAGATGCTGCAAGAAGCTGGATGCTGACAGTACAATATCCATCACTTGGATGGCCACAACAAAGCACCTCCTTTGTAAGGCAGGACATTCAGCAGCAGTTATTGTCTCACAGAAAAGGTAATTGCTGTGGTTTAGATAATACCGGTTTTCATAGTTTTATCCCTGTTGCCCCAGTTATGAATGATTTTTTAATATTCACCTACTTACAGCTGTGAACACAGGTTCAAGAAAGAGGATGCTAGGAAAGGGAAATGATATCCCAGATGCCAATGCATGGACAAAAGAATATACTACAATCCCAAGAATAGCAACAAAATGTGAGCTACCAGACATGGGAAGAACAAGAATGAACACAGTGAAAAGCAAACAAGAAAAAAAGCTGGTAAGAATGGAAGAAATATGGATAAACTGTATTGTGAGGATTTAAAAAGAAAATCAGGGCAGAACAAAACACAGAAGGTGCCACAAGGGACATGAGCAAACTTTCTTGTTTCAACAAGATAGCTATCGTTTCCCACACGTGTGCAGTCCTGTCCAAATGTGCCGTCACACAAATATTTTAAGCTGCTCTCTCCTGCCAGCAAGAGAGTTGTTATCATGGCAGCCGGTGCTGTGCTGCTGAGATGAGCCCCCAGAGGAAGCCCTCTCTCCTCTCACTCACACGCTGGCGTGCCAGCCAATTCCCTGCACACCTTCCTATGTGCTCTGAATGACGGTCACATTTCGTCAGTGCTTCAGCCCTTCCTGGGGGTAACTTTAGCCCTCTTGAGAAGCGACATACCTGCTTTACACCGCATCTGCAGAACAGAAGAAACAAGGCCCTGAGCGCAGGGATCTTGTTAAAACATGCTATAGGCAGACCAGAAGATATTATCAACCCACTGAACAAGGACCAATACACCTTCATTCTTGAACTTCTGTTTGTTATCCCTGCTCTGCTGAACCTGCTTGATTCCAAGTTGCAAAAGCATTATCACAAGCAGGATGACAGAAATGCCCACTGTTAGTTAATGTTATTATTACTCTTAGTTCTTAACAGCCCAAGACATTTTAGCTGATAATTGGGATCAAGTAACAGGGTTATTTCTTGTATACTTGGACTGTATGTAAAGATACATATATATGTATGTATATATATAAAACCCCTGTGCAAATACTTCAGGGTAGAGGTCACTCAGTATGTGGAGTTTTCCTTAACACTTCTCAAGCCCATTTAACATTCAGGTTTGCTGTTACACAAAGCAATAAACTGACCAAAACCCAATTGGTTTTATAGATATAAAGTTAGCATTAAGACTTTAATCAACAATGCTGTCAAAGTACCTAGAAGAAATTAGTTTATCATGCATTTCAAAGATGAGTTTTGAGACTTCTAATGAAAACTGATATAGCCATTATCTGATTACTGTAATGTACACTCAATCATTAATACAAAAGTCCTCTTTAATGATCTTCATTTTATGGCCAGAGCCATCCTAGGAGAAGCCAGGAGGTGGGAAGAGGAAAGTATTGCTTCTTGCTTTTGTTCATGCCAGTTATAATGGGGCTGTGACACTGAAGAATGCTAATTCAAGACTGATGCATATTTTTTGGCCCCAATCACAGGTTATGGGTCAGAATTATGAGAGATCAGCAATGTTTGATGTCCTGAGGGCAAAACAATACTATTCAATATTAATATAGAGGCTTTGCCAGTCTTGTCCAGTCCCAGGGATTGCCAGTTGCCCTACTGAGACATGCAAATCAATGTTCCCCATCACAGCTGTACTGAACCAAGCCCTGCTGTGAGTAAGAAGCTGTGCCCTGGCATCTGCATGGAAGTGATGATCCTGCTCCTCAGCAGTAAAACCATGGAGAAAGTAAAGAGGCATAAGGGGTCTGGTAATTGTTTCTCAAGTTTGTTACAGCAAACTGCACTCTCTTGTTATTTTGCTGATGGCTTCTGCTAATAATTTGCTCTCCATTTTTAAAGAATAGACCCCCAAAAAATTTTTTTGGCATCTGGCTCAATCAAAATGGAAAAAGTCAAAATAAGAAAACTATCTTTCAAAAAGAGTGAAGACTGTGTTCTCTGAATGTAGACTTTTTTAAATGACTTTGGATTTTGCAGATTGTAGTCATTATACAGCCATTTATGAAAAAGCATTATTGTTGTCTTTGTCAGGAACAAAAGCCTTGAGAACACTGCCTGTCACCTAGGATTGCCACAAAATAAATGTTCTCTCAATATTTTTGCAGATGTTTTTTGCAGGATCATTAGAGAACATGAACCCCACTATTATCGAAAATTAAAATTATTTAATAGTGCTGCCTGTGAAAGGGTGTTGGTTTTACAGTTGTCAAAAACCTTAGACATTGATCATTTTGTTTAATGATACATTATTTTCTTTTAGTACTTCTAGACATCCTGAAAGTGTTATGATTCTTTAAATGTCTGTGTTATTGTAAAAGTACTAATATGAGTGAATAAATAGTCACCTAAAATAGGTATTGATTTTGCATCTTTAAAAGCATGATACTGAGAACACCAATTATATGTTTACCTCAGAAATATTAATGTCTTCATGTACCATCCAATTCCAAGTTGTAGCTTTTTGGAGAAAGTTCTTACTGCATATCATTTAAGTCTCATGTTAACTTGTATGTTAAATGGTAGAACAGTCTTGTTCTGAATCAGAAGTTAAATGTATTCTTTGGAAATGCTTCTAAATATCTTTAATGTCTGGAAAATTTTAGCCTTTCTTTTTTGTTAAAGTCAGCCTCAGAATTAGCTTTTTGTTGCCCTCTGACTCCCTCATATCATTCCTTCTCCAGTCTGGAGAATCTCAGCTGCTAAAACCCACCACTGCCAAATCTGTGCAAACTGTGGACAAAAGAGAATGTTCAATGAAACAGGAACACTTGAGCGTCCTGTTCATGCTATGCTGTGGCTGTAAAGCAATGGAGTCACAGCAGTTCTGTAACTATGTAAAAGGAGAAATGGATCTTTAAGGAATGTGTGTGTTCACACACTGACAGGGGTACTAAGCTCCCGTGTTTTCCTGCCATATGAAATTCATCACTGTGTATAATTCTATCTACATTCCAGTGGTTCACTTCCTACTTCAGCCATTACAAATGTCCTTTTATATTTAGGGATTTTAGGGTTGTTCATCTTTCATTTCTGTTGTTATCAAATCTGTACTTCAAATACCTGTTTGCATCCTTCTCATTCCAGTGTGATGCATGAGTCTACAGATAATATAGGCACCCCATGCTTAAATACATCCATAGAAGCCTCCAGAACTGAGTTCATTGTTCTCTTTGGCTGGTGTTCCTCCTTGGCCACTGTACCCCACAGCAATCACTTCAGTTCACCCGACCTTCCTCTGCTTTTGATCCCACTCAACAAACCCATTCATTTTTCCTAACAAAACACTGGAAGTTCCCAAAGGATTTTTGCTTCCTAGGGTAGACTACAAAACAAATACATGCCTATACATATGTACATTTACATATGTACAGTGGCCATTTTCTTGCACAGTGGTCCTGAGGGAAACCAAACCTGAGCAGCAAATAATGTAATCTGCTGTAGGGTGTAGGTAGATAAGTCTGTATGTCATCTCAAGGATTCTTATCTATCTCTCTTGACTCAGGTTTATATGTTAGAAGGTAAAGACTGGTGAAATGAGTCCAACCCATAGTACCAAAATCATCCTTTTGCAATATTGAGGGTCATGTTGTAAGATATGCAGGAAAAAAAAAAGAACTTTCCAAAGTGCAATCCAAGACTGATCCAGAGAAGACCCAAAACTCAAATACAGATCAGATTTATGGTAGACTTAATTTAAGAAGCACTATGATTATCAAGGGTGGAAAGCAATGGAAAGGGGAAGACTGGAGCAGATCTGGGCATTAGTCATATGTTCATAGCACATATGGGGTAGTTGAATCAAAGTAGTTTTGGTTACTACTGAGTCTGGTTTATGTATGAACTATTAACTATAAATAAAATCAGCTCTCCTTAAATTACCAGTCAAGCTAGATACCTTTGGCAAGGTGTTTCCGTCAGACATGACAGTGAAAAGTTCGTTTTGAAGACACTTTAAAAGCAGATTCAGTGGCATGGATTTGAGATCCTTATGGAATGAAAGAAAATTAATACTGTCACGGGAGGGAAAGGCAGACATGATTTGACTCATTGGTCTTCCTTCTGTCTAGTGGACACATCAGATCACTGTCTGTCACTGTAGAAGAGCCTGCTTCAGTTATAAGTGACATTGACCCTATTAACCATTTCCAGGAATTTCTAGTATGTAAGTCTTACTTTCTTCCTCCATCAAACACCTATGAACATTTCCCTCTAAGTAAATCTTGTGACCAAGATGAATAAATATGTTAAAGAGTAAGGTATAATTATTGTAAGTACTCCAGTCCAGCCTGTACCTCAGATCTTCAGGAAGTTTCACAACCCATTCACATGCACAGTCATGGTGCGTTCTCCACCGACCCTGACATGTTCCTCACTCACATTTAGGAGGGAGAAAGGGATTGAAAGAGGGAACATGCAGAAAAATACACTGGTCAGAGAAAGCAGACAGAAAAATACCCCCAAAAACTACTTTTTCTATTTTAACAGATTCCTCTGGTTCAACTGAATTTTTTCTATTTGATGTTTATTTTCTCTGCAGTTTTCACAATTCATTAACATGTCATTCAACAAGGTAAGAGGTTCCCCTTGCTATGTTTCCACTTGTTAAATTAAAAAAAAAATACACTTTAAAGTTCACATTTACTATTATATTTAGGAAAACTTTCTTCCCTCCAAGCAACTTAAATTCCTGGATGTTTCCTCCCTGTTTTATGTGATTCTAATTGATTATCCAGTTTGCCAATAATGTAATTAAAAAGACAAAAATCACAGTTATTCCAGAGTGAGAAGCTGTCCTAGAGCTTTAGATCACCATGATTTGGGGTGTTGGAGAAGTCAATGATATAACTAAAAAGTCCTGAAATCTTCATAAACATCCCAAGGTTATCCTCCCCAGTTTTGTGCTTTTTTCCTTTCGTTGCCGCTCCAAGCCCTGTACTTGCCTGTCCCATACCACAGAGAAGCTCCTGCCACGCTCCCAGCAATCTCTGTCAGCTGGACAAAGGTTACCAAGGGTGGCTTTAATTTATTCTTTCCCTTTTATCTGGTGTAAAGGAGCAAAAGTGTTGAAACTCTCACCTTTTCTCCCTTTGTTAAGAAAAATGTATTCAGATCTCTCAGAAGTCTAGTGCTGTACATGTGTTGTACCAGGGAAAGAGTGTTACCTCTTGCATTGCTGGAAAGTCCGAACACATTTAAGTCAGAGGCAACCAAATTTCCAACACCTCCTGCAGTCTCCATCTTGGAAGAGAAATTGCCTTAAGAGGTACTATTAAAGAACTGCCCAATAAGTGATTTCTGGAGATCATTTTTGTACACTGCGTATATCTTTTAAAAGGGTTTTGAAATTGTTATGAAGAGCTTTAGAATACATGGGAATCTACATATACACATATGTCTCTAATACCACTTAATTCCTCCAGTGCTTTTTACCCAAAAGGATTTATCTTGTAGGCTCTGAAATAGACCTAGCGAGCAGGGAAGCCTGCTGGCTCGATAATAGCGATAAAAGTTACACATCATAATGCTTCTATTTCATTAGGAATCTATCTGTCTCCTGGTTGTGGCTGGTTATGACCCAGGAAAAAGTGGATACATGGCTTGATACAGCATAGAAAACATAAGGTATATATTAATGATCACATGCTGTTTCTCTCAAAAGGACATTTCTCTCAGTTCTAGCTCTACATTGTTTGACTTGGCAGTAGTAGGAAAGGGAATAGATGATTCAGTTGCTATAATCTGTAAAAAGCATCAACAATTTTAACCTTCATTTTCCCTCCTGTTGTACTCTCTTCTCAGTTAAAGCTTTTTGTTTGATGTTTTCCTCTACTCTGACCATCCTCTAAAACACTTGAGATGAAGTCAGGTAGGTAAGTAAAATATCATCTGTGTACACTCTAACAGCATTAGCATACATCAGTGAAGGCAATGGGTTACTTCCCCATTCAACCTAAACTCATTTTTGTCCTCAAGTGCCACATATATATGGCACACCAAGGGCAAAGAGGATCTAATGACATTAATTACATGGCTTGGGATACCATTTAGACTAGCCATAGCAGATAATTAGACAGAGAGAAGTTTTGGGTTAGATGATGGTGTGTTGGTAGGAAAGTACAGTACATCAGCTGGTCTAACTTAGCCTCCCCACTATGATTTTGATGATGGAGGTGTGACAATTGCAGTATTTTACCTCAAGTTCTTGCTTGAGAACCATATCTTAATAAGACATAAAATCTTTCCCTGCCAAGCCTTGCTACTTTTTCCATATACAGAAGCTATATTAATGTTCAGTCATATTGCTCAAGAAGAAAGCAATACATCTAGCTAATCCCACATATTCACTTTGCATTATACCTTGCTTCCCATTTATTATAAATTTCTCTCCCTCTGCAATAAATTGATCCCTTTTCTCTTTTCAGTTTTCCTGATTCCAAACCTCTCACTAAGCTTGATTTGCTGCTTCTGTTGGGCCACCTAAACTATGCCGTGTGTATTACACCTCAGGGTAGATCATTAATTCCTACCTCTTTGATTTAACTGCACTCTCAGTCAGATTCCTGCATCATTTTATCTCCCTCGATTTTTTCTGCCAGTTTGAAACTCAGCTTTGGTTCTGCCTCCTTAAACATTAGAAGAAAGTACATTTCTTTTTTTTTTTTTTTGACCTCATTTTCTCACCTGACAACACTCGGCTTTTTTACTGATGTCTCCCCAAATCATGTTTTTTCCATTTAGTACTAAGGTTAGCATTTCCGTGTTTCAGCAAAAGCAGCTATTTGCGTTCCTGTGATGTTCAGAGTCATCCTATGTGTCTGCCTGTGCAATTCTGAGTTCAGTGCCAAAACAATTTGGGAATTTGTATTAAAGCTAGAAAGCCTTTCTACTATCTTGATAGCTTAGCTGTATTTGCTGCCACAGTATTAATACAAGCCAGCTGGTTCTGCATTCCTCAGTACATTTCTGTGTACTCTCTTGTGCTCTGGATCACAGTTGGCCACTGGTTTCTAATCAAACATGTTCATGTGTAATGATACATTCATCAAATAGCTGGTAACACTTCTGTTACTATGCAAAAATTCAGGCTAAGCTTTCTAAGTAACTTTCAGGCTAAACCTGCAGTTAAATCATTTTCATATTTAATTCAATATTAATTTCCTTCACATTTTACTCACTTAGTCTGAGTTCACATTCATACTCTCCTCAGAGTCACGTCCAGTACTGCACAACATTAGCAATCCTTTCAGCAAAGTTAGGGTAATGTATCTTTCTTTTATCAAATACTGCCACCAAAGCTTAATTGTTAATGCTCTTCAGCTTAGATGGTCCACAATTGCTTGTCTCAGTAGTTTTAGCTCAGTGTAATACTCAACAAACCACCACATCCACTGCAGATTCATCAAAAAAAGCATCTGATTTAACAAAAGCAGAAGCTGGCTTGGCAACCCTGGAGATCAAAGTACACTAATGTATTTACAGGAGCTGAACATGAAAATGTACAATCTTCAACCATATTTAACTGTGTAATATGTATCACTGTTTATTCTGCAAGGCTGCTTTTACAGGTCAGTCCTTCAGTTCCAGCACCCATTTAGCCCCTTTGAGTCCAAAAAGCAGATCACATCCTAGCTATAGTTATGACTTAATTTCATTTTGTACATACCTATTCATCTTCAACCCTTATCAAGGCACCCAAACCACATCAAAATGTATCAATCTTCAGTTACTGATAAATGGAGCCACCACAATACTGATCTTCATCTCCACAACCACCATCTGCTTTTTAAATTAATATATAGCTCAGAATAATTTTTCTCTAATAAAAAAAAACATGACTGCACCTACTACATAGCAGGGATGACTTGGGAGTTTGTTTTCACAGAAGCACTTTGAAACCTTCCTCACTATGTGGTGTAGAGATTTGTGCCTAGGAAGATTTTGTTCTCCTTGAGGAGTTTGCCTTCTGAGTATGGCTTCAATGCACAGACACAACAGACTGTGCTAAGGGAGCAGAGGTCATAAATACAAACAGCAAATATCTCAACTTGCCATTTGGTCTAATGAAAGCCAAAAAGGAGCAGTTCAAAACCCTCATGACAGAGAATTTTTAGGGAGAGAGGTACAGGAAAATGAAATGTCATTTAGGCATTTACAGGAAAATGAAATGCTCATTGACTGAATGAGACAGTCTTTGCCGAAACAGGCAATGGGCAGGTTATTATGAATGTTGTTACCAGCACAGATCAGGCAGAAGTTACTAGTTTTTTGGCACACGTAGTGTGACAGATGGAGTCACACCATCCTCTGGGCTGTAGGATACTTTTCCTATTTTACCTCCCTTTCTGTACCCAGCACTTCTTCCTCGGTGTGCTTGGTTGTGCTTTCATCATCAGTGCTCCCAACCTCAGCTGAACAGGCATCCTGGCTCATGGGAGAACATCCCCAGTATTATCTTGGGCTTTGCATTAGTGTAATGCACTAAGAGCTTTTATTTTATTTGTTTTGGCTGGAGAGTGGGTGTGGATTAACAGTGCATAATACTGATTTACTCCAAGTCTGTGATCTCCTGCTTTACACTCTCGCTATTGGTAGGAGTTTACCAAAAAGCCTTACACCCCCTGCAGCTGGGTCTAGATTTTCAGATTTATTCTCCCATATAAGCACCTAAATAAATGTCAAGATTTTCCCAGAGCTCTACATGTTCAGTGCTGTGTGGACTGGCACTATAAGATTGGCTTTTGAAAACTGAGTCCTGTGAAGTGGGGATTGTGGTCCTTACTATTTGTGATGCTTTTTAAAATGAGACTTAAAATCATTCCTAGTATTTTCAGTCATTAGAGATCATAAAGAGCTATGTACCACATAAGTAATTACATCTCTGCCTGCCTCTCTTTCTCTGCAACTCTCTGTAGACACTTCTTTCCTACTCATCTGTGATGCAGAATCCCTAGATTTCATAAATGCTTCACCAGAGGTAGTGGAGAAGACTGCATCTATAGTACAGTTGGCACAGGTGCTTGAAGTGGTGGCTTCATTTTCACAACTGATGCTTTACTTTGTTCCATGCTAGTGAAGGATGCTGGGTTTGCATAAGTTATTATTTATGCCATAATGTCAGTTATATTGTTCAAATGGATTCAAATAAATTAGTCTTTCTAAGGCTTAAACCAATTCCTGAATTGCTACATAAATTATTAAGTAGTCTGCATGCAAACTTTTTACAGTATTGCCTGGTTTGTAGTTTGTAGGAAGAATCTCATAATGTAGGAATGCCACATTAATTTTATATTTAATAGTGATATTTCATTGCTTCCAAAACTTTTCACACTATCCCATTTCTTGTAGCCATTCCCAAGTCATGTTTTTATCTGCCAGGATGACATATTCAAACAGCTTTAGCAAGACTTGTATGAAAAGCTTGTATGAAAAATAGGATGAGTAACACTTCCCAAATGTGAAAGAGATACAGCAGAGTGTTTTAGAGGCCAATTAATTATGGAATAATTCCTGCAAAGTCTGGTAGTAATTAATGAGTGAGTAACATGCAGTATTTAGAAGCAAACAGCAGTTAGCAAACACTATGCATTGTTTTGTGACTGTAATACAAGAAACAGTCCTATACCCATTTATTGATTATGGGTATTAACAGATTCCTCTAGCTAATGATGTGTCTTGTGCTTCTATCATTGAGTTCTAATCTAAATTGTGACTACATTAAAAAAATAGCACTTTTTTTCTTCCACACATTCACAGGAGAGTTAAAAAAAGTTTCCATAAGAATTTGCTTGGGTTGAGAAACCAGCTGTGGTTAATTCAGAGGAGAGAGTGGCAGGACCACAGTGGCTCAGAGAAATAAATTAAGCACATGAGGAACAATGCATGATATAACTGGAGGGTTCAAATGACTTTCCTCTTACCTATTCCCTGGGGGTACGCAGGACTGCACCCTTTTTGTGTAGTCTTCAAGCTTTGTGAAGCAGCTTCTACACAAGCCTGAGAACAGAATGAGCGAGACCTGTTTCCTTAGAATATCATGAGAAGGCCTCCCTGGCTTCTGTACACGTCTCTGATCTGGCACACAAATTGAAGAAACCTCTGCAATTTGTGCACTGCCAATGGAACTTCCTGCTAGCTTGTTCAATCAACCCCACCAGCCAAAATCTACTGACAACACCACTCACCTGCAAGGCCTATTTTAGTAAATCTCCATCAGCTTCTTCTGGTTTTAGATTATCAGGGAAGACCTTCAGGGAAGGGACTGTTCCTTTCACTATGTTTGTATAGCACTTAGGACAGGACACAACCAGTATTAACTAGCGAGTCTATGCAATAATTCGTTACATCTTAAAGAAAAAAAAAGTGCTAATGAAAAATAAAAAGAACAGAGACAAGACAACCAGAGCCCAACCAAATTTGGAGAACTGGACAAAGAAAAGTAGCATTTTGACTTTTAAATGGAAGAAAGCTTATGGTTTACATCATTAGCAACATACAGAAGAAACCTGGAGAACATTTTTACGTAGAGTGTCACTATCCTTTAAAATTCAAGGTTGTTTTAGCCTTGAAAGATCCCAAAGAGAATCAGCTTATTGAAATGCATTAAGACTGGTGGTTTTCCATTAACTACTTTCAATAGGAAGAAAAAGTAACAGAAAAAAGGGAAGTCTTTTGAGAGGAAGCTTACAACTTGTCAATACAGGTTGGGGGATGAACAGACTGAGAGCAGCCCTGCTGAGAAGAACTTGGGGGTGCTGGTGGATGAGAGGCTGGACATGACCCAGCAGTGTGCACCTGCAGCCCAGAAAGCCAAATGTGTCCTGGGCTGCACCAAAAGCAGCGTGGACAGCAGGTCCAGGGAGGTGATTTTGCCCCTCTACTCTGCTTTACTGAGAACCTGCCTGGAGTGCTGCATCCAGCTCTGGGATCCCCAACACAGGATGGACAAAGACCTGTTAGAAGGAGTCCAGAGGAGGGCCACCAAGATGATTAGAGGAATGGAGCACCTCTCTTACAGGGAAAGGCTGAGAGAATTGAGTTTGTTCAGCCTGAAGAAGAGAAGGCTTCAGGGAAGCCTCATTGCAGCCTTCCAGTACCTATAAGAACTAAGGAACCTATAAGAAAGATGGAGAGAGACTGTTTAGAAGGACACGTAGTGACAGGGCAATGGGGAATTCTCAAACTGAAAGAGAGTAGGTTTAAATTAGATAATAGGAAGAAATTCTTTACTGTGAGGGCGGTGAGGCACTAGAATAGGTTGCCCAGAGAAGTTGTGGATGCCCCATCCCTGAAAGTGTTCAAGGCCAGGCTGGATGGGGCTCTGAGCAACTTGGTCTACTGGAAACTGTCCCTGCCCCATGGCATGGAACAAGAGGATTTCTGAGGTCTCATCCAACCCAAACTAATCTATAATCTATGACCTACAATCCAGGGTATCTGTCCATCCACTGGAGAATGTTTAGGTGTGTTCAAACTGGAAAAAGTTGAATGCATCTATTTGGCATCTATTCACCCAACAAAGATATGCAGAGATCTGTAAATGTACTATATATTCTTAATGTTTACTTTTTTAAGCCTTAAAACTTGGAAATATCAAAAAGTCCCACAGAGCAACTTAAAGGCCATCTAGTACCAAACCCCCAAAGCTGTGGAGTTGTAACTAGCTGATCTCTAAGGTTCCTTCCAATGCAAACCGGTCTATGGTTCTGTGAAAGCTGAAGTCAAATATGTATGTGCTTATCACTCTGGATGGATATTTTTATGTAACCAAGACCAGACAAATGGACTTTTTGAGACACATGAATCAAGTGTTGTGTGCGCACTACCCAAAGAAAACCATGTGATTCATGCAGTATTGTCAAAATATTTACAAGACGACCACTGATGAATTTAAGCTCCCATGTGAGTGCTTTTTTTTATCTTAGGCATAGTAACATTTAGCACGAGGTGTCAATCTGTACCCAAAAGAAGGCTCATCTTTCCTCACAATTCCTTCTTGAACTGCAGAAACATCAGATATGAATTATTGACAGGTTAACATTAATCTGTCACAAGGGCATTAAGAATTTTTTGCTGATTTCTGCTTAAAAAAAAAAAAACACACAAAAAAAAGAGCTACTTTTATAGATGCCTAAATTGCTTTTATTTAGCCAAAGAAGAAGTAAAAAGACAAATGCTGCACATACCTAAGAAAACCATGGGACTGAATTTCTTTTTCTTTGCTTTATTATGGGAAGGAGAGTGTTAAACTGCCATCCACTAAAAGCAGCGATTTTATGCTGAGGTCTCCAAGTCAGTGAATTTACATTTCGTAAGAACACCCTGAGGGGCTTTCAGCTACTTTGCTTAAAAGGTAGACAGATACATTTACAGCAGCGCATGCAGAGCTCCATGTGCGAACATGGCCACAGAGCTGCAGATTCGCTTTCTGGCACATGTGTGTTAGGGGCGACTTAGTTTTAAGCAGGTAATGCATCAGGACACTTTTATGGGTTGGCTGGGAATACAGATCAGTAAAGAATGTGACTGTAATTACCAGTAACGAGGGTATAAATTTCTGATCCCTGCTTTGTTGGCTGAATTTCGCTAGTGTTTCTAAGCATTTACATTTTACAATTGCCTTATTTATAGTCTGAAATTTGGAACACTATTTTTTCATGCATGTGAAATGCTTTTTATTGCATGTGGTAGGAAACTACCGCCTTCACAAGCTCGCCTTTCATAAAAATATTACAACCAATTTAGTTTAAAATATTTTAATGATGTAATAATAGATTATTGAAGATTTTTAGTCAGAACACATGAATTCTACAGGTCTTCTTTTTCTTACTTCAAATAAATAAAACCCCTGTATCACATTCAAATTCATAGAATTACTACAAAGAAATCATTTGTAAATAAAAAAATATATGTCCTATATTATTCCCCCAAATAAGGTTATATCTGTTCTGTGGAGTTCCAATAGGAAATCTGGCATATTAGTTCACCTGTAGCTTCAACCACCCAGTGTGCAAGACTGCAGTTTTTCATTTCTATTCCAAAGCCACTCAAGCAGCTTGCCTGTGCAAATAATTCCATCCACTTCTTCATGTGGGTCAGGCTTTGGACCCAGGCTGCCATTCACAGCAGGACATTTGGAAAAGTGCCTTTTTTTGATAGGTGAGCTTTCCAAGACCAGACACTTCGAAGCTCTGCATGGTGCTGGGTTTGGGCAACTGGACACGGAACAAAGATCTCCTACAAGGATTGTAATTGTGAACTAACACCTGAATATTATGTGGCTCCCCTACACATGAAAAAGTATCTGAGGCAAAATTTGTCCTTATTCTCTGTTTTTTCAGCACCCGTTCTACTTGCATCACAGTCTGGGACTATGCTGCCCAGTCATTATACATTCCAAGGATGTGCCCTTCTGCAGTTAGGGCAATGGTTGTCTTCAATAGCATAACACTAAGAATAGCTCAAGTTGACTGAAGTTAATGCTTTAGGGGGTCACCTTGCCTCACCAGTCAAGTCCTAAATCAGATTATCAAATTAATATGAATATTTGGTGTTGACATGTCTTTTCTCCACAATGAATCAGGCCTTATTTCAGTTTTAGCTCTTAGTTTCAGTAGAGTTGCACCAGACTGATACACATATTGGGAAAAGAAAAGGTTTTTTCTTCATATTTTTCTCTGAAAACAACTTCAGTGGAAAAGTCTAAAGGTGAGTCTTTGATTCTGTTTTTAAGTGGTTTATCAGGAAAATGTCAGTGATACCTGATTTTCTTGGAAATACTTCCTGTGAGATAGGCTGCAGCTGGACATGAAGGGATGAAGGAGAGGAAAAAGATGAGATCACACCTTCTGTATGAGCTGTCCATGAAACAGTCTCTTACACAAGCAGGACCCAAAAGAGCCTGCTTGCCTCTTCCCACCTGCTTCAAAGAATAAAGAGCATGAAATGAGGCAAGAAGGAAGCAGACTACAGTCCTGCTTCCCTCTACTTTGATACATAATTGAGTGAGAATGCAAGAGGGTGTTATTGACCTGAAAATGTGGGTGAAAGCACAACTGTGCATTGTTCATGCTAATATTATTTTCATGAGCGTACCACATAATTCAAACATAGCAGCAGACAGAACCTGGCACTGACTTCAGTCCTCTCCTTCTTGTTTTCAGAGTGAAGCTAACTTTTAGCTTTTCCTACAAACATCACAATAGCAGCTACTCCTCATGGAAGAACCTGCACCATCTTCAAACTGTGGAGAAAAGCATGTGTGCACAAATGAAGATACCCCTTGGAAGGCAGGATTTTCCCCTCTGCTCACCCAAACATGAAAAACCTTCTCCCTGACTCCTAGTAAAGTCTGCATATCAATTATGAGTGACTGGATCTAGCATCTACTGGACTACAGCCTTTTCATTTTGGTTTTATCTGATAGACCACGTACTTGAGAAGTAGTATCAGGCATATTAAAAAATCTGTTTCAGGTACAGGAGCGAAAGCCCAGTTTCAGAGCTGACTTTCATTTCAGTGTTGAATGAGAATGGTTTTAAAAGTGAAAAATTAAGAGGGACATTTGGATGTATCCACCACAGGAGTGCTAGTAACAAGGTGACCAACTTGCAAACAAACTTGTTTGTTTACAAGTGGAAAAGGTGAGCTTGAATTCATTGTTCTGCCTTTATCCCTACAGGGACTTTGGCCTCTGTCCCCCCTGGTGGATACCAGGAATCTAATCACTGGCCTGCATAGTAACTCTTTGAATTGGAGGATGAACCATTCACACAATGAAACACCTCTGACAAGGCTGAGAGAAAGTAGGAGAGGCAGGGAGATAGGCAGACATGCACTACAAATCATCTCTGCACCCAGGCTGGACAGTATATGGGATCACCAGTGCCCCAGGTGGTCACACTGTTTTCCAGGTATTTTCTCTTCCCCATCCCCCCCTAAAAATTCCAATCTAGCCCTTAGAAATTTTCACTGATAAATTTTCATTGAAACCAACACACTTCTATGAAACATTTTGTGTTTTTGTAAAATGCCGTATTTTGACAGAAGAATGTTTTCTACAAGTTTTTTTGTTTTTTTCAAACAATTGTCATGACAAGCACTAATGGAAGCTAGGGATGATTTTGACAATTCAGATAATAGAAACATCAGATCTTAAAGCCTAATTCTGGAGGCGCCCATTGCTCATACTGGCACTATGGTTGCCAAACTCAGTAGAATACCTCAGATCATTACTCAGCCATTCTTACCACAGGATAACAGAGAATTTCTGTCAAACATACCACTGTTCTATGCCATTGCACTACCTCTGCAAGTAAAAACCTCCTTCTCAATATATTGGACACAAAATAAAATGTAAAATTGATAAGAAGAACAGAGAGCTAATGTTCCTGACCACATGGACCAGAGATACCACATCCTATTGATAACAGATTCCCATAGGACCAACAGCTCTGTTGCCCCAAAACTTAAGCCATAAGTCTGAGGACATTTAGAAGGAACGACCTTTCACGCAGTAAAGAACTTTTCAATGTAACAGTAGAAAAAGAAATCTTTTGCTTTCCTCAAATCTCAGGACAGCCGCTTTTCATCCCATGTTCAATCAGGCTCAGCAGAAACATTTAAAAGGAGAGAAGAAAGGCTTTGTTTTTACATGGCCCTAAAGCTGCTTCTCTCCCTCCTCCTTCCCTGTACTTCTAACAGAATTTTAGACTCCATAACATCAAGCAAGCTTTATTAGACTTGGAATCACCATGATTTTATAGGCAGGTGTCTACATTTAGAAAAACCTACTGTGTGCAACTTTGTATATTTAAGTGGATGTGACCTTCTTGAAAAGTCAGATTTTTTTCTTATGCTTGATTTCCATGTGGTTTACACCAGCAGAAGTGTGATCAAAGTGCAATTTGCAATATTCTGAGCTGCTCTTTAAAGGGGCAGAAACAGCTTCCCTGGATTTCAAGCTGACTTTTGATTAGCTTTTTTTTTGTGCAGGTATTCCAGGTGTTGCCATTAGTTAGACATTCTGATTCTTGCTTTCTAATTATATAGTACACAATTACTATCACCTTCCATTTCATTTTTGGCATGACATAATGTATTTGTAGATACATTTTGGGTACTCTGAGAACTAGAGCTTCAGCTAGGTATGATGTGACACAAATTGCGTGTTGCAAATTATATGTTCAGGTCTCAGGAGCACAGCTTCGTTCATCAGTCTCCCAGGGGGCTGGGAAATCTAACAGCGACAGTCACTTACCTGCTCAGTGAGGAAAGGCTGCTGAAGCAGCTGTCCCTCTTCTGCAACAAAAGAGGGGTGGAAAGATGCAGCTCACAATGTGATGCTTTGGCTGGTGCTGGAGCAGGACACAGGTGACTCCTTGAGAATGCCCTTTAGCTGTAAAAAAGAGAAAAAGCCAACTCTTCCAACCTCAGTGTCGAGCTGAGCAGTAGAAGACAACCAGGACCCTCACAAGGCTTTCTGGCTGCAGACAGTGGTGTGGGTACCTTGTCTAACTAGGATTCCCGTGTGAGTCAGCCACACAGAGATTTCCAATGTCATTCCTACATAAACATTCAAAGTACTCCCTTCCTCAGTAATCCTGACCAAACAAAATATGCTCGAATCTCAGGAACTTTTGCTTGGCTTCTAAAGAGTATCAGTTCTTGAGACAGACCCCTATCCACCTTCATGAAACCAAACTACTGAAGCTGTATGTCTTCCCATGTGGGAAAGGTACAGCAAGTGCTGCACTAAAATACAATCATATAATACTTGCACTTTAACATAAACACCAATATTTAGTACCCTGTACAAAATAAAAACACCTACATTGGTTGGCAGAAAGACATTTGATAGGCACACATTAAATTAAAGAAAAACACAGCAAAATTAAAATCAACTGAAATGAGAATTTCTATATTTCTTTTTCAGAATAAGTTGGAATCAGTTCATGTCCTGAGACAGACCAACATACTTAAATTTCTAATGCTGTATAATGGTATTTCCACTACAGAACATGACAAAAAGCATCAGAATTTTTTTCTCTCGAGTGACATGTTTTATATTATTTATGTTTTTGCTGACTGAAAAACTTTAACTGGGAAAAAAAATGTGTACAGTAGTACCCCTTATTTCTATTTTGAACTGAAGTTAGAACAATTTTAAATTGAGAAAGACTTGGCTAGAGCTGAGAGTGTCTTGTGCACAAAGAATCAGAGAAATATTTCTGATTTTCCCTCCCTTCCTTTTTCAGTTCTAGATAATTCTAAGAGTGCACACATCCTAACAAAATGTTATAGATGTCTTTAGGACATGCTGTTCTGCTGTTTACCAGGATTTAAAACATACGAAAGGACAGCTCTGCACAGGTGAATGTCTAGAGTCTGACTCTACAGTTTCCAAAATGTTGTTTATGGATGCTAGTTAAAAGTGACAGCCATTTTGGCTAGTTAAAAGTGAGACCCATTTTGTAAGAGCACGGACCACTCTGTTCATTTGTTCCGCTTGGCTTTGCTGCTGGCATTGCTCAGGTGTCTATGCTGGGTGTCCTAGCCAGAGATGCAGAAGGGTTCTGCTCAAGCCTCACGGGCTTGCCTTGCCACTGGGGTTTGTTTTGTAGCCAGTGCCAAATGAGAGAGTACTGATTCACTTTGGAGTCTCTTACCTGACAAATACTTAAACGGAAGAGCTTGCTTTCAGTCTGAGTCTAAGGTTGAGCTCAAACGCAGATCTCTCTTTTTAAAACATTCTATCTGCAGGATCTTTTGGGATCAGGAGTGAAGTTGGGAAGTGAAAGAACAGGAGGATAAGAGGGCAAGCTCCCTGGGTCACTCTGCATGTTGTCTTGATCTTCACCGAATCCAGCTCAGGCTCTCCTCTAAGTTAACCCCAGCATCTAAATGGTGGCTTAAGAAAAGCAAGCAGGAAAACAGCTGCTTAATCTTAGTCATGTTTCCAAAAGAGAATCTGGCCCATGTTGAAAAATGAAGTCTGGGATAAACCAGGTTGTAGCAGATAATATGGCTCCACACTGAAGATACACTAAAAGAAATGGGTTGTGCACAGTTTGACTGGGAAGGAGGTGTGAACATAGCACGTATGAAGGAAAACATGTGAAAGACCATGGCAGCAATAGTGGGAGAGTTTAATTATCTAGAACTCAGAGTGGATTATGTTAAGCAGAGGAAGCAAAGCTTGTAGAGAACTGCCTTCTAATTTAATGTGTACATAAACCGACAAGGAAGGCAAGAATGCCAGCTGAGGTATTAAGCAACACGGAGAATACGACTGAGACATTAAGGTACAAAAACAAAACAAGGTAGAAGGAGCAGTGACTGCTAAGCTAAAACAGCTTCTGCAGCAGCATTCTCCACTGCAGCTACCAGGTGTATGTACCCTTCAAAACAGAGGGCAGAAGTACAAGCTACCGTGCCTACGCATCCTTGCTGGAGCAATAGCTGGTACCACAAAACCCCTCACCTCCCTGCACAGCTCTGCTCCAGTGCAGGTACAGGTAGTGTGCCTTCTGCAGCCCACTGGCAAACCAGCATACAGGCCACCTTTCAAGCAGAGACCTCACAGATAAACTGGCTGTTTTACGTTACCTCTAACCTCCCTTGATCTGCTTAATAATCTGCAAAAGTGGGCAAGCAATGCCTCCAGGCTTAGGGGCCTGTCTCTCAAAGGTGCTTTCCAGGTCACAGAGCTGTCAGGAGTCAACTCGGTCGCACACCAGAAACATCTCTCCCAAGGCAACTCCCTCTGTGCCCTCCCTGCCTACAGAGAGCAGGTCTCTGACGTGTAACATCTTCATGCATGAAAGGAAGTTTATCAGAAGGGGACTTGAGCTTGCAGTGACAGTGGGATGGAGCACAACACAGTAAATCAAACACAGCTATGTAATCAAACACAAAAATGTACAGAGGTACCACAAAAAGCCTAGCATAGACATACAGCAGTTAAAACCTTCTAGGAACAAAAGGGGATTTACTTGAGAACCAGGTCAGATATTTTTCTTCATGAGGAAATATAAGCTTTCTTCCAAAAGGTGTTCTGGCAAGTTTCAGGTTTCCATGTGATAGCCCTACAAAAGATTGCTTAGAGTGCTTAACACGGCCAGCATCGGCACTATGCCGTGCTAAAAAGCCTCAAGTAATTTATGAGCTATTTCATGTACAGGGCCAGATTCTGGTCTCATGCCACACGCTGTAAAACTAGAGCCACTTTCACCTCAATATATCCAGATCCAGAGAAGTTTGCCACCCAGGCCCCCCCCAGCAGTTTCAGTTTCCTCTATTGCACTGTTATTATATTACTTAGCAGGTCTGCTGATGACCCTGCTTTCAAAATGGAGCAATTATAAACACTGACAGGAAACGCTGAAATAGAAAATGCTTTTTAAAAAATGGCAAGGATGTGAAGAAACTCAATGGAGATCTTTTGTCTGATATATGAAAAGCAGATGACCAGGGATTGAATCAGTGGGGCCACGAAAGGGAATGAGTGAGAAGTCAGTGACAGATGAGACTGATGCTGCGCTGAGCCTGAATTAATATCCTTTGCCTGAGTATTTACAGAAGTTGAAGGTCACATCCCGGAAACAGGGATCCATTTTCATGAGGGGAAAAAATGAAATCTTAAAAGGCTTTATGATCCAATCTGGACAGGTAGTTAGTTAATTAGAACTATTAAAAGTTGACAGGACCTGAGACTTAGATTAACTGCATCTCTGAAGTTGGAAGGAAATAGCAAGGGAAATTGGCAAACCTATAGTAATACTGCTTGATAGCTTCCTGAGAATGGTGTATCTGGAGATCCCTAGAAAGTAACTACTCCAGCTTTACATCTTAAAAATAGTCATATTTTAAAACTAAACAACATTTTTTTTTCTTTTTTTTTAAATCAAGGGAGGATTTAGGAATCCATTCACCAGTAATCCCAACTGCAGCCACAGAACGGATATTGGAAACATTACTATGTGATGGGTTTATGCAACATGTAGAACCAGCCAGCCCAGGGAAGGAAAGACAGCTGGATTCATGTCATGTCTGTCAAATGTGCTTTAAGTTCTCTCAATACATTTCTCAACAGAGAGTCAAAAGTGAAGTGACGGGCATAATTTATCCAGATGGAAGAGATTCATTTGGTGCTGCACCCGACACAGGGAGATTGATCTGTAGAATCAGTAAAGCACAGTACAGAAAAAGCACAAAGGCAAATGGCTTCAAAATTGTCTGTGGGACAAGAAGCAAGGTGTCAGCAAAACAGCACGGTTCAGGGTGACTAGAGGGACAGGAACAAGGCAGTGCTCCCAAATTTCAGCACCATACCCACTTTTATTAAACTTTTATATAAATGGCCTGCAGGGGATATAATTTTTAAAGTGGAATTTTTTGCTGATAGCACGTTAAGTGTAAAATGGTGCACAGAGCAAGCAAATTTAAAATGATTTGAATAAATTAGGCTTATGGACAGATAAAGGGCACATCCAGTTCAGTGCAACAAAGTAAGACATAATGACTGCAAGGCACCAAATATAATCATAGGCAGGAAAAAGGAAAGAGAAGAAGGAATACTGTCCAGAGGAAAGGATATAAGGTAATTACTGATCAAATACTAAATGAATGTTTAGAATAACTGGGAAAAACAAAGACAGGCAAATTCTTCATGCTTAAAAAGACAAACAAATTATTCATACTATATGCTGAGTTGTCTCTCCAGTAAAGCTGAATTGAGACACTTTTTTCAGTACTCTAAAAATGCTGAGATAAAAATCCAAGAGTTTTAAAGTAAAGAGCCGTATTGTCTCAATAAAGACACAACATGATAAGACTTATTCTGTTCCCTCCCCCCAGCAAACAAACATGCAAAATTACTTTCTTGCATTTTGAATGTTAATTTGGGGTCTATTTCTGTAAAAAAAACCCAAGCATAAATAAATTGAAAGGTAGTCATTACCGGTGAAAACAGCCTTTTTACTGCAAAGGTTATGACATTAACCCAGGGAAAAATTCATGAATATTCACAATCACCATTTGTCATTAAGGATCGTAAAATTAAATGTTGAGTAGGGCTTTAGAAAACTCCTCCAGCCTACTAAATTCCCTCTTCACTACTTGCTATTATGCTAGCATACATGCAAACTTTTTTTTTTTTTTGAGTACATTTTAGAAATGAAATTCCTGCAAGTTTTCCTTATCCATCTCTACAAGGAAAAGAAAATGAAGGTAGGAATATAAAGGCATGTAGAAACCTGCTAAAAAAATTAACAACTAAAAATTCAGCTAGAAACTTCTTCAGGTGTAACCAAAGAAAGGAATTCCCCCAAAGAAATACAAATATTAAAAGAGGACAAAGTTACTGGACTTGCTCCTAAATAACTCAGAAACTATTTGGTTTTCACATTTGCACCTGTCAGATTTGTAACAGCCACCAGGTGCTACGTAATGTGTGTGCAAACACAGTGGAGAGATTTTTGCAAGGGAATAAAATGACTGGAAGCCTGACTGGGGGGAAAAAAAAGCCAAAACAAACTAGGAAGCAGATGTTTCTCAACCAAGAGAAGCCATAGGCAGGTAAAAGGACTGAATAAGAAGAGGAAATGAGGCGAGGTGCTTCAAATACAATCTCAATAGGCAAATGGCTTTTCCAATATTCTGCAACGCAAAGAAATGGCACAAGCATGGGAGCACAAAACTGGGGGGCTGCTTACTGAGTAAGAGCAAATTCTGCACAAGGCGCCAGAGGGAAGTGATGAAAGACCACAGTAATAAATGAAGAGCCATGGTTAAAGCAGAAACCATATGCATTCAGTGAGCAAAGTGATCTCCCACGTGGAGCAAGAAGTCCATGTGTGGGTACAGGCACAGCAGAGACACACAATAGCTTCTGAAACGCTTATGAAAGCTCGGCTGTTTATCTACACATCCATTCACCCTCATACCATGAAAACCAATGTGCCAGTGGAGGCCTGGCTGTCAATCAACAGGGAGAATAGCTGTCCCCAGTGCTAAAACATCCCAGGCCATTTGCATGTTTACTGTGCTCAGTGATTAACCCACTGAGAGGGTGACAGGGCCAGGATAATCCACAGAAAGAGAACAGCTACACTGCCAGAGAAATGGGGCAGGGTACCCAGGCATTCAGATGAAGGACGGGAAAAAGGGAATACATTCCCATCTGTCCCTATGTTTTGGAAATAACGGAAAGCAAAAAGCAGGAAGTTTAAATCCTGGAAGACTATGTCATATCATATGAGCTGCGACTTGCTGTCTGGGATCAGCCCCTCCAGGAGACACAGCAGTCCAGGTTTGTCCAGCAGGGGCAAGTGGTAGTTCCCTGCCATGGTGCCCCGGAGAACAGCTGGAACTTGTGGAGTCTCCTCTCTGTGGGCTGCTCTCTAACCCCAGTCAATAAAGGCCATCCTGAAGGTACGTTATAACATGTGTCCCCAGCTGTTGCACAGGCTCAGCACTCAGGGGTATTTTTGCAATGTTAGCTGCATGTTGCCTAGTCCCACCTCCACCATCCCCTGCTACAACCTCCGAATACCTGAGCTGTCTTTGGGAGGCACATTTCCAAAAGGCCTGAAGAGCCCTCTGTCCCCAGGGAGAGTGAGCAGTGCAATGAGATGTCAAACTCTCACCCTACATCCACATATTGCTGATGATAGAGCTCACCTTCGGTAGCCAGCGCTCCTGTTGCATCCACACCTTCCCTCTAGCCTATTAATATATACAGGCACTTGTGCTCATTGGCATGGTGACTGCGCTTATGTCAGTCATGCTTCTTTGTATTCTCCCTGCTTAGCCACTTGCTGTTGTGCAGAGGATGTGTGCATCAGGCTCAACACCTGCTAGAAATCTCTGAGCTCTCTCTGCCCTTCCACTCTTCCCAAGCACTCTGTCCTCTAATCAAGTATTTTGTATTCTTTTCCCAATCTGATCCTAATTTTTATTATTTTCTCCACTCTTATTTTCTAGCTATCCAGCTTTCCTGGTATTTCTTTCTTTGTTACATTAGCTGTATGACTCGGGGTTTGTTGCATTCGAGGTGCAGCCATTCAGAGTCATATTGATGGACAAAAAAATTAAAAACCACTTAAAAATCACAGCTCCCCTTCCCTTTTCCCTACCCCCCCTCACTTCACAGAAAAAATAAAAAGCTAAAATGCCGCAAGAGCAAAAAGTGAAAGACAAGCAAACTGAAATTGCTGTCTGTCCTGTCTGACTCGTCAACACAATGAATCCTAAAAGCACTTCACACAACAGTAACCAGGGGTCCTTGCTGCTGCCACACGGGCAATATTACCCTGCCCTCTCCAAGGTATGCTGTGATCCCTCTCATTGGGACCAGCATGCATTCAATGGCACAAATAAGCCCAAATCCTCTTCCAAAACCTGATCCAGCTTCAAACCAAACCTGACTAAAACAGACACCTATTTCCAGCCATATCCAATCCTTTCTGTGGTACAGATTTAACTACAAATGTATTATCAGTCATGGATAACCAGAATTCAATATTTCAGTAAAAGAATTTTGGAAAAACCCTGATGAAACTTAAACGCTCTGCAGAGACAGCCCAGATTTTGGCAGTGTTTAAGCTGGGAAGGTTTCTGGGGCTCAGGGCAGGACCTTGGGTTACTTAGAGGAAAGCTCTAATTGAAAACCTAGCCCTTGCTGCGTAATGCAAATGTTTTGATATGAAATAACATCAGGAAAACATTTGAAAAACGGGCTAGCTACAATAGGAACATGAAATAGATTTTAAACCCTTGCCCCGTGTTTTGTCCCCTGAATTCCGTGCTCTTTTTTTCTCCTGCATTCATTTAAATGTCACAGTGCTGCTGGTATGGGTTTACACAGTATATATTATTATGATACTTAGTACTATTAATGTTTAAACATCTTATTAACTCTCAAAGAGAACTTGCTCCCCCCACCCCGCAGGACTCCTTTCTCACAACAAAAAGTAGAAGTGCCTTGCAGATACATCCATGCAAAGCTTCCCCCTAAACTGCCCTTCTGAATTGCCCAGAGAACAACATGGAGCCCTGAAACACAACACAGGGTTCAAAGCTTAACTTTCAGGAATTCCCTTTGCACCACTCCTCTCACCTTGAGGAGAGCTGCACCAGGCCACCCGCCACCATTCATCATTTCCTTTTTTCTGAAAGATTTTTCTTTCCTCCACTCGCTTGCTGCGTTATTTCCCAGAGGACTGCTCCTGGATTGACTGGGCTTTAATTGCTCAGCCCTGCCAGGCTCAGGGTGGAATTTCACCTTCGCTTCTCCCCCTCCCCTGCCCTCCGGAGCTGCTGCAGCTCTTGGTGATTTCTGAGGAAGAGCGATTAGCAATTCGCTAAGTTTGTCCCTTTATTGCCTTCGTGTGGATACGCACGATGTAGGCCAGCTGATTTGCATTTATTCCTGCTAACCCCTTGATGCTTTCAAAGAGCTATCTTCCTGAGATCTGTATTACCTCCCAATCTTCCTTTATTCTTAAAGAAGTTTAGTAGTGTTATGACTTAATTCCTCACTCCTTCCCTCCTCCTCATCAGTTATTAAGGGAGATACTCCTTGTAAGTGTTGGGCCTCCTGATGATGCATTTGTACAGTCAGTTCTCATCGCCCAGACCAGCTTTAACTAAGTTTGCTACTTTCCTTCACCCTCACCCACACAGCTTTCCCCAGGCTGTACTCTCACTTTCTGCCTGCTTCTCTGTTGACAAAAGGGTGTCTTATGCCCTCATATATACAAGCCATCTTTCATGTGTCTACAACAGGTCGAAATATGCTGCCACATGAATGTTTGGCACAGAGCCATCAGGAAAGCAGGTAAGGTGAACAAGGAGCACCTGCATTGTCACAAGCTTTGATACCTTAACAGCATCCATCAGAAGTTGCCTGTATCCTTTGCTATTAGTCATTCCTCAGACTTCTCACAATGAGACTGAGCTGGAGGCAAAGGCTCTGCAATGGGCAAAATGCAACAGCATTGGGAAGAGGGGCTCAGCTACCTTGCTTCTGCCTCTTTCCCATCATCTTAGAGTAGCTCAGCGCTGGCAAGGGGCCAAAAACCTGGCCCAGGTTTCCTTGCACTTCCCTGCTTCTAACTGGTTCCAGTTATCCCTCCTTACTGTTGCTCAATAGGTATTCATTTTGCCTGTGCTCACCTGTCCACATGTTCTGGTCTGGACTCTTCTGCCTCAGGACCCACAGACTGCCCAGTCAGTCCCTTTTATTCTCTCAGTGCTACAGGCACAGCACCTCCAACACACGATCAAGTATGTCCAAGTCAAAGGTACACCAGCAGTATTTTATGTTTTCACATGGTCCCAAACTACGCAGCCTCTAGTTGGAAGCACAACTCGAAACGTAACTTCGGCAAGATTTCTTCAGAGGGGATTAGTTTCAGTGGCTGTCTGTGAGTCCCTTTGTCAGCTCTTGCATCTTCCTCTTACTTTTCCTGGTTGCTTTACTCTCCCATGAAGGTATATTTCACCTGCAAAGTACAAGGGAAAAACACAGGGATAAGCAACAAAAATAAGGGCACACGAAATGTAAGTCTAACATGGAAACACGAGAATATGGACTAACAACCTAGTTACTGAGTTTAATCAAGAGCTTACCAGCTTCCTGCTCTTTGTCCAAACCTGAAAGCTCCTTTATGAAAGACGGAGGAGGCCAGACACACACTGTTCATCTCCAAGAGGTCTGTGCTTTGAGGCCAACCTTGCCCAGAACACCCTTACTTCCTGAGGAGAACACAGGAGTCTTACAGTTGCACATGAGAACTTCAGGATTGCAGCTGGATAGCCAAATTCAGGTGTCATCACATCAGGCTGCATCTGTTGCATATGTTCAGTGAAGCAGGGGAAATAGCCAGTGAAGATAAGGAGTAAATAGGAAAGAAAAGCATCTGCATGAAAGTAAAATTCATCTGAAAGACCTTCAGAAGGCAAAAAATGCAGGTTTTGGCTGCACAGCCTCTGCTGATGAGCTTGCACAAAGGGTCTCAGTGTGCAGCAGGTATTCCAGATCTGTCGTTGTGCAGATAATTAAAAACAATAATGAAAGAGAGGTTTTCTATGCCTGTGCTCTGGGCACCGCCACAGCCCCTGAGCTGCAGAAGCTGAGTGGTCCCTTAGCAGCAACATTTGCATTACTGCTAATCTGTAATTGGGATCCCCACTTAGCTCTATGACTCTCTCTGACCATTTTCAGACCTTTACCATTCAAGTCAAGAGGCTCCTTCCTCTAGAAATTGTATTAAGATTTGAAAGCGTGTTTCCTAATTTGTTTTAACAGGCTGCAATGATTTCTGTTCATATCTATATACGTGCATTTTTTTCCCAGCATGTAACTCAAAAATAAAAGAATTATATCCATTTCATAATTCCTTCTAAACTCGTATACATATGAATTAAAAAATGCTAATATTGTTACATCTGTCTCATCTAGCAACAGGAAGTAATGATGAGGTCTTGCTTTCTCCCTCACACACAGTAAGGATCAAATTCACATACAAATCTAAGTGAATCTGAAGTTTAAGCAAGCTACCACTTACTTTAATTTCTATCTTCTTACATCCTTCTGATTGCTGTGTTTCTGGCCACACATCTCTTTCAGCCCCTCATCATGCAAATTATTCCATGTTAGACTACTTCAGATTCAGTAAGACCAAGAGGATTAATTTCAGAGCTGATGTGTAAGAAGGTGTAAATTCTACACTGGGGTGTGAGAAGGGACAAGATTTTCCCTGCAGGCTTTGGCTGTCCTCCTCCTGGATTTACACAGAAAAGAATCCCAATCCCTTTATCACTGTCAGGAAGAGGCTGAGGAATCTAGAAGTACACAAAGATAACAGCTTCAATTTATTCATACTCATCTCTTAGTTTGAGCCTGATGTTAGTATTGCATAGACTTGTCCCTTCCAAATTTAAGGTTTTGCCAGGAAATGGCAAGAGAAGTTGTCTCCTAGAGTGATGTCTAGAGTTAAACAAAAATCCCCAAAGGATATATAAAGATATATTACCTCCAGTATAACTTAGGATATCCTCAGATCTCTAAATGCAAGGTACATGAATGTCCAATGACACCTCACTTCATTTTTATCTACTTAAATGGGGAGCTCAATGACCAGAGCTGCTACAGCTTCCACTGAGCCCTGTCTGTTGACAACACACCTGGAAGAAGAAAAATCAAACCATTTATTTAGGTGACTTCTTATAGATGGAGGTTTGAATTTCAGTTTTGCAAGCCTGAATGTTTGCAGATGATATAAAAAAGATGTGAAATAGATATCAACTAAAATCACCTCAATATTTAGATAGTTCCTGAAAGTAATAAAATGCCCCTGCCAAAATGATCAGGCTTTTTACTAGTGCAAATTCAGCCTCCAGGTAACAGGCACAACTTCGGAGATGCCAGTGTAGCTAGCCCTGAGATAAATTTGGACCTGTAAATCCAGTCAGAACACAGAACTCCACAAACATTTTAGACTTTCTCCAGCCTTGCTGAAAAGACCATTCCCTCTGCTCCCACACTTTGCAAGGAAGCAAAAGATGGATGGCAAGCCCTCAGCCTGCTGTCTCAAGTGAAAATTCTCACTGCAATATTTTTGAAATCCAGTAACTTCAACCATTTAATATGCTGGAACCTTTCCCTACTGGGCAACTGAAAATTATCACCACCTAATGATTATTCAGCGACATCTGCAAAATAAGTTTGATGGTTTTGGGCCAGTTTCTCTTGGACAGATGTCAGTATCATAAAGTATGCTATCGTTGGCAGTAGTTGGTATCATTCTTGTCAAACAATCTGCAGTATGGCAAAAAAACAAAAGTAGAACTTACATTAAATTTCCCTTTTGCCTATGCAAGTCTTTCTTCATGTCATAGACACTTTCTCTTACCCCAAACGTTCCTGTACCTTCGAAAAACAGAGGACTCACCAAGGAAAAAGCTCAGGCTCTTCAAGCAGCATTAAACACAGCGTTCTGTGTGTGGATCTCTGCAGAGAAGACACAGACACTAAATCTCATTCTAAACTGTGTTTACTCTCAGTAAATATTTCTTCTTGCAAAAAGCATTGCCATGGCATTGTGCAAAGCTGTATAAACAGTTGTAATTTTGTCCTACTTCTTGATCCTTGCAGCTTGCGTCCAGGTTGCTGAATTGTTCAGTTGTCAAGGACAGGCTTAAAAATTTTATGCATCGGCATAGCATGTGATGTAAGCTCTCATGCACCTGACATCTCACACATGAATAAGTCAGACATGGCTTGTGCTTCACCATTGAATTTAAAGACAAATAAGAGTAGCTTTTCTATGAGGATACAACACAGGAACCTCATGTTTTGCAATTAGGAATTAAAAAAAATATTTTAAAACTCAGATTTTGTTTTTAAAATCTAAGAATCACTGAAACACTGTGTAACTTTTTCTGTGAAAATATATGCACGCTGGGTCCTTTGTCTGTCCTAGATGTGCTGTAATCTACTCCTGATTGACTTAGTTTTTACTTGTCCTATGCCAGTTGTGGTGCTCCTTGTTCTTTCTGTGCTAGCCTCATATAATCCTCTTACGTCACACACTAAAGTGCTGTCACTGTGATGAACTTATTATTTCTCTTAGGACCCTCTAGGTCTACAGTGAATATGGTACTGCAGGACAGGTTAGAAATTTATAAACACCATCATTTTAGACCTGTCACAGTCAAACAACACTTACTAACTCCTGATGCATCCACAAGCAGCAGGCAGTGGCAGAGTAGTTAACAGCTGCAGAAAGTTATCAGTTTTATTTTCCCACATAAGCAGAAGATCAAAACATGTAGAATAACTATCTACTGTCCAGAATTTCCTGGTTCATATTTGTCTACATCCCAAAGCTGCAAACAAAGAATGAGCTCACTTTAGACCTGCAAGCAGCACCCTTTCCACTGCCTTCACAGAAGGCATTTACATTTAACTGTGAAAGTTTGCAAAATTAGGGCCTTAATTTGTGAGATCTTGATAATTTTTCAAAGACAGGCCTCAAATTTGCCCTTCCTAGCCTATTGGCTTCAGTGTGAATTATATATGAATTTCCAGGGGCAAGATAAGGGCCACAGTCATTTCTCTCGTCTTGGTTTCCTGTGATTTCTTTTCATTTATTCCACACCAGCAGTTACAAAAAGTGGTCTGGGGATTGGAATGCTGTTCTGGCAGTGAGCTATAGGAGGTCTGGGTTTGTTAATATGGATAGTCTTCAAAATAAACAGGTAAACTGAATGATACTGGAGGAAAATGATTATGAAAGGAAAAGAGGGATTTATGTCCGGCTCTGACAAACCGCTAATACCAGCTCACTCAACCAACAACTAGTCCACAGCACTTTGTTCCAAGTTCTTTTTCCAGGGAGACATTTCAAGGCAAAACTCCCAGAGAGACAATTACTCTCCCAGAATAAGAGACACAAAAGATATTAGAAAAACTGAAGGCTGATTGAAAGCGAAGATTTTAAAGGGCAGCCAAATTCTTTCCTATGGCAAACTGGGACATAGCTGTCATCTTGTGCCATTTTTTTTCTTCTTTTTTCCCCTCTTTTTTTTTTCTTTAAATCTCCTGGGCTCCTAGTTTAATATCTTCTTTTAAAAAAAGGTTCTTTTGGTTTAATCAGCAAATATGAGGTAAAGACACATTCATGCCCTTCAAAAAAGGTAGTAACGCAAAGAGTTTCCAATTACCCTTTAATTAAAGTATTAATTAATTAACAAAGTGTATTTATGGAATAATTATATAATTTCACACACCATCGATCGTATTTTAAACAAATTCATTTAATTAAGTTGACATGTACACTGCATGCTCTCAGTAGAGTTGTTCTGAGAAACCAGTGCATTTCTGCCTTTAAGGAGATTCAAACTGCACTGGGGAAGTTTACAATGGCCCACAGTGGTATTCAGCACAGAAATGAAGGCACTTCATACTTTTAAGTAAATTTAATACCACTGACTGTATCCCCAAAGGCTAAAGTCCCCTATCTGCATAAAAAGCACTGGGAAGGCAAGAGCAGCATGAGCTTTCTCACTACCAATATCCCTCATTCTGACCTGGAGGGGCTGACTTTAATAAACGGTTAATCATTATCCTCTTCGCCAAGCCTGTTAAGCAGCTTAAGAAGCTTGGCATTTCTGTGGTGGGACTCAGCTAAGGCTACCAAATCATTTCACACAGCCTGCTGAAAGCCATCACATGCAGATAGCACAGTGTGCTGGGGCAGCATTTAAGGAGAGCTCTCTGTGTGTTTGGCACATTTCCCCTCAGAGTCATCGGTTTTGCTCCGCCGCCTGCGCTCCCGTGGGCTTGTGATGGGCTGTGGTCCCGACTGAGGGGATCACCACCTTGGTTTTCCTTCCAGCATCTGCAGTCTGGTCTGTCTCTGTGCTGTGGCCTCCTCCATCCATCCTTACTGTTTCTTTAACTCAGGGTATTCGAAGATCCCTGTTCACAGTTTGGGTATCTGATGCCCATTATAATCTGTTTCTGAAGGAAGGATTCCAAATTATCTGTGCAACTCCTAAGTATTAAATTTATGTGTTTCAAGTGTTCCCCTTTGTTTTGGCCTCTCATTGAAAACTAATGTTGTAGTTGCAGTTTCATGCTCTCCGACTGCCGTATTCCTCACATTTCTGCAGTGGCTTGGTAATAGTTTCTTACTCCCTCACTTGCCAATCTTAGCTTGCTGAACAAGCCACATTAGTAAATCTACTTGCCTATTGCTCATAGTCCCTTTCAGCTTCATAGAAAGGTGTTTTCTGAGCTGCTTTTAAGTATTCAGGGCTTTGGTGAGTACCTATTCCCCGGGAGTCTTTAGCTGCTGTTCTGCAACGCTCTCTACTCACAAACTCCATTCCCACTCCTCCCCACAAAGGACACCTCACAGAGGCCTCTGCTGCTTGGTCAAGGACTACTCTGCACTTTGGAACCAGGCAGCTGCCAGTACTTTCCATCAGATTCCAATATATAACCATACAGTGACAACAGCCACATCTTGTTGCATGTATAACACAAACCTCATGAAATTCATTAAGCAAGCTCAAATTTGTGTAGGCATGTTGCCTTTAAATGATACTAGTGAAGTAACAGGAATTTTACTCATAGGAATCTTGTCCCAGTAATGTCACTGAAATGGGCTATTCATGAATGCGTGTATCAGAAGCTAAATATGAGAAAAGACAATACAATGTCTGGATGTTTGCAGTCATCTATTTCAATCCTTTCTGTTTCCTTATGTCTTTAAAGCAATTTTTTAGGTCATCAGAATCTAAAAATTCAGCTGTCACTCTTTCACTCTTTTGTTCTTGATAAGAGTTTATCCATAATTTAATGAGAGTTGCAAAGAATTGAAGAAGGGAAGAAAAGGAGCCCTCGAACTCCCCTAACCAGCCCCATTCACTTATCCCACTTCCAATATCTCATGACATCACTTGTCAGAACGAGGGCACTGGCTGAAATTCTAAAGAGACTCTTAATGTTGCCTGGATTCTTTATGTTCTGTTCAGTCAGACAAATACAATAAAAACCTGC
Source organism: Dendrocincla fuliginosa (assembly GCA_035047845.1). Lineage (NCBI taxonomy): Eukaryota > Metazoa > Chordata > Aves > Passeriformes > Dendrocolaptidae > Dendrocincla > Dendrocincla fuliginosa. Next base: position 24,333,138 of record JAWWMO010000138.1, read on the forward strand.
AGTAAACATGGTATTTAACACCACAAGTGGTATAGAATTTGAGTTCAGTTTTAGACTGCACGTCTGAAGAAAGCTAGACAAACACAGAAATAAATTATGAGACTAACAACACATATGAGAATATTATCAGTATAAAAGTGCTTCTCACAACTGGGCACCAATTTTTAAAACATTCATTAGAAACCAAGATGAAGGTGATTCATAACTAAAAACACCCAGGAAGATTCTGCACTAGCAAGGCTTGCAAGAGCTCTACCAACTTCTCTTTCCACTGTCTCAGATTCTCCTGGTTTTAAGAGTGAAAATCTGAGCTGGTAACAAACTTCTATAATAGTAGCAATCTGCGCCTTCTGCCACCCAGGCAAGTCTGATTTCCAGATATTTACACCTGGAAAGCGGACAGACCAAGCCCCCTGCTCTTCTTTTTCTTTCACACATGTAAAGTTGTGCGCTTAAATCCATGTTTAGATACCCACATAAGTGGCCTGAGATTTAACTGTGGTAAATGTCCAGCACTTTTTAATGAAATCACCTCCCTTTTTACTTTGTTAAAATTGATTTCTATGCAAAGCTCTTCACACTGCCTCTTTGCAAAAGGCCTTTCCCATTTCTCCCTGTAGATTTCTGAGCATTTTACCCACAACTAAAAGCACCTTCCCAACTGAACAATTCTCAGTCCCTCATAAAGCAGAGCACATTTTCTTGTTCTCACAGCCAATCTCTTTCTCCCATCTCTCCCTTTTTTTCACAGGCTCTGCCTCCTGATTCCCAGCCAGCTCTTGGACTTTCCACACAGGCTGCTTGAGACTGGCCCAGCTTTTCATCTGTAGTAACCCAGAACTGCAATTACCTTTTTTCCTTCACTCTATGTTTCAGCTCCTTTGACTTCAGCCTGGCCCTGGGAGATTATTTCCCCTCTCCCGGTCTGTTCACTATGTCCTCTCTCTCAGTTTTCTCTCTCTGTCTTCTCTGTAAGTCCTAAATCACACCTCTGTGTCCTCCTTGCTTCTCCTCTTTTCCATCTCTCTTCCTCTCTCCAGTTACAACTCTGCAGGCAGGGTTTACGAGCAGGGATCTCTAGTGATGTCCTACAGGAATATGCCTTGGCACACTGTCTGGACTGTTCAAGCCCGACTGCACCCCTGAGTGCCACAAAAACCTCTACACAGTGAGGCAGAACAGGAAAGAAATGCTTTACAGCCACGTTCTTGTATGCTATTTTTTCCTCTCAGCATCTAAGGAAGATTTAGGGGGTAGGGGAGAGGGAAGAGCCTTGATTTACAAACAACAATCAGGCAGGTAAATATTCTGCAGCTAAGGGAATATAGAAAGAGGATATTTAAGGAATAATAAGCTAGAGTCCCCTATGCTTATAACTGAGCTAGCAATTTCAAATCCTTCTGGTGTGTCACCCAGTTACCTCAGTACTAATAATATCATACCTGGAATCCACTTAGCCTTCTTTGGAATTAATTAGCATCATACAGCCCAGGCTGGGTTGGTGAGCTGAGTGCCTGCTGAGAGATGTTTCAAGTTAGGGCACTGATAGCATCAGGTCCCACACTGAGTCCACACATATGAGAGACTAGAAAAATAAACAGCCTCAGCTACATTTTCTTTGTTGGTTGATTCTTGAAGAACACTGATGTTACTGTGATCAAAACTTGGAACAAATACTTAATACTGGTTATACTTGTGTAAGAGATAGGCACAGCTCCTCATTAGCTCCTGTGGTGCATATCCATTGCTGTACCCAGCTGGTGCAAGTGGAGATGGAGCACTTCACTGAGCTGGGTGGCCAAGTCTAGTCCACAAGTGTGAACTGTGCCCAGGATCTTCCCTTCCTCCCTTGCAGCACCGACGACAGAAGTCAAGAGGGAAGGAGCACATCTTTTCTGATGCACCAAGATTTCTGCATTACTCCCAAAGAGGCCTCT
>JAWWMO010000138.1:24335174-24381736 GCA_035047845.1 Dendrocincla fuliginosa
ACTGAGCTGGGTGGCCAAGTCTAGTCCACAAGTGTGAACTGTGCCCAGGATCTTCCCTTCCTCCCTTGCAGCACCGATTCCTGATACGACAGAAGTCAAGAGGGAAGGAGCACATCTTTTCTGATGCACCAAGATTTCTGCATTACTCCCAAAGAGGCCTCTGCTACTTAGCATCATGGTAGAGGCTTAACCTTCTCACAATCTCTTTTAACTATAATGTATGAGTAGTGGTCTCCCTTTAGAGTTTGAAAGCAAGCAAACATCTATTTCTAAAGATTGAGACATATCACTTACTTTATGCAGCTTCACAAAGCAGACAAAAGAATCCAGCACCAAAGAGAAGCAGAGAACACCACAGGAAAATTTTGGCTCCCAAGTTAAAACCAGTTAGAAAACAGAAACACTATTTACTACCTCCCAAACTGAAATTTTGAAGTACGCTTTACATAGCACTAATTTGCTGTGAAGTACTTTGCATTGCACTGCAGACAGGCAGTACAGGAGTGTCACCTATAACTGAGTCCTTAACAAGCTACTGAAGCATCCAAGCCTTAATCACACTCTTTGAAATCATTAAAGATTTGTATGGAGTGCAAAGAGGAGAGTTGTTTTGTGTTGAAAACTACACCTCCTAGTCGCATACACCAATGTAGCAAAAATAACCTGTGTGTTTCCCTATGAAACTTGAGAGCCAGCAAGTTCTGACTGTCACCAAGGATGGCAGTTCCCTTCACTGAGCAGCTTGCCTGCCTGCCTGCCTGCCTCCACAGTAATTTAGCATCTATCATAACAATTGATTACCGAGATGAAGATACTAAACCATTACTTCTCTCTCTCATAACGAATTCAACATATCTCAGGACAATGAACATTTAAACTGCTGATCATATAAATGGTGGAAAACAGTCTGTAACTCATTAACATAGGAAAAGAACAAAAAATATAGACAAGTCTATGATTTTTTTTGTAGTGACAACGCAAGCTACTTGTAAAAAGCTCAGAAGAAAAAAAAAATCTATCTGTACACTTTAAGGATTTTATGCAAGGATTTTTTTCCTTAATAAGTTATGGTTAGTCAGAAAAAGAACATGTCAAAACCCAGTATTTTAATTAAACAGTGTACATTTCACACTGGGTTTGTTTGCTTTTCTGCATATGGATTCCTCTAAGGTCCCTAAAGCTAGCAAACCTGAACGCTTTTAAAGATGTTCCCCTGCAATATGTAATTGAAATTCCTTAAAATATTTAGAGAGTTCTAGAAGGGAATGTGCTGCAGCAATAAATTACTGTAGTGTCATAGTAGCAACGTACAGAGAGGGCAGAGTAGTTTTTTAATTCCTATTCTTACCACTTATAATTTTGTCTATATGCTGAAATTTTTTAGCATTAACTCTGATTTTGCCTTTTGAATGCCTTTTTTTTTCTCCCCTCCACTTCAAAATTTTGTTCAGCATCATAAGCCAGAAGCAGTTCTCTCCTAAAACTCAAAATCTGTCAGCCTAGGACTGAATGAAAAAGGTTAGGTTTGTCTTTTTAAAGGAATAGAAGACTGAAATATCACCATTGGGTAAGAGTATTTCTGTACAGCTTGAATGCTTTTGCCTCAGCCTCTGAGCTTTTCCATGCTGTGCCTTGATCTCACAAGGGACACACAGGTACCCACCTAACTGAGCATGGGGATAGTCCTGTAGAGTCTACACAAGTTCAGAGCCAATCACTTCACAGGATACAAATTCCATTTACAAGATACTTAATTCATAAAGTGGGACCTCTAACATCCCTTCTCATTCTGTATTTCTCAGAATAAACCAGTACACAAATGTACAGAATTTAAATCTTTACTATTATTTCCTAGGTTTATGATTGACGAGACAAATCTTAAACACACAGAGTGGAAAGTAACTGCTCATCTTGCATTTTCATATCCTGAAACAGAAGATCACTTCCCTATCCAGACAGCTTAAAAACTTGGTTATTTGAGTCCGTATTTTCAGATCTTTAGGTGCTCACTTCCTGTGCAGCTGCTTAATGAGGTATTCAAATACAAGAAGCCTTCGTATTACCTGAGAGGCCATTCTGTGCTGTCCCTATTTTGATTGGTTTTCAAGCTTTATCTTTCCTTTTACTCATTCTTTGCTTTTGTTTGCAGGACTTTCCAGGGCTTCCAGCGTCATTTCCTATCTTCTCTGCAATCTGATTTTATGCATTTTAAATAGTTATTGGGCAGATTGCTGCCCTTCCTAGTGGGCAAGGCCCCAGCACCGATGTTGCAATAGGGTGTTGAAGCAAAGCCACAGTCTCTATCTTGGGTGAACCAGTATCTATTTCGTAAAGAGATTCTCTGAATCCCCTGGATGTATACTCACAGCAGAGACTGCTGCTCTGCTATCCTTTACCTTCCATTTAGGAGGAGTAAAAATACAGGGTAGGTGTTAAATGGCTGAGCAGAAATAAATACATTATTTTCTGTCAAATTTTTAATGACTTTAAAAAAAATAAAATAAAAAAAAATTTAAACCCCAAAACAAATCTGCTATAAAGTAAATTTATCTGTATGTATAGCTAAGAGTGCCTGCAGTTTTACTTTAGTATAGGCAATAGCAGATGTTGGGTGGAGCATCACAAGGATTTGCCCTCCCGGTGGGCGGGCCAGGCAGGTACCTTCTCTTTCTTCTTTCTCAGTAACCCCCTGGCATTTCTCAGCATACTTAACAGTGTCCATAACAACAACTGTTTCTTGAAGAAATTTTAATTACAACATTTTTTTGGAACCGTTGGTTGTTTATTGTGGCAAGACAAAGAAGATGGGAGGAAAAGATTCATTGAGAAACACACTTCAAACAGGGCTGAGGGAAAGGTTGCTTTACAATCATTTCTGATGCATAAACCCCCCGTATTAGAGATAGGATGGAAAGGAGAGATCTCAAAAAAAAATTAAAACAATGGTAATGTGGTGCCTGTACCTAGTATTGCTCTCAGAAAAGTGTTAATGCTAAACAAATTACAAGGGAGTTGACGAGGCTGGAAGGAAGATGCACCGGTTCCAGATTAAAAAGAAAAGTAGTAGAAGAATCAACAGTGCTGGAAATTTCTGGCACCCTTAACCATTATGGGCATTTATTTCAGGGGTGCAAACAGTGAAAGCAGGTATTAATGCAAATAAGAGTCAAGACTACATCACAACTTAAGAAGAGCAAACAACAGTGCAGACTGGGATGTGTATTTAAGGGAGAAAAAAACATGGAGGAAGGAATGAGAAACTGATAAGGTATATCGCTTAGAAAAATAGGAAAGAAAAGATCTGCTCAGTTTAAAAGAATGGTTGGATGATAATTCCTCCCCACCCCATTACTGGCATCTGGTACAGAGAATAAATCCAACAACTGTTTTCACAGTGCAAGGTCTTTGTTTCTTTTCTGTGAACAAGTGGTGTAGGTAGAAATCCACATCAATTTTAACATGCTAATTCCATGTGTAGGAACCAGAGTGTATTCTTAATTAACCCTGTAAAGAGCAAACCCAACAGCACTGACAGGCTGACAAGCTATTTAAAGTTACAAATGAAAAAATGGTTCTCAATGAATCTTTTGAGGATCATCTACATTTCAAATAAGTCCAGATTTTAGACAACAAGTCAAGTTTATACCAGTTATGGGGTCACTGTTTCACACGGTGACTTCCAGAAGATATGGACATGCTTCAGGAACTTCAGGATTGTGTCCTCTACCCACTGAGCCACTCAGCACAATCTGAAAATTTCAGGCTCTGTTTGCATTAGCAAACTTTGACACCCATAATAGCAAGGTACAAGTAGACAGGGTACAGCCATTAAAAAAAACAACCCTCAAAACAGTCCAATATTTTGTCATGCCTTACTTTGTCATTGTTAAAAAATCTTTAGGAGTATACTATACTATAGGATGCTTCACAATCAAGAAAGATCCCAGCTGGGGCTTTGATGTCAAGAATATCAACTCCCCATGAAAGAACCCAGAGTAAGAAATTTCAGAGGGGGAAGAAGCACGTTGCAGAAATCTCAAGAAACAGCCTTTCAAAGTGAGACGAGATCACAGCTTTCCATTCTCCTGCAAGTTAATTACTTAACCTCCTAGAAAAAGCAGCAGAAAAAATTGCTTACACATGACCTACAAAGAGCAGGCAACATAGGAGTGAAAAAGCAAATCAGAACTGAGCAAGCTTTTGCTTAGATGCTGGGCAATGGTGGTGGGAGATGCCAAGTTACAGTGTTATTACTGTGGTTAGCACATGGGACACAGATTTCCAAACTGGACTTCTGGACATCAATATAAGAAAGATAAAGAACTGACAGATGCTGAATTTCCATTTCAAAAATAGTTAATCCACTTTAATTTACCTGCTCCAGGTAGTTAACTCCCCTCTGCATGCTCCTGTGCATTCAGTTTATTTCCTCCGTCACACTCCAAATTTCTGTTACTTCTTCAACTACAGAATCTTCTTTGCCTGCCCGTGAGCAGACACAGCATTATATTCAAATTCCTGTTCTCATTTCATTTAGTATTTCAATAAAGCACACCTCTTGTTTCCAGGCTGACAAGTGTGGAGGAGTGGGCAGTGCCATGGAACGCGGCCCACGTACCCAGTGATTTCAGGTAATTTGAAGAGAGAAAGCTATTCAAGGGGGGAGAAAGAGAGGGGGGGAGAGGGAAAAGGGGAAAAGGGAAAAAAAAATAAAAACCACCTTTCTTATGTTTTTCCTCCCTGTCAAAAGTGAAAAGCAAGCATCAAAAGCCTTGCCTTGTGTTTTGTGTCAGCGCTAATTACACCCCTGCTGCTGCCGGCCAGCTCCCAGCGCTGCATCCCACCGAGGGGAAAGCCTCCATCCCTGCAATGGGCAGACCCTGCTCTCCCGCACCAGGAATCCCTCCGAGGGGGAGTGCGCTGCTGTTTTGACAATCCCTTTCTTTGCTGCCTGGCAGAGCTCCATCTCATTTCGGCAAAGGCGGTATTTCCATGCTCTGTCCTATATTCTGCTCCGGCTTTACAGCATCCCCTGCTCTGACAGCCTTTCTCATTTTCAGTAATCTCTCTTTTACAGTCTGTTTCACTGAAACAATGGAAATGTTAGACCCTAAAAACATTACAGGACATGGACACAGAATCTTCACTTCCCTGAGCCTCACTGAAAACGAGCAGAAAATAAGCAGAGTGACGTTCTCCTCCACATAAGTGAGAGTGGCAGATTCCAGCCCTTTGATAGCTGTCGATTTCGAGTAATCCTGGTGGGTACATTTAAATCCTTGTTAAGGGCTTCCACATTCATTAAGAATAAATCCAGTAGCTATTTGGCTGTGTAATTATTAGGGATAATTTGCAATTAAGCAATTGGCCTCTGACGAAGGGACAGATAATTGATCAGCCTGGTCTGGCATTTTAGAATGGGGTGGAGGGTAATTAAGTAAATCCAGTCAGCTAAATGTCCTCCTTCCCACTACATCTTTTCCCACCTTTAAATGCAAACCAGACCTCATGCAGCTGTGCAGGCCATGGGAGTCTAAGCCTATTAAAGAAATCTTTTAATGACTGTAAAACTACCACTAATTGAAATAAAAATATTTTCACACTATTTTCACATTGTGCAAATGGATCCAAAAATAGTTCTTAATGCAATACATGGTGCACAAACTGCTCTGCCTGACAAGTGCAGCATCTAATTTGCACTAATTAGCCCAAAGCGGGGGCAGTGTGAAATTAACATGATTCATTAATTCTGTGGTTTATGTTTTACATATTGTGTGTTTACGTTTCAAAACTATTAGGTTCTCTGATACTCAACAGGCCACACTTGTGAAATTATCAGGTTCAAGAAGTTCACCCCACAACTCTTTGGGTGCATTCAGATTTGATTTCTGGATTTGCAGCTTGTCTAGTTGCTTCAACACAACTGGTTGCTTTTCTATTACATGGTTTCTTCATTTGTCCTAGTCTTGGCCTCAGCTTCTTTCTGACTAATTACTCTTTTGGGTGGCTCAGGTCACTGTGGGATAAGCATGAACAGAGCAGCAAGTGAAGAAGCAATTTTCAAGAAGCAATTTTCAAACTACTTTATGTACTAAAAAAATTTTAATAAATCCTTCGTATCGACAAAATCTGAAGTTTTCATGATGCTGTTCCAATATTTGCTCCCATAATGATATCAGGAGATGTTCATTAAAGATCTAATCCAGAGCCCCATGAAAGTCAACACAGACTTCCACTGACTTCATAAGGCATAAATACGCCAGCTTCTCTTTATGCTGCAGAACACAGGACCCCAAGAATTGTAGCACCGGCCAAGTTGCCTTACGAAATAAGTTACCTTCAAGTGAATTATGCTGAAAAGCATTTTAAAATATATCAGAAATGTAAATATTATATTTCTGCAAATTAAGGTGCAACAATTGTATTTACGTTTTTGGACATACTCGCCATGTCAAACTTGGTCCATTGCTTCCTGGGATACAGATTACATTTCTACAAGAAGCCAGAGCTATTAAACTGAGAATGAGGTGTAATATTGAATATACTATGAACTTTGTTTACTTGTTATCAATAATGATTGGCAATGAAGAGAGCTCTAAAAATCCAGCAGACACATTGTAAATGTCGTCTGTCCTCACTCAGAGGTGGTGGCTGGCCTACCCCTAAAAATACCTCTTCAGTAGTCTCAGAAATATGGCAAAAAGATGTGCTGAGACTTACCCATCTCCCACACTCAAGAGAAACTGAGGCTGTTTTCCATACCTGAAGGTGCTAGACAAGGTACCTTGAGGCATGAAAGAGCAGTTCCCATAACTGGTCTGTGAGTGGCAGGACAGTGGGGCACACAGGACACCTGGATGGGACTGTACAATGTACAACAAGCAGGCAGTGGGCACTAGAAGTCTGGTAGAGCCAGGAAGGCAGCACAGGCAGAAGTCTGGCCCCTCAGAGAGTTGGAAGCACCTCAGCAAAGGTAAGTGGAAAAGCATTACAAACTGAGCTTTCTCAGCAGGGGTTCCTGGAGGAATAGGGTAGGAAGCGGTCATTTGAGGTTCCTCATAAAAAAAAGGGGGAAACGGAGGAAGCCTCTACAGTGACAAAGGGTAACAAAAGAGAAAGCAGACATTTTCAGTCATACAAGCCTGACAAAAACTAATGCTCTCTATATTATCTAAAGTAACCTGCAAATGTTGTTAAGAACCAACTGAGGCAGAAAACAGACTTTGGAAGATTCGCAGGTTCTACAGTTTAAAAAAAAAAAAAAAATTAGAAACAGCCACTTTGAGGGCACTTTTCATCTTCTATTTAAGTTTTCTGAATTTTTTTCCCCAGTATAAAAACTGTGTGTTTTTTTGGCCAGTAGTCAAAGTCAAATAATGAGTAGAAGTAATAGGACTATTTTCTTCCTCGTAGAGACAAACTAACCTCAGGCTGGTCCCATGTTGCAGATCAGAATATGGCCATACCTGTTCCCTTGCTGAAAATAACAGGGACAGACCAAATACATATACATAGCTTCATTTCTAGCAAATGTCTTATTAAGACAAAGCCATAATTTAAAAAACATAGAAAACTGCTTACACACAAATCTTCCATTTAGCAAGATTTTCTGATTGGCTGTGCACCTTTAAATGACTTATTTGTGTCAGTCTGTTTCAGGATATATCTGGAGCACACAATGTCATGAAGAAGTGCTATTTGATTACAGTGCAGTACTTTGTGTGGCTTTTAGAAAGCAATAAATTATAGCATTACCATGTACCATGCATAACATCTCTATGCCACTTAGCAAGTATGAGGCCAAAATGAACACTCTAACCTTGAAAATACATGATTAAAGTGCTGCCTCGTGGATTGATATACAAAATGGCTAAGTTTAGTGATCCTTCATATCTTGGTTCCCTTGCGAGCACAAAGGTTTCTGATGTACAAGGCTCTGCCAGCCATTGCATGGGGCATAAAAGATGTGATGCCTCAGGAGTACTTGGGCTACTTGGAGTAAGAAAAGGCACTTAGAAGAAAATTTGTATCCTTTGGTAAGGTGCAGACACTTTCCAGCATAAATTTAAGCCTGTTCTTAAAAGTCATAGCCAGGGAAATGTCCCTACAGGTAAACAGTATGGTACTTGAAATACCCTAAATCAAAGCTGGACCAATACAGAAACAAGGGGTATCAGTTTAGAATGTAAGGAACTTCACTGCTACAATCAACTGACTAAATGCCTCACTATTAAAACAGAGTCTCTGTGCACCTTGAAATAACACACAAAGATTTTTCTAGACCTATTAGAAGCACCTTATAAGTAAAAGGAAGTATAAACTCAAAGCATTGTGTCATGTAGGAAAGCTACAGCACCAGCTGTTTAACACAGAAAATGAAAGCAGCACTTTTTCTGATATACTTTTATCAATACTTTTGCCAGAATAAGAAGTTCACTCACATTGTCTATGCCCTAAAGTCACTTTTTGTTTGAGTGACTCAACCATCACTGACTCCAATGTGCTGTTTCTGTGGATACTCTAAACATGACTGGCCTACAGCCAAACACTTGATATATATTAAATGAGCTACATGACCAAACAGTACTGCATTTGTTTTCATGTAGATAAACTCAGACTACGTTCCTGCACTGTTCTGATTCTGTTTAATTCTGTGAAGAAATTAAATCTCTCTCGAGGTACCCTTTTACCTTTTCAAATGCATCTTTTAATTCCCAGAAGTGCCTGCTTAAAAATGATCATCTTTATCTGGATATGCAAGTGCACATTTTATGGGCAGTAGGCCGTTATTGTTATAGCTGCACATCTACGGATGTGTGTGCCTGTCTATTTGACTGCTAGCAATACATAGATGGTCCTGTGTCAGGGTCTGCTTGAGACTCAAACATGAGAAATGGGGTATATTAAAATCTGGTATTTGGAGGGCAGGGGGGTGTTTGTAATTCCACACTATTCCTTTCTACTGGGAAACTTGTAAAATCTCACTTGCAGTCCTGGAAAGGATTTGCACAGCTCTAATAGAAATGCTAGACTAAGATAGATGGGTCTGGGAGTGTCACATGGCCTTCCTGAGCATAAGTTATGTTACTAAATCAGCATATTGATCTGGGAACACAGCGTCCTGGAATTCTGAAAATGTCAGGCACAGTCTCAGTGCTTCACTTCTTTAAAATCAAATTAATTTAGCCAGCTTACTCTGGAGAAGAAATGACTATGTCAGATCTATGCAAACAGCAGCGCGTTGAGCACTCCAGATCCTACTGCCTTTGACCAGTTTGAAAGGAAGCACCCAAAAGGAAATAGCAGGGTTATCATCTAGTTCTCCCTTGGTGGAAAGAACCACCACCACAGGTAATGTGGGTCTCTCCTTATGTGAACTCAGGCGTCCCTGGGTCTCACAACTCTCCACGGATATTTGGGGATTCCCAAAATGGGGGATAGTCAAAGGGGTTAAGAAATAAAATTTTATGATTACATGTGATGATACTAATACATCTATCTTACCCATGGGGTACATTTGAGATTAAAAGCTCAGATACCCTACGCCCTTGCACTGTGATCTCCAGTTCTGTATGCGTGTTTAATCAAGCATGCTAATCCACAAATGCATGGTCAGGGGTGCAGTATCTGGTGTGAATAGAACACTTTCAGCAAGCAGGGCCCATGAGCATGAATAAATCCGTAGCCATTAGCCATGTATATTTAGTTGGTAGAATAGTTATGTATTGGCACAAATTACTTTTGGGGAAAAAGGGAGTCTGCCAAAACACATTACACCATGTGGACTTTTTCTTCTTACCTGACTTGACTAAACATATAAGGCAAGCATACACTGTATACAAGGAAAAGGAGTAACTGGAAAGTCTCAAAGAACAAAACTGATCTATTTCCTTGACTAGAAGTACCAACACATCCTGTTCTGACTCCACAAGACATCACACATGGCTTTGATTCCTACACCACCAGGACCAGCAGCAGCATGGGAGCCCCAAAGAGATACAAACTCCACCCCTGCCCTGCCATACGCAAAGAGTGGGGCTGGAGAAGCTCTACTGGTAATCAACCCTACAGACCCTGGTTCAGCTCCCTGGCAAGGGAGAGGCCATTACAACAGAGGCCAGATGCAGACCACTCACTCCAACCTCCCACAGCTCCTTGTGCAGGCTCCCTGACCTACAGGCTTGTTTGATCAATGCTATTACAGACATCTTCTTCCGGGCTTTGATGTACTGCAGCTGAACACCCCTTTTCTATGTTGAAAAGCTCATTAAAACTAGAGGTGACATAGGCATCACTACAGGGATCTGAGGGTCACCTAGACAGGGACAGATATATCAGGAAGCTGCAGCCAGAGAAAGAGACAGTAGGACCTTGTGTGACCTGTACCCTTTGAGGATGAGGTGGGAAGGCTGTTATCTACTGCAAGTGAAAAATGTACAGCCACAACTTGCTGATACTGTGAACTAGGAAAAGAGGGGTGAAAAAAATCTTGAATATGTTATCAAGACAACTGCAGTTTCTTCACTAGATTTCAGCAGGAAAAAATCTGTACAAAGGCAGTCTGGCAGCTGCCCTGCCCTTCTTCTCTAAGGCAATGATGAAATATAACCACCCAAATTTCCTGCTAGCATAAACTGGAAGATTCATATTATTCGTGTTTGAAATAGGATTATGCAAAGGAGAGCTGCATTGTAAGTTGTTTGATGGGGAACTGGGAAAAGCAGTTCTAGGTCCCAGCAGGCGGAAAACTCCTTCAAAATAATATAACAAAAGGTGATGATGTTTTCTCTGGAAAACATTATACGTGGTGAAATTCTATTTAGCATTTACAGAAACTCAGCAAAAGGGAATACAGATCCTAGGAACTTATTAGGTACAGTGAAGAGAGTGGGTAGCAGCCAATAATGAACAGCATAACATGCAGCACAAATACCTGTGTCCACTCCAGCTAACACAATCACCTCCCTCACACACCAGTCCCTTTTCGTTTGCTCCTTTTGTCCCTCAGAACCAACCCTTGGCTTCACTACATATAAAAAAGCCTTAATGTGCATCAAGCCAGCCTTAGTGTATGCTTTCTGCTTCCCATTTCTCATGGAAGTGGGAGTGGTACATGACATCACCCAGGACCCTGAAATTTATGCCCTCTCCTTTTCCTGCATGAGTAATAACTCATAGTCTCAACAATTCTGCTGCATTTCGTAATGTTTCTCCATATCATGGTTTAACCTGCATTGGCAATTAAGCCCCATGCAACCACTTGTTCACTCTCCACCAGTGGGAGGGGGGAAAGAATCAAAAAGTAAAAGTGAGAAAATCCACGGGTTGAGATAAAGACAGTTCACAGAATCAGAGAATGGCTTGGGTTCGAAAGGACCTTAAACATCATCTAGTTCCAAGCCCCGCCATGGCCAGGGACACCTTCCACTAGACCAGCTTGCTCAAAGCCCCGTCCAACTCAGCCTTGAAAATGCAGCACAAATGCAAAGGAGATCTAGATTGTAGGTTGTTTGATGTCAAAGCGGCAAAAGCAGTTCTAGGTCCCAGCAGGCCAAAATCTCCTTCAAAAGCGTATAACAAAAGGTGATGATGTTTAAAAGGTAAAGCAAAATCTGCATGCAGGAACAAAAACAAGGACTTCATTCACCGGTTTTCATGGGCAGGCAGGTCTTCAGCCATCCTCAGGAAAGCACGGCTCCATCACACGTCACAGTTTTTTGGGAAGACAATCATCTCTCCGAACAACATCCCCTTCCTTCCTCTTCCCCCAGCTTTATAGGCTGACCAGGGCACCATATGATGTGGAATATTCCTTAGGCCAGTTACAATCTGCTGTCCTGGCTGTGTGTCACACAATATTCTGAATTGGAGGGGACCCAAAAGGATCATCGAGTCCAACTCTTAAGTGAACGGCCCATATGGGGATCAAACCCATAACCTTGGTGTTATGGGCACCATGTTCTGACCTACTGAGCTAATCTCATGGTACCTTCCCAAGACCTTGTGCACCCCAGCCTCCTTGCTGGGGTGAGGAATAGAAAAGGCCTCAAGACTCTGTGCAAACACTGCTCCACAGTACATAAAACATCCCTATGTTGTCAACACCACTCTCACACTAAATCCAAAACACAGCACTGTACCAGCTACTCAGAAGAAAACAAACTCTATTCCAGCCAAAACTAGGACACTCCGTATCTTCCCTCAGCTAAGTGGAAGGCAATTCCCCAGAAAAGGCTTCAATTGCACTGTCGGGAATGTTCTCAGTTTTGGCTGCTCAGGCATACAGAAATGTTCCAAAATATCATTAAATCAAAGCTAATCAGCTGGCTCCCTGTTTGTCTCAAGACACTGTTCAGACTTCTTCATGTAAACCCCTGCATAGATTTGGCTTAATCTGTTTCACAATTCTTTCCTTTCCAATTCCTCCGCTTATCTAATAACGCTTTTTCTTTGTCATTTCCCATACCCTTTCGACACAGCCTTCCTGTAAGTTTTCACCTCATCTCACCATTGATTTTCAAGCCCTGTCTGAGGATACATTCCTTTTCTCCTCTGTGTCTTAATATCTCTCCTTGAAAAGCAAGATCTATTTCAGCTCTGCTGCCTTTATGAAGACAGGGAACAACACAAGCGTGCTCCAGCCACACTTGTGTCCTAGCCAATGAGGGCATTGCTTACAGGATAAATTGAGATGCCACAACACAGTCATTCTCCTCTGAAGCTTTATATGCTCCTCGGGTGGTCTTGCGCTGGACCCTCCACACAAGCCCAGATTTTAAAAATTGCAAGTTGCTTTTGATGCTACATTGCTTAGATCTCACGTTGAATATGATAAATCATTCCCGTTCCCTAGTCCTAATTATTTTCCCTTCTATATTGCATAAAAGAAGCTGGTATTACCATAAAATATGAAATCCCAAGGTCTGTATTTCGTATTTCTTACTTCTCATGCCCTTCCCCCACGCACACTCACACATTGAACCTCCTTTGTAGGCAGTCATGGATTTCTATCATCTGAGGATCAGAGCACTGTGCATTCATCAAGAAGGGTAAAATATTCACAGGAAGAGACTACAAGATGAGGAAGAGGTCCAGAATGCATAATGTGTGTCAGAGGAACAGATGTACACAGAAAATAAAAGTTCTGCAAACTGCAATAAAAATTTCCACCATGACAAGATCTGTGCATTTTTCCATGGCTGTCATAGATTTCATGGAACCAGTGAAATCTAGACATTTTCAGAAATCCCATGAAATTTACCTTTTCACTTGAATCCACATAAGATAGGAATTTTTCCATAAGAGCCCCCATAAAATTGGTGTATTTTCTTAGAACACCCCTTGAAATTATATAGAATATTGCAGTTTCTTTTAGCCTAGCCTCTCATTGCACACCTTAAAACTACAGCCTCAGCTATTGACTTTTTGCATTTCTTCCTTCCAGAAAAATAGGTTATCCAAAACTACAATAGGAATGAAAATACTCTCCTATAGGAAAGAAATTAGAAGCCCTCATAAATGTATTATTATAATTAGCAGAGACAGTTTTAATTTATACAGTCAATTGTTACCAGCTTGAGAGTAATCTCACCTGAACACTCTTCTTTTAACGATGGAAAAATTGACATCACAGAAACTGTCATATATGAAAATGTGCACAAGTTTCTAATGATGCTCCTCCTTCACTTATTTTACAGAAGCAGAAAAAGGATGAAACTACCACTCTGGCACCTGACCAACACTGAAAAACTGCAAGTGAGAAAGTGCCACCATAAACAAGAACTTTGGGAGGTAAATAAAATGTGGTCAATTTATTCTCTAAACATACTATTTGCTAAAATAAATGCTCATCTCTAACAAAGAGGAGCAGATGCTGTGGCATAAGTGTTCATTAAGTTCGCAGGGTGACAGCTGAGCTATTTGTTCTGGTTGAAAACAACTCAACTCAACACAACAGTTCAAACCCTACCTTACACAAGTTGGTCAGCAGGCATCCCAGATCACAACCCACCTCAGGTCCCATTATGGCAGTTAGTTCCATTCACACTTCAACAAGACTCCTGCCCAAGTAAGAACCAAAAATCGAGGTTCTTTCCATAGTCTCCAATTAAGCCTCGATCCAGAGGCAACAGAACCACTGATGACAGCAGGATTTAACTTTGGCAGTTGACCTAAACTCAAGAGATCTCATGGAAGGCAAAAATAAACAATTTCAGAGATTAGTATTGCTGCTGAGAAACTTCTACAGGACACAGATGCCAGTGGAGACAAGGAAGAGAAGATGTAGTAGGCAGAAGATAATGGCATAAAAAGAGCAGATTATAATGCCCTTCAATAAAACAGAGGTCTTCAAATTGATTGGGCACAACTTCAACTCATGATTCTTACATGGCCACTTGCTCACTCTCTGAATCACTAGACAGTCATTTCTGAGAATGCAAGAACAGAAGATGAGGTACCAAAAGGCTGAAAAAGAGCAAACAGAGTATCTGGTTCTACAAGGGGGAGGGAAACACAACTAAGGAGTTACAAGCTAGTCAACGTGTCTTCAATCCACAGAAAGACACCAGAACAAGTAACCAAACTATTTGTAAGTATCTAGAAGATAACATGGAAACAAATAGCAGCTAGTATGGATTTCTAGAGAATAAATCCTGTCAAATCAATGTAATTTCCTTCTGCCACATGGTAACGGGCCTTGTGGCAGAAGCAGAGCAGGAGATATGTTTCTTGATTTAGTAAAGCTTTTGGTGCTGCCTCAGAACATCACTCACATGCACACCAGGAAAAGTCTGAACAAAATTGCAAGACAGGTACAAAAGTGTTTGGACATAATGTGTAGAGAAAGTTATCATTTGCCTATAGTTAAAACAAACCATCCAGGGGGATCTTCAGAGAAAGGAATTCTTGGGAAGGCAATTTTAAGACTTTGAATGCATAAAAGCTTGTCACACACAAGGTTCTTACATGTTAGAAAGTTTGAAGAATAACAGCTTTATTTTGCAGCAAGATGGATGCAGGTCAGACATTACAGAAAAACATTTATAATAATGAAATAGTGAAGCACTAGGATGGAGCCTGAGAAAACTATTGAATCTGGAATCTCTATCACCAGATGTTTTTAAGAACAGCCTAGGAAAAAATTCTATGATGAATGACATAAATATAACCAATCCTGCAGAAGGGGGACTTCTTGAGGCCCCTTCCAGCCTTATTTTTTCTAAATGCCAAATCTCCTCCCATGTTCTAAGGCCTCAAACCACCAGAGTATATAAACATACAAGTAATCCCATTGACTTCAAAGCAAGTACACATGGGATTTAAGCACACACACACACACACACACACACACACACATATATATAAGTAACTTGCCAGATCAGAGTAGCCAAAGGAAGTATCTTGCAAAAGTAATTGCATTTGTTAAAACTCCCCTAGATATATACCAGCATTATACTTAAAATGTGGTTTCCTGAATTTCAGTGCTTGTCTATAGAAGAACACCATGGATTTGTGCTACAGCTTTCTAAACAATCGTTCATTAGCATGAACCTTGTAATATGGTGTCTGTTTTCACTGGAGCAGGCTGGGGCTGGTGAAAAAAAAAGGAAGAAACAGGCAAAAAAGGTCCAAATGGGGAAATAACATGCTGAGAATGGCAGTTTTTTCTACTCAAACCAGCACTGGTGTTTTTTTGTAAGCCAGGTTGCATACAGACAGTTTCAATATGTAGTATCTATAATGTTGATGACACTAGATTATAAACAAGTACAGAAAAGGGGAAAGCTTCTTCAACTGTCTCTCATACCTCCTTCCATTTGCTATCACCAAATATTTTATTGTATGCCAATTTTCAACAGATATCATTGGAAACAATATTTATTTAGCAAAAAATTCAGTAAGATTTGCTATAAATTATTAACCACCCTCCTCCGCGGTCTCTATCGTATTTCTATCTTTTTTCCAGGGAGTATCGGTATGTGTGTGAGTCTTACCTATCAGATCCAAACAACATCAAGTACCATTTCACTGTACGGGATAACTGTGGTTCAATGCTATTTCATTTGACCATTGCATTGGAGTTGAGACTGGCACGTATGCTACAGAAGACTGAAGGATACTTTGGTATGCCTTAAGAACTAGTTGGGCAGGAAAAACACATTAGAGACTGAGCCTTTCCCTTGCCCTGGCTGTAACCATTGCCCTTGACCTGCTAACCATTTGTTTTGTCCTTGATTCACACAATAAATCCTTCTATAAAGATAAGGTGCACATATTATAAGCACTTACAATTATATATACCTCCATCTTTTTCAGAGCTGGCAAGACAGTGGAAAACAGAAAAAGGGAAATGTAGCAGCCATTATTAAAACAGGAAGAAAGGGAGATGGGGGCACCTCCAGGTTGGTCAGTCTCACAATTGTGCACAAAAATATAATGGAGCAGATCCTTCTGGAAACTATGCTAAGGCACATGGAAAACAACGCAAGGATTGGCAACAGCCAACATGTCTTCACTAATTTTAAATCATGACTGACAAATTTGATGGTCTTCTATGATGGGATTATAGCACAGATAGATGAGGGAAGAGTGAATTAAGTCATCTACCTGGACTTGTGCAAAACACTTGGCACTGTCCAGCTCAATATCTTTGTCTCTAAACTGCAGAGACATGGATTTGATGGATGGATTATGTGATGGATAAGGAATTGGCTGGATGGTTGCGCTCAAAGAGTTGTGGTCAATGGCTCGATGTCCAAGTGGAGAGCAGTGATGAGTGGTGTTCCTTGGGGATAGGTATTGGTTTGGGTGCTGTTTAACATCAGCAGGAAGGGATGTCATCCAGAGAGACCTGGACAGGCTTGGCCAGTGGGCCTGTGTGAACCTCATGAAGTTCAACAAGGCCAACTGCAAGGTCCTTGCACCTGGGTCAGCACAACTCCCAGTATCAATACAGGCTGGGCAGGCAATGGATTGAGAGCAGTCCTGAGGAGAAAGCTTGAGGATGTTGGTTGATGAGAAGCTCAACATGGATCAGCAGTGTGCACCTGCAGCCCAGAAAGCCAACTGTATCCTGGGCTACATCAAAAGCAGTGTGACCAGCAGGCTGAGGGAGGTGATTCTGCCCCTCTACTCTGCTTTGGTGAGACCCCACCCAGAGTACCGCATGCAGCTCTGGGGGTCACAGCCTAAGAAGGATGTGGATCTGTTGAAGTGAGTCCAGATCAGGTCATGAAGATGCTCAGAGTACTGCAGCGCCTCTCCTATGAAGACAGGCTGAGATAGTTGGGATTGTTCAGCCTAGAGAAGAGAAGGCTCCAGGGAGACCTTACAGCAGCCTTCCAGTACCTAGAGGGGGCCTACAGGAAAACTGGAGAGGGACTTTTCATAAGGCCCTGTAGTAACACGACAAGGGGGGATGGCCTCAAATTGATAGAGGGCAGATTTAGATTAGATAAAAGGAAGAAATTCTTGAGGGTGGTGAGGCACTGGAACAGGTTGCTCAGAGAAGCTGTGGATGCTCCATCCTTGAAAGTGTTCAAGGCCAGGTTGGATGAGGCTTTGAGCAACCTGGTCTAGTGGAAAGTGTCCCTGTCTGTCCTAGTTACAGATGCTGGGACCAGCTTATCACTGTGTGTGTGTAACCAAAACTATGCATTTTATACCCCCTATGTCACTTCTGGTAGACTGGTAATAACGGATCATTTGTGGCTGCCCAGGGCACACCTGACCCCTCAGGCTACAAGCTGGGTGTTAAAGAACACTGCAAGACAGGGGAGTGTTCCTGTCTTCACACCAATGACTCAGCTGTGATAACTCCCCTCTGGGGAGGCATTAACACCTTCACACCCAGCCTGAGGGGTCATGTCTGCTAATGGGCTGTCAAAAATTCCAAAAATATCCCATGACTCACAGAGTTAAATCACCCATTGTGAAACTCCCTGCCCTGGGGAAGGTGCTGGGCATTCCCACCTGAACCTGAGCGTATATAATCTTTGGGTTTTAGGACTTCTGGTACCACTCATGGTACCAGAGGATCAGAGTATCCTCTGGATCCAGAGGACCAGAACCTCAACAGGACTGTGACTGCCACTCTCAACAACACTGCAATCATCATTCTCACCAACAAGTTTCCCTTTCCTTTTCCTTTGTACTCAGGGGGACCATGTGATGCTCAGCACAGAGCTTAATGAAATGAACACCATTCTGTTCATGCCCCAGGGTGCTGGGTTATACATCTGTTTTTATGGGTTAAAACCAATTTTTTTCTCTGTATCATTGTATTTATTGTAATCTTTTTAATAAATTGCAACTCTGGCTTACAATCTCTCTGGAGTTGCGTTCATTTCTCCTGCTGGCTTACCTGTAAACCAGCACACTGCCCATGACAGGGGGTGGAAACTAGATGATCTTTAAGGTCCCTTCCAACCCGAGCCATTCTATGATTCTATAAAATTACATTCCCAAGCAACAACACATCCTTCATGAACAAACGCCTGATTAAAGACAAGGCACTTCTGTGATCTCTGGAGCCCTGTGTAAACCAGCTCTCTTGGATGGGGAGAAAAGTGGATTTTCAGAGTATGAGATCCTATACACACATACAAGGATTACCTCCAACACAGCCTCCCTCATCAGTCTAAACTCTTGAGTACTCTTAGAACCAGAGGCACCAAAATGCTGCTCCAAAGTAGTAAGGATATCACACAGCCAAAAGTCATGTCGTCTAAGGCTGTGAAAGGAAAACATAAAATCTGGAACTGCATCTGGAAACAGGCAAGCAGCCACCAGGGTTGCTGAAACACTGCTCTTATGCATAAAGAAAGTCCTGTAAAAACAGAAAAATCAATGCATTTCTGAAGTTTTTTTCAGGTACAGGTTAAGACAAGTTTCCCAGGAAACCATGAATTCCCATAAAGGTGGGAAGAATCTTGACTGCAAAGAACAACAAGCTGATCCAGGTACAGATGGAGAGCAAATGCACCAGGACATGGAGAAAACCCCCTGCCTGCATCCAGCTCTGCCAGGTCCCACATGAACCACCAGTTCCTTCTACCCTGTCTACCAGCAGCTTTGACTTGGCTTCTCAATTCCTAGCAGGGGAAAACAAACAAACATAAAAGAACTCTCCACCTCCCCAAAATGCAGAAACAACCTTCAACAGCTCTTTTGTCGGGTTTATCTTTATCTGAAAATACTGCCTGTGAAATGCGCAGCCCCACACAGAACGCCTTCTGCCACTCATGTCCCCCTTTAAAAGCCTTAGCAAATGCTTAAAGCAATTGCCTGCCCTGTGCTCGTGCCCCGACATAAGAATTTCTTGTTTGCTTCCAGAAATGATTTAAGGGTTTGCTATCCATTTTGGAGCAGTATACTTTTAACATATTTTATTATTATGACTTACAGTCAAGATGCAAAAACAGAACAGCTCACAGAACTATCATTTCAATCCACTGATACTTCATGTTTCACACAGCTAATACAATCTTTTGACCTACCAATCCAAATCATGTTTTAAAGCTTGAATGGCAAGAGGCTGGCTGTTCAGGGCTGCTGATACAGAAAGCCCCTGTATAAATCACAATATCACAGAAGTCACGAAAACTGTGAATTTTGGTGTCAGCTGTGAAAATATTCCATCTGGTTTCTGTCTTGTAGAAAAATGTTTAAAATCTGTCTAAGTACAGGAAGTTTATTTTTGCTTCCTCAGTGCAGCAGAAGTAAGCAGTGTAAAACTGGTGAATAGCGCCTCAGAGTTCTGATATTGCTCCAGGTGCTTGTGAGGTTTCCAAAACAACATTTTGGGTTTCATTCAGACATTCAGCTGTACTACTATTTAATTTCATGCCCTTAATCCAGATGAAGCAACTCTCCAAGTGCATTTCTAATAGTTACATTTAAAAATATAACAAAAGTGATAATAGGCCTCATAATATCAATCAGCTAAAGTGAGCTCTGACAGCATATTCTGGGCAGGGGGGCAGTGTTGGGAATACATCTACATCAATATGCATTTGCGTGCCCTATACATTCGAACCCTACTAGCAGTAAGCAACTAGTAAAGCCAGTCCATCCCCATGAACATCTGCTTGCAGATTCTAGAGTTTAGGCAGCCAGTTTCAGAAGGCTGGGGGCCCTGACTCTTTATGTAGCTCTTGACAGGGACTGATTTGATGCTTTCAGGTTATTACTCTTTTTCATTTAGGTCATTCATCTATTTAATGGAAACTGTATAGAAAAATTATGATAAAAAATTACACAAGAGATATATTACTTTTTAAATCCCCATCACTCCATCCCAGCCAGTGTGACATTCCGCATTCATTTTATTTATACTGTGTCACCTCCCTGAGATCCCAAACAACTGGAATCTCTACATAGTATTAGTTAGACCCAGTATAAAAAAAGAGCAAGAAGCCAACATGAGAAACAAAAAACCCAAAAACAGCAGTACAAGAGAAATTCAAGTTTTCCAAGGACCAGGCTTTTCAAAGATACTTGGAATAGGCTCAGAACTGTTTTCAATGAAGCTGCAAAAAGACCAGCACCCCACTGGATTTAGTTTGCTTACCCCCTTTTGTTTCCACTCCACCAAAGGCCTCCCTTCCTCTGGCACTCCAGCAAAGGCTTTAAGTGTGTGGTCAGGTGGAGGAGCATTTCATAGCTCATGGGGATGGGGTTTGGGTGGGGGAGCCTCATAGCCCCTCCTAGGCCATACACCTGTGGGGGGACTGTCAGGAATCAGAGGAACTTTTGAAAGATTTGATAATTTAATGAAAAATTGAAAAACCTATGTAAGTCTTGTCAGTCCTGGGTTCCTGCCTCATAGCAAGACCTTTAAAACAAGGTATAAACTCCCTCTTCTTCAATCTGAAATGCCTCCCACAGGAACAGCTCATTGTCACACACATTTTAATCCATGGGTAGAGGTGCTGGTCCTGCAGCTCTGTACAGCAAATAACTCTCCTGTTTCCAATCTTCTGTTATCTGGCTGTCTTTTTCCACGCCTCCACCCACTCTAGCTGGTGCTTTGTTCTCCAGGGGATTGTTTTCGCAGAGGGCAAAAAGTGACTGGAGCAGGCAGGAAGCACCTACCAGAGCTGCTTTTCTTTTCCAGGTGGCTCCCAGGTTTTTTTTCTTTTCCTACTGCACTTTGTGTACAGGGGAATCAAGGGTAAAGAGGCCTTTAAAATATAGTAGGGAACTGCTGTGGTGATTTCAAGTGGGAGCATGCAATTGCTATTTTTGATTGTGTTAACCCAGGCATAATTATGTAATTATCCACAAAAATTTAGTCAGAGTTTTGCATATCTAAATCATTAACTTTAACAATTGACAGGCTGCTTTGATTAGTATTTTCACAGACTAGCATAGCATACATTTGTCAGCTTTCCTATGATTAGTTGCAATTTGGAATTTGTTTATGCAAAATGTTTTTATTGCTTGTTTGGGGGGGAGGGAAAAAAAGGAGGGCAGAGAAGACATGTTTATCCTGTCAGGATCGCCTACAGAACTTACTGGGGATGCTGCAAATGTATTGCTGCTGTGCTTTAATGTCATTAACTTGGTGAACTGATACAGCAAACATTGGCTTGGGTTAGCACCTTTTGCCATACAATATCTTTGATTTTTTAATCAAAATTTCAGTAAATGAATTCAGAAGCAGCTAGCACTTTATGCAACATCATATTTTAAGTCTATTGCTTTCCAGAAACAATAACTGGTGCACCATGCAATCAGTGTAAACATTTTAAAATGTTGCTTGTGTCAAATACTATAACGCCAGGTCAGCCTTTTCATTCAGCATTGTAATCAATATCATAATTTAAGATGCAGTTTGTTAAGCTAAGCAATAATAAATGGTCCCATCCCACACCTGCTAGTGGATCACTTTCTGCATTAAGCTCACTGAAAGAGAAATCCAAAAGCCACACAGTTCAGCCTTCACAAAGCAAACCCTACTGTAGCCAAATTGTGTTGACATGAGGCAGAGCAGTGACTTTGAAGTACTGTGGTGTGGAGTCTGGTGGTTCCTAAGCTACCCAAGTGAGGTAAACTGCCGGAAAGGTTTTCACTTGCTTTCTCTGATTCCCAAGCAAAGGCAACATGTGACAAAATACATCTTAAAACAATACAAACACTACTTCTAGACATTTTGACTGGATTAGTGCTACCCTTTCTCAGTGGCTAGTAGGCACGGCTTTTTCTCTGACTGGCAGGAAGTTCAAGTAATACCACAGCTCTTGCCTTGCACCACCATTAAGACCTCCACATCTTGAAGCACTACAGTCTTTGTGTTATCCTCTTTCATACAAATAATTTAAATAACTGGGTAAACTAACTGCTTTCTGTGAAAATTCTCCCATCCAACAGCCTCCACATGACTAGTTCATCAACGTTCACATGATCTCTCAAAGAGGCAAGGGAAGCATGCTTTGACTTCATAACCAATGACAGATTATGATTTACAACTTCATCAGCCTCATGGTAGCTGCAGTTTTGTAATTACAGTTTAAACTTGCCCACTTCCTACATGATCCTCAGAGACCACTGTAATGGGCACAGCATAAATCCTGGCTTTGCAGATCCCACATGTCTAATAACCTCACCTAGTCAGGCTTCAGTTTTCTCCATCAGAAGGAGAGGTCTGTTCCAGAGACTCACGAATAATTAATGTGAAAGACACATCAGGTGGATACTTTTTTCTTTCTATCCCTAAATCATTGCATTATATATATATATGTATATATACATATATATAAAATTACCATGCTCTCATTAGTAGATTATCTGAGCCCCATCATTCAGCACTCTCTGCTCAGGCACCTGATGCTTGGTTTTAAAATCTCACTTCCTAGGTGTAGCTGACTGCTGGAATCTTCACTGCATCAGCTCTCAAAAGGCTGGCTCGCTGTTTGGAATTCATGGGGAGCAGCCCCGTCTGTCTTTGTAGGAATTTTGGCTGCACGACTGAGTACATGAAAATCAGGGAAGCCAGAAGAAAAGAATGATCTGTTACCTGAGTTTCTTTCACCATTTGAAATCCACTGAAAGAGAGCCATCTTTGTAGCACAAGCTGTTGGCAACTTCTCTCTCCAGAGCATATCATCAGTCCCAAGCTTGTGGTCTTTTATTCTTCTAATTTTAATTGGTAGCTCCTGCCTAGAAACCAGTTGGGAATTGAATTGCCTGTGTGTCCCCCATGCTCCAGAGCGATTGTCTGTACATTCCATGTGCCTCCAAGCAGTTACCAGCCCGCTCCTCATTCTTCCTGGTAAATGCCAGTAATCTGTGCGCTGGTGTGTAAAACTTACAGTATTTGATTACATCAGGAAGGAGAACAGCACAAAATGTGGTGTATGCCACTGTTTTCACCCTACCTTAGTATGTGCACTCTGTCCCAACCTTTGGCCTCAGTGCTACAAGAGCAGTTCGTCTGGAGGGAGAGGAAACAGCTTTAGAGGACCTGCTTCCAGACTTGCACCAGCTTATGGATGGCCGCAAGGAACATCCCAGAATGCTTCTTTTACCCATCTCTACACCTCGCCTGTCCATCCTGCTCACACTGACATTAAGACAGCTTTGCACTGCTATCATCCTTACAACAGGTTTAAAATCTCGCAGAGGGTTCACTGCTGCAGGGTCACTGTTTCCCCATGAGGCTGGACAGGTCTCACGCTCTGCCTGGAAGGGAACATACAGCACTAATGCCCTATCACCTCTTCTCTTTGACCCAGGGAAAGGCAGAAGTAGGCTAGCCTGGGTGGCAGGGATGAACAGAAGCCATTAATTAAATAGCTCCTCTGTCCCTTTTAGAGCCACATGTTTATGGACCCCATTTCAAGGTGAGTTGTTTCTTCTGTATTAAGTGGGAGGAGTTAGCACAAGAGAGAAACAGATATAGAAAGGATAACCAACTTGACTCTTCTATAACGTGCTCTTGCTACAAACACAACTTCAAGCAAATGAAAGAAAGAACAGTGACTCACTTGCTCCAAGATTAAACCAAGAGAGAAGAAAATGTTACTCTCCAAATTGCAATCTGTGCAGAGCTCCTGTCAAAGCCCCCATTACACATCACTCTGGACTGAGCCTCCAGACCAGACAAGCCACGCAGAATCAAAAGGAGATTTCTAATGTTTGATTATCAGGAGTTGCAGTTGTTCACAAAATCCAAATTACAATTTTTATCTGGGTCATGTGGATACTTTCATCTTCTCCTCATTCCTTTGCATTCTTCTCTACATGCTACATTTTTCTGTGACCCCTCCTACAGCTTATCCCTTCAGTGGACAATGGAAGAGCTACAGATATTGTCCACCTGGACCTCTGTAAGGCCTTTAATACAGTCCCTCACAACATCCTCCTCTCTAAACTGGAGAGATCCAGATTTAATGGGTGGACTATTCAGTGGATAAGGAATCAGCTGAATGGTAATACTCAAAGAGTTGCAGTAAACAGTTCAATGTCTGCATGGAGACTGATGACAAGTGGTGCCCTCAGGGGTCCATACTGGGACCAGCACTGTTTAACATCCCACCAATGACACAGACGAAGGGATTGAGTGCACCTTCAGTAAGACTGCACATGATACCAGGCTGAGTGGTGTGGTTGACACACCTGAGGAATGGGATGTCATCCAGAGGGACCTGGACAAGCTCAAGAATTGGGCCCATGGGAATCTCAGGCAATTTAACAAGGCCTAGTCTAAGGTCCTGCAAGTGGCTCAGAGAGATGCCAAGCACAAATACAGGCTGGGCAGAGGATGGATTGAGAGCAGCCATGAGGAGAAAGACTTGGGAGTGCTGGCCAATGAGAAACTTAACTTGGGAGTAAGTGCAGGCAGCCCAGGAATCCAACCATATCCTGGGCTGCATTTAAAGGAGCACGGCCAGCTGGTTGAGGGAGGTGATTCTACCCCTCTGGTCCGCTCTGGTGAGACCCCACCTGGAGCACTGTGTCCAGCTCTAGAGGACAGGAAAGACATGCCCCAGCTGCAGGAAGCCCAGAGTAAAGTCATCAAAATGATCAGAAGGCTGGAGCATCTCTCCTATGAAGACAGGCTGAGAGAGTTGAGAATGTTCAGCCTGGAAAAGTGAAGGCTCTGGGGAGACCTTACAGCTGCATTTCAGTAAGGGAGTTTATAAGAAAAATGGGGACAGACTTTCTAGCTTGTAGTGATAGGACAAGGGGGAATGGTTTTAAACCAAAAAAGGTTAGATTCAGACTAGATATATAGAAGAATTTTTTTACTGTGAGGGTGGTGAAACACTGGAACAGGTTTGCCCAGAGAAGCTGTAGATGCCTCATCCCTGGAAACATTCAAGGTCAGGTTAGATGTGGCTCTGAGAAACCTCATATAGTTGAAGATGACCCTGTTTAATATAGGTGGGTTGATCTATATGGCCTTCAAAGGTCCCTTTCAACCCAAACCATTCTATGATTCACTTTTCTCACCCCTAATTCAGTTGCCTCCTGACCTATCCTCAGTTTCTATGACATTAACCTCCCCATAACGCAACCGGTTTTTGACCTGATGATAAGGCAGCCACGCACTGCCTCACCTTATTCAGTTTGAGAACTGCCTGTTTCAAAACCTCTTCCACCCTTCTGACACTCAGAGCCTTCCTACTTTAGTGTACTCAGAAGATCTCAGAAGCAGCAGTTCTCTGCAGAGTTCTTCTCCCTGAAATGCTAGCTCCATAACATTGTTGGTAGGGTTTTCCTTTATCAAGCAGCTCCAAAGAGGAATCTATATTTAAACAAAGATACTGCCATAAAGGGATATCCTAGTCAGACAGTAAATCTCAACTCTTAATGTAATCTGAAGCTTCTAGAGACATTCATTAACTGTTATTTCCAGTGCAAGTCCCAATGCCTTCCCCCTTGACACAGTTTGGCTGTGGGCTTGGTTTAGGTTCATCAGTATATAAAGATGGTGATTCTTCACTTTGTATTGAATTACACAGTAGTCCCTTGAATAGACTGGGATGGGTTGTGCGAATTAGAGCTACCTCAGGTCCCAGACTCCTTCCTTTTACAGAGTGGGGAGCTATTTCACCCTGCTTTGCAGAGCTCACTACCTCCCTGCATTCATCAGGATGAGGCTCCTTTCATTTCCTGCAGCTTCATCCCCCTCTGCTCACAGAAGAGCATCTGGCATTTCTCTAGGTCTGCTGCCGTAATGTTCCTGCTGCTCCTCCCTGTGACACGAGTACAAGGCTTGCTGAGAAGAAGGGATGGTACAAAAACAGGCTTACTTTCTTTCATCCATCTGCTTACCCAAGTAAAGACGAAGAGTGGCTGTCCTGTTAGGCTTTATTTCAGAGTGACTAGGACAGCCCCTGTAATAAATTACAAGCTTCCTCTTAATTTTTGTGTGGTGCATTAGACACTAAACTAATTTAAATTTAATATCCTTTTTTAGCCATTCTTTTTAAGGAAAACAGCTTCTTTATCAATTTTTTACTCCCATTTCCTCCTTTCTGACCCCCAATTTGCTGTTCAAGTACACTGCAGCAGAGTTAAAATACAAAGTAAGGCACCTTCACAAAAGGTCTGGAGGTGAACTGGTATGGTACAAAACACCATTCTGGCAGTAATGCTGTCCAGAAGCCATCCAACCAGTTTCCATCAGTGGGAATGCTTAGATGTATCTCAAGGAGAACCTGAACCTTTGAAAGAGGCATATTGCCCATTTCTGTGGGGAAACACTGTATCCTATGAGCAAAATGGTTGACTAACCTCTGAACCAACACCAGCATGCCATTGCTGAAGCTTCCAAACAGCTAGGGGTTAATTTGGCATTGCCAGCCACGCTGACCTCAGATGAAGGAACGCAGCGCTTTGAACCCTTTCTCCTAAGAGCCATGGCTGAATCTCCCAATTTCTAACACACTGACAGAATTCTCTGCTCCTTTCTCTTTCAGACATTTAAAGGGCATTGTGTTTTCTCTTCCATGAAATTTAGGAAAGGAGGGATATGTCTTTTCTTGCCAGCAGAAAAAGTGAGGGCTGTCAAGACACCTAAATCTGATCATCTTCAGTGCACTAGCAGGGCAGAGTTTTGTTGGGTGATGGCAGTAACACTGTATAAAAACCACGTCAAAAGGAGCCATTTAAACCCATGTAAATCATGTTCACTGACGTATAACCACATCCATCACTCCTAAATTATATGCCAATCCAAAAAGTGGGGCACCAGATCCTTCCATCATGCTCAAAATGAATACTAACTTACCCTCCTTGCATCTTCAGGGAGTTCTATGCCTCTCAGTTTAACACAGGTCATGAAACGTGACTCTCTGGTATTAAGCAGAGCCCACCACAGAACCACGGCAGCAGTGTTTGCAATGTTGTTCAAATGTTCCTCACTTGACAGTGCCCTTCATTTATAGTTAACGATAATGTGACAGCCTATTCTCCTGGCATACCATCTAACCACACGCAAAATTCTTCATGTGCCTCAGACTGGAATCCTATTTTTATCAGAATAGACATGTGCACTGAGGCTTTAACCAACAGCTGAGACAGGGTTTTAGCGTGAGATTTTCAAACCTGTCTCAGGTATTTAGAAGCACAAATTGCACTGAAAGACTAATTGAACTGTGCTTCTAAATCCCCCAGGTGCTACTGAAAATCTCTCCCTTAATAACTTGGAATCTCCTGAAGAATAAACCTCATCGAACTTAGATGGGTATGCAGATCCTAGGGTTAAGATTTTGAAAAACGCTCTGTACTGGCTTAACTCCCATTGACTTCAGTGGGAACAGAATTAAGTTGACATTGAGCCTTTTTGAAAATTCCCCTCCAGGTGTGTTTTCTCCTGTTGAATTTGAATAATCTGTTAACTGCTGAGATTGCTTTTTGATTTATCAGTATGAAGAATTTTAGAGGAGTTTTCTACCTTAATTTTTGGTGAAATGAGACACAAAAAGCTATAGTATACTGTCACAAAAACTCTATTTGCTAAGTCTGCAGAAGGAACTATGTTTATTTGGTGTATGTGTTTACTATTATTATTATAATTGTTATTATCATTATTTGTCCTTCAGCAGCAACACAAGACCAGAAACCACAGACATTATGGTGAGAGGTGCTGCGCATGGTCTGTTAAAATATTTGTACGATACACAGGCAAGCTGTCTAACTTAATACTAATAGTCAGACTCCAGAGAAACCAAAGACTCATAATGAATATCCCCAGTAGGTGTAATTATACAGCAGCATTCAGTTACTATTTCACCTCCTTGCAGACATTATCAGGAGACAGGGATTTCCTTCAACTCCCCTGAATATTTTAGTTTACCTTTTAAATTAGCCCTACGTACAAGAATGAGTAAAGGGATTTTTTTTTTTTTTTTTTACTGTTGGTGTGTCCCTCGCTACAGTTTTGCGGGCTGCACTCTACTTTCTGAGATGCACAAAACATGAACTGTTAGGAGTACAAATCATATTTGCTTTCAATTTGAATAATACATTAGGGCACAAACTTTGCTTCTTAGATGCAGGTTTTAACAATATGAATAAAAGGAAATAGACAGTAAGGAGCCCTCTATTTTGCAACAGCATCACTGAGGACAGACTCTCCATGGCCCAGATTCCTTATGAGAAAAAACAGCTGCGCTAATACCCCTTGCAAACAGCATGATAACCACTCCTTTGTTCCCACCAAAGATACAACAGGAGAATCCTGTAAGAGAAGTCATCTGATATGTCAGCTCATTAAATTACTGAGAATGGGTGAATGGGGAAGAGGAATATACCATTGTAAATGTATGTTAATTAACAAATGCTATAAGAGAGGCATTTAAATGTATGAAAATGAATATTAATGAGATGAAAACACCTAATTATTGTGCATCTAATGGTATTATCCAGAGCATCCAACAGAAAATACCTAATTGTCATGCATCTAAGGCAACAGTGCCAACCTTCAGACACAAAGATTCAGTGTACATATAGAACATATTATGACGTTAATTACAGACCTTGCAAAATATCTGCACTGAAACTTGAATTTGGAAGGATTTTTAGAGTTCTATCTATTAAAAAAAAAAAAAAAAACACCAATTTCTTATATCATTGTTGCACTCCAAAATTACATGTTTCTTTGTAGTGCTTCTGAAACATTACATTCAAGTGCTTCAGTGTTTCTGCCCGCACATCTCCATTTTGCAAGAATATCATCAGAAACAGTGGGCTGTAAACTGACCTGCAATGAAGTTCTGAGGAATTTTTCATGAAATTGCATGAAGGCAAACTCCATCTGGATGAAATTCCTTCCTTTGCAAACAGCTACCAAAGGAGAATCCTGAGTTAAAAATAGTGTGAATTCCTGGAATTAAAGACTGCTTCATAATAAATATGCATTAGGAAGCTGAAATAAAATTATACAGGCCACTTGAATTCTATTATTTCCTAATTACTCAGTGGTTGGCTTTACAACCTTAATGTTCTTTTAATGTAAGTTTTTCAAGGTGCTTTTTTTTTTCCAATGTAACTGCAGATAGAGAGCCAATCTCT
Organism: Dendrocincla fuliginosa; assembly: GCA_035047845.1. NCBI lineage: Eukaryota > Metazoa > Chordata > Aves > Passeriformes > Dendrocolaptidae > Dendrocincla > Dendrocincla fuliginosa. The sequence continues at coordinate 24,364,701 of JAWWMO010000138.1, forward strand.
TGATCCCAGCTAGAAGGACATGAGTTTTGCTTTACAGAGAAATTCCAAAGTGGCACAGCTATGCACATATTCCTTGTCCAAGACTCTAGGGAGTACGCCAGGGACATATCCAGAGAAGGATATATTTTAATGACTACTCTCTGCATGGTATTTGCAGTCCCAACAAGACTAATGTCATTCACACATACAATCAATGAAGTCTTAATCCTACCATCAAAGCAATTAATGAAACTAGAGCACATTAGAGTATTTGAGCCAGAATTGATTTCTGAAAGACAGCACTCTCCGCTCTCAAAACTGAGTTATTAATACATATATAAGCATCAATGTGACAAGCACTTTATATATACCTTGACATATATATTTACTGTCACTCAAAATTACTTACAATCCATCATATTTTATAAAATATTATATCTTATCCATGCTTCTAATTTTCTTATGAGACTGAGGTATGGAACTGTAAGAAAAATGTCCATAAAACAGAGATACATGATTCTGGTGGATTTACCTTATTCACTAAGCTTTGTACCCTAACAGAGAAAGAAACTAAGTTAGTTTGTATGATTCACTGTTAATAAATCCATGCTGCCATCTATTTACCACCCATATTGCTGTAGTTGCTTCCAAACTAATTGCTTTACTAATAACTCCAACAATATGCTTGGTACTGAATTCATGTTAAATGCACTTGTTTGAAATCATCAGATTGTCCCTTGTTCCCATTTGCAGGTAACTGCTGTTCAGCTCAACAAACTTAAAATTCAAGTAACAGCACTGCTGTATTTTCTACAATACTGAACATGTTAAGTTTCTCAGAGGGATTTCCCAGCCTCATACACACAAACCATCAAAGCATTTTTGCTATCACAATTAGCAGAGGGCAGAACAAATCTGTCAGCAGTATTTCACACTCCCTGGAATACAACTGGAATTTCTAATAGAAAAAAAAATTCAAACAAAAAAAAAGTTTCCCAGCAGTTACTGCTCTCAGGGGGGTGGCTGAATAGTCTGAGTTATTATGGTTCCTACAGGGAGAGTCATGCTGTAGTGTCATGGTTAAGCTACAGGGGGAGCCGTATTAGCATTTGTTGTGTGGTACTAACTCAAGTTTTTGCATATACTGTCTGGCTGTGCAGACGACTCCAGTAAAAGGCACCACCGTGCTTCAGTTAAGCCAGCTCAGGTTAAAAATACTAATAATAGTGTACTTGCTTACAAATAGCTACACTTCTCATTATTTTTCTCTCATGTCTCTTTCAATCGACAGCAATTAGTCGTTAGTGTATTTCCTACATGTGACTTCTCTGCAAGCAACTAGAGAAACCTTACAGTGAGGGCAAGACCTCTTAAAAACAAAGAGTAAATAATTCATCTACTGGACTATAAAACTGTACAGTGTATGGGACAGAGACAGATGCCCTCAAAATGACAAGCAACAACACTGGCGCTGTCAAAACTAAACTTCTGGGTCCAGGGAAAGTATTCCATTTCCTGCACAGGAAGCAGTCCTGAGTGGTGGTTAGTACTTTGACCTGAATGGAAGCTAGTCATGAGCTGGCTTACAGGTTATGATTTTACAGGAAAAACCTGGTCCCTCGTTCCTCCACAGAGAAGAAAGAATCATAAATCAGATCCTCTATAGAAAAACATAATGTAAATTCATTCTGACAAAACCTGAAATATATTTGTAAATGTCTGATTCACACATACACACAAATTTACCCCTTTTCAGAAAGTTTACATAGTCAATATTCAACTACAGAGCAGAAATGCTGAAGATATTGATAGCCAGTAACGCAGATGAGATTACTGTTAATTGTTAACATCTCCTGGGCTACGCTTCCTATGTTCCCGCACAGATGATGAATAGAATTATTTACCTATTCAAGTAATGAGAGCTATGCATTTTGATATCTACATACACAGTAACTCAGACCTCCTCTGAGACCCCTACCTGTAATTAGGAACAGATGTAGGATCTTGTTCCTGAATTGATAAAAACAAATTTCAGCCCTCCAATGATAAATGGCTTAGCGGCACAGCTAATGGGAAGAATGCCTCTGCAGAAGGATTCCCCTTCAGGCACTAGATCTAATCAGCACCCCTCTGGTCAAGAACCCTATTACTTTAGATGCAGTGCTTTTCCATCACTGATTTGGGACACTCACTAAAACATTCACAGGTGACACAGCAAGGGCATAGCAAGAAAGTGACAAGCAGAATTCATACGGCTTCACGTCTGATGAAGAAAACCACATATCTGTATCCTTCAAAACCACAGTAATTCTCTAACACTTCTCCATGATGGAGTCATTTAAAATTTAGTATGCACAACATTATATGCTTACAGCAACAATTCTCACAGTTCAGCATGTGCAGCTGGGGAACACTCTTCAAATTATTTCATGGGGGAAACTCAAGATGACATTCAGCGTAACATATTCTATTCTCCAAATGTCACACTACTGAAGGAAAGCATGCCCACCACAAAGATTTCATGAACTAAAAGTAGCCGCATTTCTCACTTTGCATCAGCTGGCTGAAATAACCCAAAGGGAATAGGTGCCTGCCCACTCTCCTGCTCTCACACATAGGTACCAACACCTATGTGCTGGCCTAGCAGAGGAGTGAATACCCTAAGGGGAACTTGCCATCTATAGATGCTGCAGGCTGACCCTTTTCCAGTCAGATGCATCACTTGTGTGCTAGTGCTAGCCCCACTGGATGCTCTGACAGCAACAACAACACACCGAGGGTCTATGGCAGGCTCAACCCTTCACAGCATTAGGCCTGGAGAGGTTCAAAGAAGCTGCTGTGCTCATTTTCCTCGAGTGACAAGTAAAGCTGCCTTCTTTCATGTTCCTTTCCTGACCACTAAATGTTCCTCACTTGATTTACCCTCATTCTTCAAAGCTTGTAATTCCCATGGGCTACTGGCATAGGTGACTAGAATTATGCCTTGTGAAAACCCAGAAGAGCTGCAGCTCTTCAGGTCTGTAGAAAAGAGAGAGAAATTTGTATTTACTGAGGTCATCTCAGTACAAGAAAGTTTCACCAGTTTCATTTAAGTCTGACTGAAACAATTCAAGTTAAACTGATGCAAATGCCTTCATACATCTTTATTTAAAGATGTTAAATGGGGGTTTACTTGATTTCAAACCTAATCCAAATCTAAAAGAAGCGACCAGATGAAATAAGACTGTCCATGCTGCATTTTCCATCAGTTTAACTGAGCAGGCTTACCAGTAATCTTAGTGCAACTCCCTCATGTATACAAGGTCTGAAAATACATTCACTCTCCAGCATTACCCTGCTTCATGCCAGGAGAATTTGCAGCTGGAAGGGGCTCAGGGGAACCTCAATGCCTAGAAATAGAAGAATTGTGGGGGAGAATCATAGCTGCTGTGCTCACTGGCCCTCCATGGACACTGCCTAAATTACAGTAATTAATATAGGGGAATATTTCTGGGCTCATCAGCAGTTTATAAATGTTACAAAAAAAGGAATGTTTTATACATCCCCTGATAGGTTTTAAATGTTAATAAATAATGTGCAAGGAGGTATTTTACATCTCTCTATTTAACAGTGAGCTGACAGCTGCAATTACAGGCCAGCCTCTGTCCCCTGCAATCCTTCCAGGAACGTGAGGAGTAAATGGAGTAACTTCCTTCCAGAATAACACAGTGCATTGGGCTGCTGACTCAGCATTTAAACATCCAGACACAGAACCAAGGTGAGACACCCTGGGATCTCCCTTTCACTGCAGTATGCACTTGCCAGTCACTGGTACCTGCTTACTTTGTCACCAGAGACCCACTGCCACTCTTCCAGAGGTAGCAAAAGATCTTCATCTCGCAGGTACAGGAGAGTGAATGAAGCAACCCGCCAACTTGCTATATTGCTCCTCTGCTGCAGACTAGAAAGAGCCTGACTGTACCTGGAACATCCAAGACAGCAGTAGTCAGAGGTATTGCATGTGTCACTGCATGCTCTTTCACTCTCTTTTTGGCCCAAAACCTATTACCGCTGAATCACTGCATCATTCTCTCTGGTATGAGATTTCTGTGCCTGCGCACCTATCCTCCCTATCATGGAAAGTCTAGGACAGGCACGCCTAACCTTTCAAAAGGTAGCAAAGGGACTGCTTAATAATGCATGCCCTAGCAGAAAGCCCCACCAGTTTTTATTAAGACCCAGTTACTATTCTTCCCTTCTGCTCTGCCCAGCCCTCACCAGTGGAACAGAGCCTCTGTGAAGTTTAAGGAAGCTTGAAGTAATATTTTTGCTAGGTATGTTTCAGGTTACAACCTTCATTGCAAAGCAATAGCGGAGGAAGAAGGATCCTCGCTTTGTGCCAAGACCCTAAATCTGCTCACAACACTGTACTCCTGCACACCTGCTTATTTTCACCTTCTATTTTCACCTTTGGTCTTGATCCTTAAACTGGCTGTGTTCACAGTTGTGTACACATATTCATTATCCCTATTAACCATTGAGGTACTGCCTAAGGCAGCACACGGCTGGGCTGTTTTGGGGCACTGTAGTCCATGCTATATGTGTTTTTTCACTCCACAGGAACTGCACCCTATTGACAACAAAAGGTAACTCTGACACTGAATGAAACCAAGCAGAACTGTGAGTAGTGTCTTGCATTTCCACTACATCATCACAAACTCAGAGGAATGGGTTTTACAATTCTATTAAATTCAACAAGGTAGTATTTTCGCCACTGACAACCTCTTGCTTTCTTTTATTTTAGAAGGGTGGAAGCCTAAAGCAAAATATATCTGATTTACTGGGGAAAAAATATTATTTCCCACTCTTTTTTTTTTACATGAAGAGTTGTAACTAATTTCTCCTTTGCTTCCTAGTGTAGGATTAGAACAGGGCTTGTTCAGCTATTACAATTACAGTTTTCTTTCAATGAGTGGTTCTACAAGTGCACCTCTACAAAATTAGAAGAAATCTTGGGTGGAAAGAGCAAAGGGTTTTTTTTCAGATTTGGACAGAATTAGGTTAACATTTTCACGGCTTTTATGCTTTATCCAATTACAGACAAACACTGTTTAACATTTTTCAATTATATATTCCTTCTGCTTTGCACAAAGGTTTCTCAGTTGTGTCTTAGGAATGGGTCTCGTTTACTCCTGTTAAAATGGGTCTTTAGTACAGAATTTCTTGGACTAAGTTATAGCTATTCTTCAATTCCTGTCTGCATGTGGTTATACATTTCTTCTGGTTTACATTAACTCATATATAAATGGCTATGACCACCCCTTCATTCTTCAGAACTTTACTGTTATTGATTATGGCCAGGTTTCCAGTGCTTTTGAACAGCAGGAACCACATGTTACTACAGAGTTTGTCTTAGGCATCATGTTCATCTCATTCTTGATGGCATATGTCAAGTACATTCATATTAAGTCAAATAATATTGTTTTGGCTACTACAGACACTATTTACAATGAAGCATGGCAGTACATTATTGTATTTGTCTGTCTAGATATTATAATTGCCTGCTAATTAAATTTAGCTAATAAACCAGGGTTAGAAGCAGCACTACCATATGGCTAGTCATGTCTCCATGGAACACTAGTCATGTCTCCATGGAACAACGGCTGAGGGTACTGAAACTTAGTTTGAGAGTCCACAGCCGCAAGTGTGTGGTAAAAGATTTCTGACCAGAGATGCTAGAACTCAGGCAGAGCCACGTACAGAAACTTGTGGCACCAGGAAGGACATCTTCCTGATCTTGGTGCCCTTCAAAGCCACATCCCACAGGTGCTGGAGGCTAACCCCTCACAGGACCCCTCATTCAGCCCAATCTCTGGCAAGCAGCACTTACAGCCCCTGCTACTTTCATACCTCTAATTCAAGGTGGGGGAAAACAATATTGTGCACAGCTCCTTGAAAGATTGCCAATCTCTGCAGCTAGGAGATGAGATAATACAATAAGGAAGGCCAACAGCAGTTCAAAAGAGAGCTGGATCTTCCTAGCCCTCATTATTGTGCATCCCCATCTAACCACTTGCTGTTCTGCTGTCAGCTACAGCCAATATTCAAGACCAAAGAACAGAGATTACACACCCCTTCTCAGCTGCAATCTATTTTCTATGCTACAGCACTTCAATGACATTCACAGAGTATGTCCTAAAAGTGTTTCACTCCTGTACAATCAAATTAAAGTCATTCAGCAATGGCTTGTTTGCTGAAACATATAAACATTGCACATGTCTTGTATACGAAAGAGTGAGATTTTTCTACAGGGGAAAGTTATTTGCCACAGACTTGACTGATTTGGCAACTTTTCTGTTTATTAATAAACCAGAATCCTTTCCCATTCACAAAATACAGTAATAATACCACCGTATGGGCTGCTGTGAGGCATAACCCAGTAATTCTCCTGAAGTGACCAGGGATTCTCCAAAGAATGAAATCTGAAAATAAAATTATCTTTAGTATATGCGGGGGTTTTACTATATTCATCTTCATTCTCCATTACACAAATGACTGATTCTGGGGTTTAGAGTTTGCTCTTTTGTGGATGCATAAGAGCAAAAGCTCACCACATTTTGGTATAGCTCAGTGATACCAAGAATCTCATTACTCTTACCAGTACTTCTGCTTTTTTACTCTTTTCCCTAAAACAGTATCTAAGAAGTTAATTTAAAAATAGAAGCCTCACTAGGCAAAGAAGGTTTGTGTGTTTGTCAAACTCACAAAAATTATGTCATTTCATACTATGAAAGACATAACAAGTGAATATACACATCCACAAAGCAGTATCAGGCACTGCTAGACACATGATGAAGGTGATCTGAACTACTGCTCGGACACAACTATTTCTTTCCACTGGATTTCAAGAGAATCCACAGCAACTAAGATCAATAGCCACATCAACCACATACCTAACATTAGGAGGTAGGTACTACTCCCCCAGTGCAATGGAAACTATACACTGAAACCTACTTCAAACTAGTCAGAGAGCCTTCAGACAAGTAGAATTCCCAAACTTTGCTCACCATTGAGAGTGGGCACATTATAAAACAGGACAGCTAAACTAGATTTCCATATCGCCACAAGGCTTCAGTATGACCCTGAGCCAACACCAGATAAGGAATTTTCTGGCATCCCAACCACAGGTAGGGGGCTTGCATCACCCCTAAGCCTCCACTCTGATCTGCAGTTTTGACAAAACTATTTTAATCCCTCTCTGCCCCTGTACATTAGGGGTCACATTTTTTCTCCTTTCCCTGCTTGCTGATTGCTGGATGCCTTAAGATTTTTATATATTTTTAGATTTTAATATTTGATATATTTGTAGATTTTAATATAGCTGTATAGGTTCTCACACTTGAAGTAGCAGGTAACAGTTTCTAAACCTCTTTCTCGTGGTTTGTGTCACATTCTTGAAATTCTATTCAGTGGTCTTTTCAAGGAACAAGATTTCAGCAAGGACATCTTGTTTGAGACACATGCACCTGGAAGATATGATTGTAGTCAAAGCAAGACAGAAGGCCCAGAACCTTTGAAGGTGCTCCAATGAGGTAGTTCTGAGACTGGTACCATGGGCAAAAAGTCTTCCGGTTGGATGTACTCACTAGATAAGATAATCAGGTAGCATTATAAATTTGTAAGAACCCAATACTGGGTGTTCACTTATGTATTATGGCACCTCAAAGCCCTTTCATCAAAGACCGGCTCTCTATCTACACTAATATTGACTCAAAAGTTCTTTTCTCCCATTTCAGGCAACATGCTTAATCTGGGAATTCTCATGCATTGTTTCTGTCTCTCATATCATTTACAATCAGGGTGCTTAATACAGCTGGCCACTGATCTTAGCCTTTATGCACTAAGGGAAAACAAGCACAGCGATGACACCTCAACAGTGACAACTACGTATCTCCATGCTGTTCATACTGAGAAAAGCACCCCCCAATTTCATCCCCTAAATACACAATGTGAAGTGCCAGTCTTTGTTGGACAGGTTTGCGAGCTTAAAAAATGCCCTTCTGGGCCTCCATGTTTCTTGTCCCTCAGTAACTTCAACACATATATTCAGTACAAGAAAATCAGGAGTGGAAAGAGAGGGCATTAATTAAGCCCACCTGCTCCACAGTTTTTGCTAGAAACTTGACTCAAGTTTTTAGTCCAAGAATTGCATTCTATTTTTTATTACATGCTTTATGCATTCCTAGACCTCACCTAGATTAGAAGTGGATGAGCCAAAGCAAACACACATGTGTGCACATACATAGTGCTAGGTACATTTTTCTGTGTGAGTTAGTTTGCTCTCCCAGTCTTTCTGCATCTGTAAGCAGGAAGGCTTAAAAACCTTGTGAAGAAAGTCTGTTCCCATGAGAATTCCTGCCTCACTCTCTGCAGATTAAAAGAAGCAATCTCTGCCTACTGTGCATGGGAATCCCAGTATTTTGGCATGTTTTTTACATCAGCATCATTAGAAACATTGATTTATTTTAATTGTCACCTTGTACCCTGCACAGCCAAATGCAGTCAGAATGTCAATTCTTTATCAATGTCAGCTGTTGACATGGAAACAGATCTGCTGAAATGGAAGCAGTAAGAAAAAATGTGTTACTCCTCCAAGTTATACTTAGAAGTGGTAAATCTGTGAGTGCTACAACAGATTTAAATACTCAATAAACTACACAGAAGAAATCAATTATTTGAGGTGACAGTCATTTTAGTTGTTTACATCGTAGACTGCATTCAGAAAATCTCCAGTGTTACTATGGTAACAGCTTTTGCTTAAACGTAGTTGTGGACACACTTAAGGTATGATCTAAATTAACTGAAGATGGAGGAACAAAACTGGGCAACAACTGCTGAAGGAGTGACTGGCTACTTCCTATCAGCCCATCCTATCTGCAGCAGGCACTGGCAAGGGTACAGCCAGAGTGCCGTGTAGCACAGGCACCTTGGCTCATCCCCGTCTGTGCTCTCAGGGAGCACCTGAGGCAGCTGACAGACCACACTAGGTAGGTTTTAAAGATAACAAAGAAAAACAAAAGTCCTTATCATCCTCGCACAGCTTGTAGTGCACCCCAGAGCAGCTTGTTCCCTCCCTCTGGTCACCGGATAGGTGATAGAAAGAGGAGGAAAGCAAGGAGACGAGCCTTTAAGAGGGGCCGGGGGCCTACACCTCTGGCAGGGTTTGTGGCTTTTCTCTTTGGGATCTCTCCCAGGGAAAAGAGCAGAGCTACAGAAAGGCAAGTCTGTAGCACAAGTCTTCTGACAAAATCTGTGACTTGGAACGGACACTGCCTCACAATTAACTTCACACAGCTAAGGAACTGTCCTAAAAGATGCAGTGCAGACCTTTGACCAGCACTGCATTTCCACTAGAAAGATTAAATCTCTGTGCTGCTAAAGCTAGTTTCATAGTCATAGGGAACAAGGCCAGAGGGGCCACTGTGATCTGCTGTTCATAACAGGGATTAAAGGAACCTATGGTCTCCTGCACACCTGCCTCCAACCTGAAAGTGAATGACGGGGAGATGGAGATCACTCAGCAGAAAATGGAGGGAGAGGCTCCTCTGCCCTCTTGCCAGATGCCAGGGCAAGGGGCAACAGAAGGAACAGACATCTAAAACAACTTCTCTGAACAGGATCATGAAGGCGTTTGGAGCCAGAGACTGTTCAAAGCTTGTGGATCCCAGCAATGCTGTGAGGCAGTCCAGTTTTGAATATGCTTAGAGCAAACCACCCCCACTCCCACTTCAATTGTGAAAAGACATCGAGGCATGAAGACTTTTTTTCTTTTCTTCCCTTTTCCGCTTTTCACATTTCTGCATGATTACATTAGATAATGATACAAACCTCCCAAAAGCTTGTGCATCAATTAACAAGGCAAGGAAGGACACACATCATTAATTACACACCAGCCTGTGAGACACGGACATAGGATATGGCATAATATTCTAAAAATAGCCTTGTTTAGGCAAGTGTTATTTGAATTCCCATAATAAAGCATCTGATATTAAACAACGAAGCGGAAGACGCACCACTGTTTAGCCTCAATGGGTGTTCCAGACAGATCTGTTATAACTGAATCCACACAGCAAAATGCAAAGCCAAGGAATGTAAGCTTATGTGAGCATGAGACAAAATAGTGCTTTAAACTTCTACAGCATTTATCAACCCAAATTACTCTACAAGCATACACTAACTTAAATGCTTCCATCTGTATTGTTATCTTACTCCATCTGTATTGTTATCTTGTATTTTGGTGAGATTCATGAGGTGTTGACTTAGATACCAGGCCAAATTGCTGATATAGCTCCATGCAGTCAGAGATGAGGAGACAGGTTGCTGGCTGTCATAGCTGTTCACAGAATTCTGCTTTTCTTAAATAGGGAGGAGGGAACAGATGTGGATAAGGAAAGGACCTGCAGTGCATGTCTCTAAGCACAACTGCTCTACATCAGCTTCGGCTTGTGAGTGGGATGGGATAGCATTTCTAAACCATTGAGGCATGGATATTGGTGGCATACATATTCCTGGAATGAGAGACATCCTCTGTCTGAATCTGCTTATAGAGAAAGTGGAACAGACCCTTAAAGGAGGCATAAAGGCATCTTGTTTATACTCAGTATTCAAATTGAAAATAGTGATTTGCAGATGACAAGAATGTTGCAGGGAAAAGAAAAAAAACAACACCAAAACCCAAAACCAACAAAAAACACCTCAAAACTTCCCCCAGAAAAAATCAAAATACTTTTTTACACATCCACAAATCCACAATGCATCCACAAAGCCTCCAACCTTCTTCTTCGTCCTCTGGAGTGAGTTGTGGCTGCCAGAAATACACACTGCAGAGGGACAAATCAAAAAACTATAGTGGAACTATTAGTGCACACTCATACTCTTTTGGAACACGCACCATGGGCAACTTGGCTTCCAGTTAGAGCATACAAGATCAACACATTCAAAGCCTCATCTGAAAACATAAATTATGATCTTATCCTATACTAACAGCAATAGAAGTGGCAATCTTCTATCTATGTCTCCATCTTCAGCATTAGAAGCCAAAGGTACTGTTTTCTTATGTCCCTCATACATCTGATGAGCAGATGATCCTGAAAGCTATAGTCTTTTGATCCTACATAAATTGGATGCTTTTGACAATGTCACCCAGAATTTTCATGTCAGTCCCAGGAAAGCATGATTTAAACCAGAGGATAATTTTTTATCTTCCTCCTGACTCAGCAGACAAGAGAGATAATTACAAATGGAAAATTAGTGTTCTTGAGGGTAAATACACCTGCTGTAATCCTACTGCCAACTGAATTAAGGTTTGCCTGCCATTGTAAGGCACATGTTATTTGGAGGAAACCTAAGACATGTCAGTTTTGAGAAGTCACTGGTGGTCCTTTCTTTGTTACAATTCAGTATTTTAGTGCATAAAAACCAGTGGATGGACGAAAGAAGAGGAGAAATAGAAGAGAGAGAGAAGGAAAGAAAGAAAATTATTTCTTGCCTCTGCCTGTAGTCATAAGTGATAGCAATAAAAGACTCCAGTAGCACCACAAGAAACTAAAGAGGGTGGATTCCCTTCACAAAATCATAGAACCATTGTGGCTGCAAGAGAAGATCACCTAGTCCAATCCACCCGCTAGAACCCACTTCCACATCAAATTCAAATGATCCTCTTACTCACTGGTAACATGAAGCAGCTTATTTTCTCAGGTGCTCTTCAGGCTAATCATGACTTTTGCCTCTGGAACTGGGAGAATTCCATGACAAGCAAGCATAGGATATCATTTGGCAGCAATAGCTCAACACTGACTGAAAGTCTCATTTGTTGAGGGAAGAATTGTTGGTTTTCTTTTTCAATTAACTCAGAAGAAAAATATATTTGTCCAGACCCAGGTGCTTTTTCATTCCTTCAGCAGCTGCTAGTTTGAGGAAATTTTAAATGGTTGGCTTTTTTTTATAAAATGAATTGGTAATCACAGCCCTGTGCCTCACACATGGCAGACTGAACGGTTCAGGGGCTGGTAATGGGATAAAGCCTTTCACCTCAAAGGCTGCAGTTCAAATTCAGAATAATTCTTAACTTCATACACACCATCACTACATGATGGGCATTTGATTGTTGTCATACAGTGAATCAGGTGTTTTTCCTAGCGGGAAAGTATTCATGCCACAGACAACATACTAATTACTGTCAGTAATTAGCAGCACTCTTGGCAGTGGCAGTAGAGGGACCTGCAGAAAATTACCCATTTGTTCATCCCTTGGGGGCTGCCATCTCAAGGTGGGGGGTCAAGCCCTTCAGACAGTCATTGCAGTAATTCTTGTAGTTCTTTCCCACCCTGGCTACGTTTTGAGAATAAGCAGAATTCAGCCCCCAGAGCTGCCAATCTATGACTTTTATTACCGCTACATTACTTTTGTTTCAAATGCTGGAGGCAACTTTGAATGCTGGTTTTAATTAGATTGTAATTGTTTGGAGATCCGAACAATTGTGGCAGATTTGGGTGGAGATTTTGGTGGCTTTTAATATTTGTGCAAATAGGTTCCACAAGCACAAAACCTATAGGCACTTCTAACAGTAGGCATTCTCTTAGAAAATTCACACTAACCATCTAAGCCAGGCAGGAAAAATTTTGAACTTCTACGTGCAAACTGAGTGGCCTGCAAAAGCCTCTGTCCAAGCAGACAGCTTCATGGGTCAGGCAGTTTTCAGGAGCCCAAGATGTTTTGGTACAAACAGAACGTGAGTTTAGTTAGGAACAAATATTTTTATACAAACACAACAAGGTACACTGACCTTAGCAAGAAAAGATGTCACCATATTTTCAGAACAATGAAAACCACAAACTAAAAAGAAAATAAATTTCAAATATATATAGGAGTAAATCCTACTATTTAGCACTAGAAGCCTTATTTTTCCCCTAGGGGAAAAATACTCATGAACAACCCAGAAACTCTGCCCCATTGCTGAATATCATTATTCCTCTGCCTTCCTTCGGGAAAGCACAGACCCCTCAACACTTCAACCCCCTCTAATATAACACAGTCCAGAAATCTTCAGGGAAATCCTAAAGATCTCAGAGTGAACATTTAAAGGCCAAGGAGCTTCTGCTAGGAGGCCCCGTGCTTCCACGTAATCTCCTGAGGTCTACCTGTCATAATGACAACATTACCTCTTTGTGCAGCTCCAGGGAGTGCTGTGCAAATATTGGATTATCTGGTTCAATGGCCAAACAAAAAACAATCACGGGCAGAAAAAAATTTCAGTTGAATCTATCTGAAATAAAAGCTAAGGGGGGTGGTTTGGTAGGGGAAAGGAAAGAAAGAAAAACACCAAACCAAACAAAACCATACCAAAAAAACAAACACCACCACAACAAAGGAGAAAATGTTTCCCTTTAAAATAGTAAATACTCTGCTCCCTATTTTTTACCTGAAAAGCAAAAAAATTCTCACAAAACATTTTTATTTTTTTTTAGCATTTCCTTTTATCCTTTTGATTTTGGGGAGGTTTTTTTTTTCCAATAAACTTCACCAAATTTCATGTCGCACCAAAGCAGATCTGGTCGTCCTGAAAAACTTGTTTCCTTCAGCAAACCTACTACTTAGAACACTTTGCTGAGGTCTAGCTCTAGGGAAAACTGTACCATCTGAATTACAGAGATCCAGTGACCACATTTTTGCTTAAGAAGAAATGACTTTTCAGGGAAGAAAACTGATCAGTTTCATCATTAGGGATCAAAAATGTGATTGACAAATTTGTTTTCTCAGGAAGGCAGAGGAGAACCAAACACCATCCTTGGAAGGAGAGACAAGCACCCTCACCATAAGCACTGACTTTTATTTTGTTCTCCTGTAGGCTCCCGCTGCAGTACCTATGTGAAATGAAAGGTACAGGTGGATTCCACTGGTGGCGGTAAAGTCCATGAGACACCACCAGCAAACTTCCCTAAGTTTGTGTAGCTGGTTACATGTGTGGCTGGCAGCAAGCACGCTTGGAAGCCACTCTGGTTATCTGTTATCCTACAGCTCTGTGAGGACTGGTTGCCTTGGTAGTTGACTCCTTTACTTCTACAGAATGATTTAAATTGGATTCAAGAGCTTCTGTAGCTGAACTGACTTTGATAAATATGAAGAGATACCCTCTACTACATACAGCAAAATTAGAATGAAATTTATTCAGGAGAACAAGAGGAAAAAAAATCCTAAGTCTGCAGACTTATGAATTCAGAATGTATAACACCAGAGCTGCCGCTGGTAAATACTAGCTACACTGTTTACTAGAGAAAACAGATTTATAAGTGTGTATATATACCAAAACTGAAGCAAAATTTTCTCAGAATGACCGAAATGGGAAATATTCAGAAGTGTCCAGGTTCATCCCAAATCATAAAGTTCAGCGCCCCAGACTTTATTAAGCTGCTGTCAAACATAGCAGGAGACAGGGAGAGGTTTAAACTGCTTTCCTTCAGCCCCATGTTACATACAGAACAAGGCACTGGCCAATATTTATGCTACGTTCTACCAAGTGGTATCCACAAAAAGAGTTCACTTCCTTGGATCACAAGACCACAGTGCAAATTGTTGCGTATTAACCAATCTTCACAGACCTTCCCTACACAACCAAGGCTTCAAGAGACAAATTATTAAAGCTAGAGAAAGACACAATTACTGAATGCAGATGCCAGTGCAGCACTTTTATATATGTTAGAAGAGTATAAGCCTACCACACTGGGCAACAACACTACAAAAGATGCACCATTCCCAGGATGACACTCAGCTTGTTCAGCATTTTCAAGTGTGAACATTCAAAACCTTTCACACTGCAGGGACCATCTCCAGGTAATTCTCAGCTCCAAACTGAAAAGGCAATAGGGCACGGGCAAATGAAACACCCCAGAAGCACAGCTAGAAGAGAGACCACGCTCTTTCCAAGTTTACCAGCACCTTTGCACAGGAAGGGAATGGCTAAAAAGTGAAGCTGTGAAGAGGAACCTAACAGCCAACATTAAGAAGCCAGAAGACACAATAGCAAAGCTGAATCAGGACTTCAAACAGCCACAGAATTACACAGAAGAAATGGAAAAAGAACTCCAGAAGATAAGGCAGGGGCTGGGTGGGAGGAAACAAAAACTTGATGGATCTTGAAAAGAAGAGTAGCTAAAAAGGTATTACAACATGCAGGGGTTGGGAGCACAAGATCCAATAGTAAACATACAAAAAGGGCAAACAAAATTTTTGTTGGGGAATGTGTGGTGTTCTTTGATACCATAACAGCAAAGATAAATAAATACATCCTTGCTTTCCATTCTAGGTAATTGTAAGATACAAGAGAAAAAGCAGGAAGGTGTTAAATGGGGAACCAAGTCAATGCAAAGAAACAGAAAAGCTATTTAAATACAGAAAATAGTTAGAAACTCCTCTAAAGAAAAAAAAAAAACCAACAACAACAAAACCCAGAACACCAAAAACCAACCCACATTAAAAGCAGTGTTTTCACTAGAAGAAAAACAGAAGCATTTAAAATGGAGTACTCTTAGATAACAGATTTACCTCAAGTCCAGATGCACAGAGGAGCAGACTAGGTAGTTTCTCCTCATGCCTGTTCCAGGCTCATCTAAAGGTCAGAGAGCCATTGTCCCAGTTCAGTACACAGCTATTTACTGGGATCAGGGAGCATGTGAAAGTGAAAGGACAGGGGAAACCTTCATCAATTCTGCTAATACACAAAAACAGCCCAGGCAGGGGTAGAGCTGCCCAGTCCTGTCAAAAATGGCACTCTTATCTGTTGTAAGGGACTTTACATGTTACACTCTGGCACTATCAATCAGCAGAAAGTGCAGGGTATGGCACCAGGGATTACAGGACACACCTAGAGATATAAATCTGCCCCAAAAGAACAGAGCCACCAAGGAGTATGTCCATTAATCTTCTTTTAATAGCTTATGACACACAATAAGAGACATGCAAAGGCAGGTCCCTGTAAAGCCAATCCACATCTCTAACATGTCTGGCAGTGCATCTAATATTGTAATTCCACATGTAAGGATCAGACTGTGGGGACTCTGCCTCTGAGGCATCATTAAAACCTGTACGTTCAAGCCTCACAAAGGCTCAGAGGACCTCACTGCTTCCTCAGCCATGTTCAGCTAGAGACCAGCACTGCAACAGGAAGAACATCTGCTTCTCAGAAACTCTGCTTATTACGTCTGAAAGTAAGGTGCCTGCCTTATTCACCGCTACTTCATTATTTTTATTTCTTCGACAGTCAGCTGTATCCATTCATAGACATGCACAATGGTTTTGTGCCACAAAGTTCTTCTTTCAGCAGAGTTAACTGCAGATTTACATCTGCTTAAAAACGAGTGTGGAAACAACCTGAGGCCAAACCCTTAAGACTGAGCTTGAACAATTGGTGTTTCTACTTCTGGCAAACCTGCAGAAGCATGCTGTCCCTAGCAAGACTAATTTGTGTGCTCACAGAAAGAGTGCCTACATGAACAAGAGACAGACAGTGGTCATCTGGTAATACCAGCCTGAGAGCAGGACTGGGAGGCAGTCCTCGTCTTTCTGTCCCATTGTCCCTAACGCAGGCACGCATTGCATTGGCTCTGGCACTTGAGGTCCAGGGGCCCTGCACAGCCCAGGAGGAAAATCCATGCTTACCCTTCGTTCGGGGAGTGCACAGAGCAAGGGAATTCCACCCCTCAGACAGACCCCGGGCAGATGCTGCGGGAGGGAAAAGGGGACACTTGGCAGCTTCTCCCACTGACTGGGGCCGTGCTGGACTGAACTGGTCTCCTACCCCACACCACACGAAGAATCCCCGATGCAACCTGTAAAGTCCCCTGCTTTACGACTGGAAGCACTGGCACCCACACAACCCCGCACTTAGGGCCTGATCCAGCTGCTCCACACTTCTCCCTCGATCACCGCCCCGCCACAAACAGCCTGCCCTGCGAGACACCGCCTTCCACACCGGGCAGGGGCTCCGTGCAGGCCGCTGTGGCTCCGCGGGCAGATCGGAAGAG
>JAWWMO010000138.1:24381836-24431640 GCA_035047845.1 Dendrocincla fuliginosa
CATCCAGTCTCTTCCCCTCCAGGGACAGTGACTCCACCACCTCCCTGGGCAGCCCATTCCAATGACTCTGTAAAGAATTTCTTCCTAATGTCTAACCTAAACCTCCCCTGGTGCAGCTGAAGCCCGTGCTCTCTTGTTCTACTGCTGGTTGCCTGGGAGAAGGGACTGAGCCCCACCTGGCCACAACCTCCTTTCAGGTAGCTGTAGAGGGCAATAAGGTCTCCCCTGGGCCTCCTCTGCTCCAGGCTGAATCCCCCCAGCTCCCTCAGCCTTTCCTCATAGGACTTGTGCTCCAGTCCCATCACCAGCCTTGTTGCCCTTCTCTGGACACACTCCAGCTCCTCAATATCCCTCCTGAACTGAGGGTCCCAGAACTGGACACAGCACTCGAGGTGCGGCCTCACCAGTGCCGAGTACAGGGGAACAGTCATCTCCCTGGTCCTGCTGGCCACGCTATTCCTGACACAGGCCAGGATGCCACTGGCCTTCTTGGCCACCTGGGCACACTGCTGGCTAATGTTCAGCTTCCTGTCAATCAGTACCCCCAGGTCCCTTTCTGCCTGGCCTCTGTCCAGCCACTCTGTCCCCAGCCTGCAGCGCTGCAGGGGGTTGTTGTGCCCAAAGTGCAGGACCTGGCACTTGGTCTTGTTAAACCTCGTCCTGTTGGATTTGGCCCATCTATCCAGCCTGTCCAGGTCCCTCTGCAGAGCCCTCCTCCCCTCTAGCAGATTGACACTCCCCCTCAACTTGGTATCATCTGCCAATTTGCTAATGGTGGACTCAATCCCCTCATCCACATCATCAATAGAGTTATTAAAAAGGACTGGACCCAACCCTGATCCCTGGGGGGCACCACTGGTGACCAGATGCCAGCTGGATGCAGCACCATTCACCACCATTCACTCATCCAGCCAGTTCCTAACCCAGCAGAGAGTGCACCTGCCCAAGCCGTGGGCTAGCAGCTTTTCCAGGAGTGTGCTGTGGGAGATGGTGTCAAAGGCTTTGCTGAAGTCCAGGTAGACTACACCCACAGCCTTCCCCTCATCCACCACGTGGGTCAACCGATCATAAAAGGAGATCAGGTTGGTCAGGCAGGACCTGCTCCTCCTAAATCCATATTGGCTGGGTCTAATCCCCCATCCATTCTGTCGGAGCCTTTTATAGGCCTCAAATAACTAAAAATAACAAATTCACATTCTCATTTCACAGCCACATTTGCCATGGAACATGGCAAGGTTTGCAGAATGCTGCTTAACATTTCTTTGTACAGTTTTCAAGTGACATTTCTAGGCTTTGTATTTGCAGAGAAGTATCTTGAAAAAGAAACACTGTGTAAATCCACAAAGTGTCAGCTGATGGAATTTAAAAGCAATCTGAAACCACAGCTTCAGTAATTTTTTCACGTCTCATTTGGCATAGTCATGTGATAACAGAAAAAGCTTTTTATCCTTGAAATAACAGATTGAAATCATTACACAATAATTGTTTATAATTTTTGTTTTAAAACTGCAGATCTATGCAAAGATAGATGGTCTGGAAAAAGTAATTCACAAGCATCAAATGGACTGACACTTCAGCAACACTGTTCCAAAGCTTAGTATTACTGCTTCAGAACTTTTTGCTTTAATACACTCTTCTGTACTTATTACCACTCATTCTGCCTAATAGGAGATGACAGCTGTTCCTACAAGTCTTGTTCTAACATGGCTGCCAAGGCTGGGCACTGCATACAAACCCAAACAATTCAAGGTGATTAGTCCAGCAGTGTGTTAAATGGTAAAACATTCATCTTGCTAAAATCGTTTTCACAGATGCCACATTAAATTCAAACGAGTTCTAGAGCAAGCAATTATGAATTGCTCCTGTACCTCCTTTTCAAAAAACTGATTGAGTCAAAAAGTTGCCTGAATGGCATCTTATTCTTCAGGACATTGCATTCTTATTTTGCTCTGCAAAGTTTTCTTTTTCACTGCGAAAACAACTCTCAATATTGCTGCCAAATACCGTTTCCTTCCTTTGGGTTTTAATGCAGAAAATGAACCTCTACAAACAATGCCTCTATAGAAATCCAGTAATTCCACACGAAACAATTCATAAAAATAAATACCCTCCCCTTCAAAACCATCAACCATGTGCTCTATTTTGAGAGAACAATGCTATCTAAAAACACACCCCCTCCCACAGCTAAAACTCTTCAGTACAGCTCTGAGCTCAGAGAATTCTTTGTTGAAAGAGGTTGCTTGATACACTCAATCAAGCAAAAGTTATGAGCTTTTCAGCCTGGCACCAAGCAATATGGCTAGAGATAGGAATTATAATTTGCTATGGATGTTGAGTATTTTTGAAAAAAATAATCAATTTGACATAAGAAACTTCAGACCAAATCACATATGAGATACCTGAAGATACTGTAAAAATAAATTGCTTAAAAGGTATGCAGAAAGAAGCCTTGTGTTTGCGACCATTTTTAACATTATGGCCAATATTTGAATTTACTAAGTATATCTGTAAATCAGTATATTACCTTCCTTAGCTGGTTTTTCCTGTGAAAACTTGTTTGGAGTTTCTGCCTTTGGTGGTAGCATTACATCATATGTCTCTCTGTGTTTATTCCTTAATTCCTCATATGTGATGCCTTTTTTTTTACGACTTTCTTCTGGAATTGGAGCAGGTTCTGAAAAGAAAACAAACTTATAAAAATACTAAATATGGCATACCACACCAAAATTTGGCTACAACATGTTCGAGAATGACAGTTAATTACTGCTCAATCCCAAATGAAAACGAGCATGACAGCTTGCAATTCTAAATACAACAGAGAACATATATAGTCTTTAATTAATCCATTCCTTTCTTCCTTTAAATTTTGTCAAACTGCTTTGAAAGACTGGCAGTTAATTAATTTTCTTCATTTTATCCACTGGAAATTCTAACATCCATGGGGTAATTGATAGGTAAAATAGTTCTGGTCACTTTAGGTAAAGTTTATGATATCATGTTTGATGTATGTATGATTTCTGAAAAGAAATCTAGGTGAAGCTCCAGGGGCTGCATTAAGGACTTAAATTCTGCTTTCAAAGAATTAGTATCCATCATCTGTTACCTGACAAACATTTGATTCTTTTGTCTACACTTATAATGCAGAATCTTGGTTCTATAATTAAGGTTTTACCAACTATTGATATTTGTGATGAAGTGCAATTACAATTTCCTCGACATATTTACATCTGATACTTTCCTTTAATTGTAATCAAGTGGCATGAAGGTGCTTTTTTTGTGAAATAAAACATTTTTGTAAAGGAGTTGACAAAATCCAAACTAATTCAAAGTAGAAAAACTCTGCATTTGACAGTAACTTCCTCCTTTGTGTACCAGAGACATATGAGTTCAGAATCCTGTGTTTCCCCCGCAATAGCTGAGCACAGTTCACACTGGAAAGGAACAGCTGTACAGTACTTGAAAACCATTCTAGTTCTCTGTCAGAAAATTAGACTGTTGCTGAATAGAACATAATACCTATTCAGTTCCCAAGAGACTTAAATGTTTGTCATATTATAAAAAATAAAAAAGTCACAGATGTTATATGTCACAGAGTTACAGCACCATGGCTGGTGGAATGGCAATCACCTCAGAAGGGCCAGAGGCAACTGGTAGGCTCAAGTTTATTCAGTACAGTGAAAGGACGGTGTATTCACCCTTCTTTCAATCAAAAAGAACTCCCAGTCAGGCTGAGTTTTTTGCAGGTTTAGTTCCACAACAGATTACACCTTGTAAGTTAATTCAGGATCTTTACTTGCAATTAGAGCATAAAACCCTCCTGAATTTAGTTTACAGTTACATAGAATAATACTTAATCTTTTGCGTAAAACAAATTCTGGTAACTTCAAGCTCTTTCATTCAAAACCACTGTATTGTACAATGTGTATTTGCATGGGATGAAAATACATAGTTTAGTAAGAGCAGTACCTATAAGAAAGGCAAGACTCTTTGCAGTACAAACTGCTAAATATTAAGACTCACCTTCGACAGTGTAATCAGTAATTCCTGTGGGTGAAGATTCATTCAGGGAAGCACTGAATGGAACGGGTTCATAACTTGATAGGCCTCTATCTGTTGAGCTATAATCATCTGAATAGCTAGAAGAAGGTTGGAATCCAGCTCTTGGAGAAGAAGATTCAGTAAATGACTGAAAAGGTACATCTGAAAATTCAGATTTCCGACTGGAACGGCTGGAACAGAATACAATTAAATATTAAATAGAAAAATACTAAAGTTAAAAATAGAACTGTAAGAGTAACAATATGTGCAGTTCAAGAAAATATCCTTTTAAATGGTTTCGTTTTCAACAGAAAAAACCTTAAATAAACTTTGGGATGTTTTGGGTGTTTTTCTTTACATTGCAAAGATCTCTATAGTTCCTTCCCCAACACTCTTCCCTTCCTCACAGAATCTTAACTCAAACCTGAAAATCTCCAGAACAGGAGAGAAAAGAGACTAAGCATGTTGCACTTTACAAGACTAAAATGACTACCCCTTCCCCAAAGAATCTTCTGACAAAAAATCCCTGCATCAGACACAATAGTACAGGGTGTGCCCATGTAACTAGATGGGTAGTGGTAGTAGGAACTAGACTTAAAGGCCTTCTAGGAAGAATTTGTAATTTAAAACTCTTCATCACTAGAAGCTGCTGTAATTTATCAGTATCGAACAGCAGAAGAAGAATGAGCAGCTGTCTTGGGGAAATTAAATTATGAAAGTTTATGAAGTTGCTGAATTCTGCAGAAACATCAATGAATTTTCTCTGGGGACAGAAAGGTAAAATCATGTAAAGAATATTCTGGAAACTGGTGCCGGATATTTTAAAGCATTCACTATTCTCATAGAATGGCTCTGCAAACCAGTACACAACACGTCCCTCTCTGAAGAATGCCACCACTTGGTGCCACTAGAATGTCTCTAGAGTATTTATCTTTAATTTCTGCTTAGCTTCCTATGAAAAACATTCACAATTAGTCTTTGTTTTATTGTTTTATTTATTATGGATACAGCTTTAAAGAACTATCTAATCTTTTAGCTCCCTACCAATTTTTGCTTTTTGCAAATCAAATTACTAAAATACATTAATTAGTAGACATATAATGATTATGAGTGTAATGGTTTCTGTTGCTACCTTAAAAGGGTAGCATGTATGGATAATAATGCAATTGGAATGAATTTAAATTAATCATTCAACCAAGAAAAAGGAATTTATCACTTGGGCAATAAAACTTCACAGATACAAAAGAATGGGCTCTTAAAGTTGAAAGGGACGTATTGGTGCATTAGATGAACTTACTCTCACATAGAGTAAACACAGTTAATGATCATGACAATTTCATATTCGAAACTGGAGGGACTAAAGGGACAAGTCCAGCTCCGATCCAGCTGATTCTACACAGTAAATGTACGAAGAGGTAATTCCTACAATTATTTTTGGTGCCACAAAACCATAAACATGTCAGAATAAAGGTAAAACTTGCAGACAAAATAAAAAACATCATAAATCTGAATTTATAAAGTTTTTAGAAATTTTATCAAATCCTTTATAAACATTTAACAAATCTTAGCACATACACAGGAGGACTACTACTCACTATCCAAACACTATTCTCCCAGTTTTGAATCAAGGGTTTAAGTGAGATATTCTGAAAGCAGCTTGCAATTAAAAACCAGTTGAGGTAGAAAACATTCTGGAAGAAAACAGGAAATAGTTTTAAGAACCTGATGAGTTTCTCATATGTACAGCCTAATGCTGTTACAGATGTAAAGGATTTAAACAAACAGCAGTAAGTTTGACCACCATGCTTCTTCCTGCACCGATATTGTTTACTGAGCTCTTTCCTTTGATAAACACTGAAATCATTTCCACCCTTTTCCTTCTTGAATCAAACTGAACTATGGGAAAAACTTCCAGAATGTAACATTATTTTATTTCAGTTAACTTAGTTTACTTCTAAACTAAGGAGGCAACTTTTGTTGTCACACTACTGGGAGTAAATTCCATGGGAAAAAATTTACAGGGAATACAGTTTGCTAAGTAAAATGTTTCTTTTTCTGCTCCTCAAAGTGATTAGTTGTACGCAGAGAGCTCAAACTGCATGTTTTACAGCATGCCAACTGATACAGATACAATTTCCTGAAAGTGGTGGATTTGGGGTAATGGGGAGTGAGGGAAGGTGCAGCAATGGAAGTCTTTGAAAGCTGCAAAACTACTCTTGAACTGCTGATGTTCAAAATGCCCTATTCAAGAATAAGTTTTAAATTTAAAAAAGAATTAAATTCTTACTTAGGTGAACTATGTCTCTGAGCTTGTCGCAGAACATCTCCTATTGGGGAATCCTTCAGTTTCTTAAATTTCTCACTACAGATTGGCAAGTAGGATATCTTTCCAGCCATGTATCCACACATTCCAGCAACTTTTTAAAAAGAAAAAAATATGGATTTATATGCCATATCATAATATTCAACATAGTTTTAAAACAATAACTTCAAAGAAATAATATAGTATCTTGAATGAAAGAAAAAAAACCCCAACAGTTCAGAACTAAACCAAAAACATGCAGTAATCATCTCTGCTTCCTCTCCAGACAAAGGGTAATAAAACCAAATGCAACAGCAGAACAGTGACATAAAGCAATGATTTAGACATGGCATGAATGTCAGATGATTTTAGCTAGTACTTGATGAATGAAAGGTGACCAAAAAAGAAAAATAATTGCATCAATTTTTCCCAAGATCCAGAAATCACAATTAGCTATCAAAGATGATAAAACAGTTGGAATAAATAAAGGTAATAAATTCTGCTAATTTAATCCATCAGAACAGTCAGATCTTGAAAAGGCTTTCACAAGTATGAAGAGAGATCTAAATAAACTTAGCATTAGGCTCAGTATCTTCTGAAGAGGATTCTATAGTTTGGCTGCCAGAGAGCAAACAACTGAATTAGCAGAACCCTTGCAATCACTAAGCAAACAGCTTCAGTTTAGTGCTTGAGCTATTTCCATCTGCTGCACAGACATGAGAATAAATTATCAAGATAGTTCTTTCTGGGCTTAAAACAAGATTTCCATCAGCTGGCTCCTTCAAGTTTGATGAGTGGGTCAAATCAAGTATGAAGGATTCTATGGCAATTAGCAGTTTTGTTGTTGATTTTGTAGGAGAAAATCACTAGACCCTTCTTTCATATGCAATAAGTATTTCCTAAATATGAAGACTAAAGAGCCTCAATCATCTTTAAATCAAGAAAGAGTTAATGACCAGTAACATTAATCCTCTGCAATTCTCGCACTGTAGATTACATTGCCTGGAAATCAATATAAAAGGGGATTTTACCCTAGCCTGCTCTACAGGTACTGAAATTGTGATTTCTGTTCTAATGTCTGCATTTTCAAAAGAAGGTTAGAAATCCGTTTTCAAAGGAAAAGAGAAAACCAGCCACAACTACGAGTGATGTTTACAAATGAGAAATGTAAGGGTTTAACCATTAATCAGGTTAAAAAAAAAAAAGGAAGACACTTCAAATACTACAAATATGGGCAAAGAGAAAAATTACAAGTCCTTAAATCAGCATAAGAAGAATTCAAACTAAATATTGAGCAAAATAAAACTAAGCAGAAAAGGTGATTAATCTTTTGCATAAATTACAATAAGAAAGTCTTTTCTTGAGGCCTTCTAGTAAAGAAAAGCAGAAGCATCTCTATGGAGGATGGTTCACTCAAAGTAATTATTGGCTAAAATATTTGGTCTCTGTTATTACAGAACTAACAGCCAGATGTTCCTATATTTGAAGTTAGCACAGTACATTAGATATTGTTCTCTACCTCTTCCACATTCACTGTGACAAGGTCTTAAGAGAAGTTGATTAGAGATGGCTAAAACAGGCCAGGTCCCACTGCAGACTAATATGAAGTACATATGGATCTTCCCCTTTTTAGTCAAAAAATAGATAGAGAACGAATAGCTCTGTGTCACGTTGAAGGGGATGTTGTCAATGTAGTGTATCAGCCTTGACTGCCTGGAAGTTTCAGTAAATTGTCAGAGAGCCTAGAAGACTACTGAGGAAAGTATAGTAATTCAATAGGCAGAACATCTTGGCCAGTCCACCCGCACCTGATTTTCTCCCGATTTCAAAAAAATTAGTTCTATTAAATAGAGGGACTGTGGCCCTTAACAAGAAATATGTAGGAGTTATCAGGGAAATTGCAGTTCTATTATTTATTAGAGATGTTTGTGTTATACCATTGTTTGGTGTCCAGAGAAAGTAAGCAGAATTTAGCATAAACAACAGGGAGCCCTAGTCTCTCACGTTCTTTTATCTGCTTAAACAACACTTCCTTCACCACAAATCATGGGGTTTACCCTCTTCCCACTGAAGTAAACCAGCTGTATCTGGGCAGATTGGCAAGATGGCAACTTCCTATTTTACTGTCCAGTGTTACATTGAAAAGGTTAATTTATTGATTTATTTTTGATTATACATAATCCAAAAATCATTCACACAAAATTGCTGTTTTCCTACAATTGTTCATACATAATGTCCAGGAAAAAAAAAGTAATTAAAATAGCTTGAATGGGACATGTGAGACATATGAAAAAAGACCTTCAAATTAAGAAGGGAGGGGTGGGTATATTCTGGCAATGTAATTTAAAGTAAGCTTGTACAGTATCTATTTACAAGGTTTTTATCTTAAATGTTTACATTAATCAAGTAAATTTATGCAAAGCTTATAAGCAAAAGTTGTACAAACGGTACTGCAGAAATTCAAAGGCAGTGAATAAATCATTGAATCATAAAATGGCTTAGGTTGCAGAGGGACCTTAAAGATCATCTAGTTCCAAACCTGATGCCATGAGCTGGTATGCCCTTCACTAGACCAGGTTGCTCAGGGCCCATCCAACCTGGCCTTGAACACTTCCAGGGATGGGGCATCCACAGCTTGTCTGGGCAACCTGTCCAGTGCCTCACTACCCTCAGTAAAAAATTTCTTCCTAATCTAAATCTCTCCTCTTTTAATTTAAAACCATTGACCCTCGTCCTTGTCCATGTAAAATGTTGCTGTCCCTCTTTTACAAGCCTGGTACTGAAAGGCCTCAATGAAATCTCCCTGAAGCCTCCCCTTCACCTTAGCTCTCTCAGCCTGTCTTCACAGGTGTTCCAGCCCTCTGGTCATCTTCATGGCCTCCTCTGGACCCGCTCTAACAAGTCCATGTCTTTCTTGTGCTGAGGACCCCAGATCTGGATGCAGCACTCCAGATGGGGTCTCACTGGAGCAGAGCAGAGGAGCAGAATCACCTCACCTCGACCTGCTGGTCCCTCTTTTGATGCAGCCCAGGACACCACTGGCCTTCTGCGCTGTGAGCACACACTGTTGGCTCACATCCAGATTTTCAGCCACGAGAACCCCCAAGTACTCCTCTGCAGGGCTGCTCTCAACGACTTCTTCTGTCAGTGTGTACTCAGGTCTGGGACTGCCCTGATCCAGGTGCAGCACCTTGCACTTGGACTTGCTGAACCTCATGATGTTCCCCGGAGCTCACTTCGGGAGAGCAGCCCTTTGGAAAGAGTCCTGGGTGTTTGGGTTGAGGGAAAGTTGAATATGGGTCAGCAGTGCCCTGGCAGCCAGGAGGGCCCACCGTGTCCCGGCAGGCAACAGGCAAAGCATCACCAGCCGGTCAAGGGAGGGGATTGTCCTACTCTGCTCTGCCCTGGGGCGGCCCCACCTCAAGGACTGTGTGCAGTGTTGGATGCCTCAATGTAAGAAGGACATCAAACTCTTGGAATGTGTCCAGAGGAGGATGATCAAGATGGTGAAAGGTCTCAAGGACCAGACTTATGAGGAGCAGCTGCGTTCACTTGGTTTGCTCGCTTGGAGAAGGATGAGGGGTGACTTCATCAGAGTTTACATCTACAACTTCCTCAAGATGTGCAGGAGTGGGGGAGGTGCTGATCTCCTCTGTTTGGTGACCAGTGGTAGGTATGAAGCTGCACCAAGGAAAGTGCAGACTGGGCAGTAGGGAAAAGTTCTTCACTGAGAGGGTTGTCAGTAACTGGAACAGACTCCCCAGGGAAGTGGTCACAGCACCAAGCCTGACAGTTCAAGAAGCATCTAGACAACACTCATAGTCATGTGGTTTAGTTTCAGGTAGTTCTGTGAGGAGCAAGGCACTGGGATTCTATGGTTCTCATGGGTCCTTAACAACTTGAGATATTCTAGGATTCTAGTAGAATGGAGTCACAGTAATCAGCCAGCTAGTGTCATGGGAATTACATCTATGTAAGACTCCAGAACATAAAACATGAATACAAGCTGAATTTATATGTTGCTTTTACTTACATGCAACTTTCATAAAAGAGCCAAATCTTGAGCTATCTCTTAGAACACCTGAAAATGAGAATCAATAGTTAGTAATCAGATATTAAGAATTAAGCTGAAAAACTTCAACAGTAGTTATGTTTGTAGGTTACTTTGCAGCCATGTTTGTAGGTACCAGGTTACTTTTACACTAACTTCTGAATTCCCCATAAAATTAAAAAATCTAAGAATTATCTCTTTAATCATATTTAATCATATTATTATTACACACTGTAGAACATATTGTTTCGTTATCAGTGAGATACTGCATTTGTCACACAACATAAAACACACATGAACTTGATTTTAAGTTCCTTCTTTAGTTTAAGGAACTGCAAATCATGTAGCTGCAGAGTCTGAACTTCCTTTAGTTACAAGTAGATTAGACATTATGTTATTTTAGTTACTTTACTAACAGCAGAAATATATTTCATCTGAGCAAATCCAACTGAAATAAAAGTATTTTTACACTTTACCTTTTTTAATTAAGAAACTAGTACCAAGCATGCTTACTGCAGCCAAAGGAAAAGCTGTAAAGAAGAAAAGAAGTTGCTTAAAATACAATTTTCACTGTTTTCAATTACACTCAACAAAATAAGAGATAAACTGCTAGTTACTATGCCTTACTTACTCAGCTCATTTGTATAAGAATCTAAGGAGATATATAATAAACAAATCGTATATAAATTATGAAACACTCTCAATTCCAGTTTTTAAGAAGTACTAAAACTTATGTAGTGCTGGTTAATGACTCATCCTGTCTGCATTAGACTTTATGCTTCCTAAAACACAAAAGCCAGCGTGAGATGGAATGAAGCTCTACAGACAAGGCCCCAGGTCTAGCTACAGCTGCTACAGCATCAAGGTGTAGAGCTCTAGAGAGGCATACACAGTTCTTCAGGACAGAAGGCAGTTACATAGTGGCCAGTACCTCTAAAATCTTTTGATAAGCAAAAGTCCTGACACTGTTTTAATATAAGACCTTTGAAAAAGGTTTAACTCCTACAGAACTATAAATCAAATTTATTAAAATTAGGTAATACGTTTTATTCACCAGTAAATTAAAGAATGGGGCAGCTTTTTCTGAAGCTTATGGGTCAACTTTGGGCTAGGGTCAGGAATGCAGACAACAAACATTGAAGACCATCACTGCGCATCGCAATCAACCTAATATATCACACCAATTTTTATCATATGGGAAGACTTCAGGTGGCAACAAGCATTTGCAGATGGCAAGAAACAATAGGAACGCTTATTTCAAGCAATGAGAATTATTATATTGGGAAATTAACTTTGCAACTATTCGTAAAGACCATTGCCCCTACACAAGATAGAGGGACAATGAAATAACACACACGACAGAAGACTACAGTTAATTACATAAAAGATCTAGATATGCCATAATGAAATTTAATTTTATACAAGTCTGAAAATGTAGAAGTTACAAAAAGGGTCAATGACTATAACTTCACCTAGAAGAGAAATTTTTGCAACAGCACTAGATCTTTATAGTGTTTTGATGCACACAATTTGCTAATTAAGTTCATACATGAAGACAAATGATATTTGCCACAATATTAAAGTATACTTTGCAAATTAAGAGTTTATTCCCTCACAAATTCTGACAAGTTTAAACTAGGTAAGGAGTTCAACCAGTAAATGCAAAGTGAATGTGAGTGAATGTCACTTTTAAGAAAAAGTACTGGCTCCTTGGCCCAAGGCAAGATTAGAGCAACACTTCAAAACACAGAATAAAATCTTCCAACCTATTAGAGATTAAAAATCCCATGCTTTTAGAGATTTCAGATCTAGATTTTCCAAAATTTACAGTTTTAGATTTTCTGAGATATAGAATGACAGCGCAGATTTGAAGCTGAATCGTAAAAGAAAAAAAACAAGGAGAGGGAGGGTGTGTTAAGAAAAATATATTCAAAAGAACATATTACAGAGGACTTCAGTCTAACTCTTAGGAGCTTGAAATGATTTATAGGCCCAATACAAATAGTCTGGACACCAAAGACAGGTTAAACACTTAGAAACAGCAACTAGTATGTGAGCATTTAAGTGACCTGAAATGGTAGCTAGAAATTAAAAGAATAATAGCTACATGAAAATTTGGTTCATACATAAAAATTTTTATGAATAATTACTCTAGGGGAAAAAACCAGAACAAGCTTTATAAATCAAAAAATATCAACGCTTTTGACTGCTATGGGCAAACAGTACTTTTTCTGCTTCACGAGCACAATAGATCTTGGGGAAATAATGGAAGGCTGATATATCAATAGCAGATAATGATGGGAATATAATGTACCCTAGTCAAAATGGTTTTAGGGGGTATAAGTTTTATCAATATAATTTGATTTTGTTAGCAAGATTAAAAGTGCAAAGGATAAAGTTGTAGATCGTAGTGTGAATTTTCAACAGTGTTAGAAGTTGTAACGTATTACAATATGATTATAATTTAACTCCAGTACAGCATATATTAAACTGAATTATGAAATGACTGCCAATAGCAGCCACCAATAGAAACTATGTCAAAACACAGAGGGTTTGTAAGAATGGGTAAAAGTTTGCTACAGCTTGAAATCTGAATAAACAAACTGAAAATACACAAATTGATAGTAACATCAGTGAATAACAAAGCCTGATACAATACAAAAAGGATTTCAGGGTGGTCACACAGGCATCCCATACCTCTTGCAAAGGGAAGCTCAGGCAATATGCATTTAATACAGTGAATACAACAATCTAGTATGTATCCACAGAACAAAGAAACAAAGACAGGAAACCTAGAAAATTGTGATGGGCGATCCCAGCAAGATAACAGCACAGTACAGTCTAACCCACTCCCCAAAAAATATCTCAATTACTGTTGTAGCTCCCTAAAGAGATACAACTCAAGAAACTAGCTTGAGGTTTCTCAATAACATCTTCATGTTGTTTCATCAGTGACCTTACAAAGACACACAAGGGAATGAGTTACATTGCCAAGCAGCAGAACACCTCAGGAACAGCAAACATCTCCCTTCCCTCTTTGTCTTCCAGATGAGAGATTATCAATAAACCATAACCATTAATGGACCTTGATCTTTTCACTTTTAAAAATACACAGAAAATGGCTATGTTTTGGCAAACATGCTGAAGGTTTCCAAGTACTCGCAAAAAAGCAGGAAAATGCCAAAGCAATGGAGAAAGACAAAGCAGAACTCTAATTCGTTAACTCAAAATCACAATGCCTTAGAAGCTGCGTCTGAAAGTACTGACTTCCAGAAAAAATCAGAGCCCTGATGTCCTAAATTTAGCAAATCAGCAGCTAAATTCTTCATCTGTCCTGGTTTCTATCAAGCCACCTGTCAGGAGTAGCCCACTAATGTCAATAAAACAGCAGGTAACAATCACATCAAAAGGCGTGTTCAAATCTCATGACCACGTGTACAAAAACCAAGTATGCCTTGAACCTTTGAACTACAGAAACTATGCCTAAACATCTGGCTATGAAGAGAGACAGAAGTTTTCTTCAAAAGTTGAGCTGAGTGACTACTTATACATTGTTCTCTTCACAACTCTTCATAAAGATAACAATAAAAACTGAAAACAAAAATAGAGAAATAATAAAAGTTCAGAAACATAAATAGACTCATTAATTAGATCTATTTTCAGACTTTTTATAAGCACGTTAACATAAAATATGAAAGGATCTTGTTATAAAGCATAAAAAGTAGAAATTATTTTGCACTTTTTACAAAACTCTGCCCTGCAAACTCTTAATAAAGGTAAATACTACATGTATCAGCGTTTACTGGGATGCAATTTTAGACCATATGAAGCTTGTTAATGCACTGTTGTGAGATACTGACCCAGTTCTTCCTTAATGCCTCAAATAACAGCAAAAGCTAAGGGTGAAATAAAAGCAAACAAGTTTTCCAGCAAGGTGAACTTACCTCTATACCGGGCACTCTCTTCAGCACATTCCTTGAGGAGTCTTCTTTCCTCCTCTGTTGGCACATAAGGCTTTGGTACTTCCCTCTTTCATTAGAGACATAAATTAGAAAAGAATGAGCAAAAGAAAGGTTTGGGGAGATTTTTCAATCAAAAAACTTAAATGTCTAACTTTCATACCTTATAGTTTCTGTGCCTTCACTCAGCTATACTTAAGAAACTGGTGGCTTTTGCCCATAAATGTCACATGAAATATATAATCAGAAAATTCCAATGCTTCTATAAATCATAAGAAAGCAGAAAACACTTTGTGCATGGTCAGATCCCAACTCAGCTCACTCCTTTTGCTCTAGAAAAGCCAGCTTTGGTCCTTGCAAACAGCCTTCCAAACAGATGAAATCTGACAGGTCATTAAGTGCCTTTGTTAAGTATTTCTCAAGGTTTCAGACTCGCAACATGCGTTGTTGGTTTACACACATGTATTCACCGAGAGCTGACCAGCTGTTTGGCCAGCATGTGAGAGGTTTGTGCTGGAGGTGTGTGACCCTCTCCCACCATGAGACTGTGCCCTTGTGGCCGGGCACACTTCCAGACCCCCAGCTGTCCGGGAGAGTTGCGGGAAGGCTGTCGGCACCGGGGAAACAGAGTCACAGAATCAATTAGGTTGGAAAACATGTCTGAGATCATTGAGTTCAAACTATAACTGAACACCAAGTTGTCAACTAGACCATGGCATTAAATGCCACATCCAGTCTTTCCCTCAACACCTCCAGGGATGGTGACTCCACCACCTCCCTGGGCAGGGCATTCCAACGTCCAATCACTCTTTCTGTGAAGAAATTCTTCCTGATGTCCAGCCTAACCCTCCCCTGGCGCAGCTGGAGGCCATTTGCTCCTGTCCTGCCGCTGCCTGGGGGAAGGGGCCGAGCCCGCCGGGCACACCCTCCTTTCGGGTGCTCGTAGGGCGTGATAAGGTCTGCCCTGAGCCTCCTCTTCTCCAGCCTGAACAATTCCCGCTCTCTCATCCCCTCAGCCGCTCCTCACAGCACTTGTGCTCCAGCCCCTCCACCAGCCTCGCTGCCCTTCTCTGGACACGCTCCAGCCCCTCACTGTCCTTCCCAAACTGAGGGGCCCAGAACTGGACACCGCACTCGAGGTGCGGCCTCACCACTGCCGAGTACAGGGAAGGATCACTTCCCTGGTCCTGCCGGCCGCGCTATTCCTGACACAGGCCAGGACGCCCCTGGCCTTGTTGTCCCCCTGGGCCCACACCGGCTCACGTTCAGACACGAACACCTCCCCTCCTCCTGCCAGGACCCCCCCCCGGCCCCCGGGAGGCCTCAAGGGCACCGTCCCCGCAGGCAGCGCAGCGGCGGCCGAGGCGCTGACAGGAGCCCGCTCTCCCCGCGCCCTCGGCGTGCCCCCCGCAGCCACGGGGCCCACGGGGCTCCTCCACCGCCCTGCGCCCTGTGCCCCGCCCGGTGGTCACCTGGGCCGCGTCCCCGCCGGGCCCGGGGCCCTGCTGCCCTCGGCGAGGTTACACGGAAAGGGAGCGCGCCCCGGGGCCCCGCACACCGTGGGTGCATTGGGAGGGGCGCCAGGACCATCTGTGTCCAACCCACACCCTCCAGCACAGCGAGCCGCTTACAGCTCCATCCAGCCTGGCCTTGGACACTTCCAGGGATGCGGCATCCACAGCTGCTCTGGGAAACCTGTGCCAGTGCCTCAGCACCCTCACACTGAAGCATTTCTTCCTCATGTCCAGCCTAAATCTGCCCTCTTTCAGTTTAAAATTTTCCCCTTACTCTGTCACTAAAGGTCTGGGTAACAAATCTTTAACCATCTTTCTTATAAGCCCCTTTTATAGATTGGAAGGGGTCAAAAAGGTCTCCCTTGGCCTTGTTGAACTTCTCGAGGCTCACACAGACCCATCCCACCAGCCTGTCCGGGTCCCTCCATTCCCTCAAGCGAATCCACTGCATTGCCTTCCTTGTTGTCACCCACGAACCTGCCAAGGCAGCACTCACCGACACTGCCTGCGCCATCAAAAAAGATCTGGAACGGCAGCAGTCCCAACAGGAATCCCTGAGAGACACCCCTTGTTACCGACCGCCGTCTGGACATTGAGCCATTGACTGAAGTTCCCGGGATGCAGCCATCCAGCCAGTTCCTGTCCAACAAATGGCCCATCACGACACTCACCTCTCAACAATTTAGTGACAAGGATGCTGGCAGCGTCCTGGCCATCACTGGTGGAGAAGGATGGTGCTTGTATGCAGGAATGACTGGCTTTGGAAAACATGAGGCTATTGCCCCAAAATCTTCATGTGGAGCCCACACTGGCCGGGGCAACCCCGGTGGTGTGGGCGCAGGGTGGCCAGCCCCCACCAGCATCCGTGCTCACTCACTCTGTGTCTGCCTGCAGCAGAAGAATACATGCCCCCCAAATTACTCAGCAAGTAACGAGCAGCAGCAGCCGCCGCTATAGCAATATAAATCCACGGGAAAGGATTTTCCCCCTCCCTTTTCTGAGATAAAAATCTCAGAACAGCAGAGGCTACACCGTTGACTAGGCTATTAAAATGGTATTTATGAGGTAATCACTTATTTTAACTGCCAGCTACATAAAATTTATCATGGAAAAAAAAGACTCAGGGAATTTTATAATTATCATTTACATTTTCTTAAACCTATTTAACAAATCAAATTTGCAATCCCTCCACACAAAAATACATCAGAAGGAACAGAGAGAGAGAGGCAGCGAATGGGCAGTAGGCTGATCTCCCATGTACAGCTGCAGGGGCACTTCTCTGTTTGTCCAAAACCAGTCACTCCTCTGCACAAAAAAGGCTCTTAAATGGGGCTCAGGACCAGCAGTTTGATGCACCATAAGCAATTCTTTATGGTGCCCCCAGCCCTCAGAAACCCAAAGGTGGAGACTGTGATATGGGAAAGAAAGGACCATATGCACAAGAAGTCAACACTGTTGGTTTGCAGTGAAATACAATGGTTTGTTTTGGTCAAAACATCATTTCTGCAGGAGGGTTGTTAGCAAGGTGAGAGCAGCATCCTGACACCTGGTCCAGGCCAGCTCATGTAAAATGGGCAGGCGTGAGAAAGCTTCACTTAGGATCCTTCTGGAATGGATTCAGAATGGGACTTTCCTGGATCACTTTAGGTCTAGTGGAAAAGAGATACTTATGAGGAGGCTCTGCAAGCCAGACATGAGGAGGGGCATGCTTAATGTGACACCCAGGCTTTGCCAGCATGGTGACAGGCTTCTGTACAGCACCCCTGCTCAACCCTCCCTGAACACTACAAATGTATGCAACATTTTTCAAGTGCAGATGTTGCTTGATACCAGCGCACCCATGCAATACCTGACCATCTCATGTCACATTCCTGGGATGAGCATTACATCTCTGTGCTTACAGAGAGGGAAAGGGGGGTGGTAAGTCATTGAGAGACACAGGTGCAGCCCCAGGGGAGGTCACTGGTACAGCAAGACCTATGGCCAAGATTTTGGCCAATGCTTTATTCTACACCAGTTCCCTGACTATATGCAGCTTATGGCTGGCATCTGATAGGCTGGGGCTTGGGACCCGCAGTCTAGACAAGGTAAAGAGAGGGCATGACAACAGCAATGTGAGATGGGGTTGAAGACTATCCTTCCGTCCATCCATCCATCCATCCACCCATCCATCCACCCCAGGTACTACATGTTTTGTTCTGGTTCCTGGCTATCTCTCCTTCATCCATGAACACTCTCAGTGCCACTCTCCAGGCCACCTGATCTCTCAGGCTTTGCAAGGATGAGTTACAAAGTAACCGATTAAAATGGAGGAAGGAAAAACAAAGGTATCTCACGCCTTACTTCAATGAGGATCTATTACACCTTTAGATCTCCACACCCCCAACCCCCCAACTCATCTGTACAAAATAGGCATACTGGATCGCATATTTGTTGTTGATAAGAAATTCATATTAATTCAGCAGGTCTGCAGAGCTAGAAGTTTGCTATGCCACATGATTGATCATACTTTTAAATTAAAATTGAAAGAAAACAACTATCTCCCAACTATGCAAATCAACTGTTTAGAGTGTCAGGCTCTTCATGGTATTTCTTCAATGTCCTCAGTGTCAGAGCATATTTTTGTCTTTTTTGAAAACATTATGATTATTTCTTGTACTTTTAAAATACATTTTGTTCCTCTTTTGATTTTAAAAGAGCTTCCTGAGCATGCTGCGTAGGTAGCAGCATGCTGGAGAGGAAGAAGTTTTGATTTCAGTATTACTAAATCAGTTTGGTGTTTGTGGAAAAAACATGTAACTTCCATGTGTCTGTTTACATGTAAGCATGCAAATATTCCATGCAGAGTTTGATGTCTGTGTGGCTGCAGGGTTCTTCAGGTCGAATGTGTCTTGCAGGGACAGTCCATGGAAATGGTGGCTTCACTATGCAGTAGACTGGGCCATCAGTACATAGTGGTGGTGGAGTTTTGTCATTAATAAAAACACATCATTTACAGTAGGTGAGCCTACATCAGGTACCAAACATCCAGAAAGAACCTTATTTCTTTCATTCCTCCTTCTGCTAAAGTGTATATTTGTCACAAGACAAACTTTGCTGTTTTAAAGGCATACTGAATCCTAGCAAAGTGCGATCTCATTCTAGAGGGAGGAAAATTGGGCAATACAGCTGTACGAGTCATAGAGCAAAGCATATAATGACTCATTATTTATCAACAAAGACGCAGCCATGAGCAGGATGTGATGGTCTGGGATGGGCTGATGTCACAGCAAGAAGTGGGAAGATGGCAAAGACAATGAGACTATTATGACTGTCTTTAACCACATAATACAATCAGACACTTTATGACTATTATTAGTCACTGCAATTCTGTAATTCTACAAACCTACTCCATCCATGTAGGAAGTTGTGAAAAATTTTTGTAGCAGATCATTAATTTTTTCTAAAAATTCCTTCTCACTTACTTTTTCTAAGGATGTCTAAACTGGGCAAAGAAGTTTTGGAAAAAAGATCTGATGTTATTCTTTGGGGGGAAAAAAATACAGTATTGCCAGCACAATCCATTCAAAAGAATGAATCAGCTTCCTGGAAAAAGGAGTAGCTCAAAACATAGGACTAGATGGAAAAAAACCCCAACAACAACAACAAGAAAAAAAAAACCCTAACAACTCATATTCTTTATATTTGCTTCTCTTGCTTTGCATACTTTGGGCTCAGACTTTCAACCTCTTCTTTGCAATCACAGCAGTTGGAAACATTTCTTCAATGGAAAATGAGAATCCAGCTAAGTTTTATGAATCCCAGAACTAGAGTTTCAAGGAAAGCTCTATTTCTCCTTCGGCTTGTGATTTGGCAGTGCTAAAGATACAGATAGACAGCTCTGAGATGAGCATTTAATAAGCAATCTTTGGCAATACTAATGGCCTCCATAGGAGCAAATTTTCATCTCTCTTGTAAGAGCGAGCTGGGCTTTACAATCTAACATTTTTTTTCCTTTTGAATCATGTACTAGAAAAATGTGGCAGACTGTAAGGGCAAGCAGCTGGAGTATAAACATCTTGCAAGGCTTAGCCCTTAAATGAGGAGGCAAAGGACTGTCCAGGACCACCCTTGTGCCTTTGGGGAATGGCCACACCCAGCCCTCTGCTCATGCACCAAACCTTAAGTATAGAGGTCCTAACACAACCCCGTTCCTGCTTTTACCTGGAGTTCAACAAAGCAACAAAGTCAGTATCTGGCCAAGTTCGCCCTGGACCATCGCCTGGATAGTATCCCTTTATGTGGACCAAATCACGGCTCATGCCCAAGCGAGCGCTCACACCACAGAGAAGGATGGGTGCTCCCAGTCTGTGAGGCACCTGACTCCTAAAGACAAGTGGATGTGTGTCTTCTAAGTGAGTGAGATACTGTCTCTCTGAGGAAGAATATTATCAGCTGTAAGTAGTTTGTGCTGTCCATTGCAAAAATCTAAATGAGGTTATTACAATTCACTTTTTCAATTAATTTCTTCACAGTTGGTTTTTTTGATTGCTGCTGTTATCTTTCATATTCATTTTTATAAGCTGCTTCCAAACAGGTGGCTGATATATATAAAGAAGTTAAAACCAGCAACTCTTGCGAGGAACTAACCACAGAAGGTCCATCAGCCTCTACTGTGCCATTATCATGATTGAAACGTAGAACAAAATCTTTGGTGCTTTTTAGCCAGTGAACTGGAAATCAGCAGCACCATAAGCTTTGAAGCACAGCTTGCCAATACAGCAAGCTTCTCCCTGTACATTACCCCAGTGACATCCCCAATAGAAGCCTCAGCTTTGGGGAGCACTCTGAGTTCAGCGGTCAGTGCTGGGCATCAGGGAGGCAGCACAATGTCTGAGGTTTCCCTTGTCTTTCCTTCTGGGACCCCTACATATTTCCATCCTCTCCTTTCCTTGACTATCCTCTTTTTGACACAACAAAAATCGGTAAAAATGAAGCCATTTTTTAATTGATTTCTGGACCCACATATTACATCTGTTCTAAACTTTTCAATTAATCAGCACATCTCTTCATCACACCACTTTAACCTCTATGTAATAAGTCACTGGCACCAAAATCTGTTTTACCATGACTTTTCCCAGATTTCCCTGTCCCACCCAATTGCATATTGGCACAGTTAACCCCAAGCAGAAACTTAGGGCATTACATGGGAGCCCTGTACAGGGGATTTTCCACTGCCAGATGTTTGAGTACACTTTATTTCAGTGCAGGGAATGTTTTAAGGCAGGGGTACCTGGTGACACCGTTTCTGTGTGAGTCAAGGGAAGCTGTAACAGTGCACCAAAGCAGGTCTATCCCACTGCCTCCCTTCTGAAGCACTTGGTCTATCTGGCAGCAGGGGTAGCCCAGGACTAGGGATGGCATAGAAGTTGGCTGGATCTGGTTGCAGCAAATTTTTCTTCATGAAGTGCTTCGGCTGTTTTACAGCACAGGTTCCTATCCCACAAGTCCTGTCCTGGTACCAGTAATATGCCCCAGCCAGCAGTGCAAGAAGTGGGTTTTCTGCCCCCTGGACAATTAGCATGTGTTGGCATGGCACACATCCCCAGGTAACAGCATACCCTGCCTCTGCAAGTCCCACAATCTGCTGCAAGGACAGAAAATGCTGCCTGCGTCTACCCTGCGGTAAAGCAGCAGGCACGCAAAATGAGTTTTTTCCTCCTTTTCAATTTAATAGTCTCTTGGTACTACTCAGGTAATTATACCAGTGTGTCTCTTTGTAAGCTTTTTTTATTGTCCCTAGTATTCCCCCCGGCAAAGAACTAAGGAAAACGTCAATTTTCTAAAAGCACTCTGGCTTAAGCTGGCCGCCAGTGATGTAATGTGGCCAACCCTAAAGTCCAGAGTGTATTACTATAATCAAAATGGAGTTATTTCTTGTTTCCAGAACAATTTCTTTAGGACTATTAAGAAAAAGTATGTAGAACAGAAAACTAACACTGAACTGCTTTTCTATTTTTTCCCCAATGAGTACAAGAAAACATTTTTGATTGTCTGTTCTAAAAAGTATTTTGGTAAAATGCTTATCTAACAAAACTCAGTGTCTGCTATCTGGCCTCTGCCAGCAGAGAAATGCATATTCTCAGCCTCAGTGCTCTAGCAGTAGTTTTGGATTGGTGATGAGGATGG
The DNA here is from genome assembly GCA_035047845.1 of Dendrocincla fuliginosa. Lineage (NCBI taxonomy): Eukaryota > Metazoa > Chordata > Aves > Passeriformes > Dendrocolaptidae > Dendrocincla > Dendrocincla fuliginosa. The sequence goes on from JAWWMO010000138.1 coordinate 24,403,869, forward strand.
TATTTTCATCCCAACAAGTCACTGTAGCATTTATCTGAAAGTGATGGACAAAAGGTTTTTGTAGTGAAAGGAGGGCAGCAGAGCAGCACTATTTAAAAGGAATGATGTCCAGTTTTGGAATATTCAGTAAGATAACAATATGGGGGTGGTTTATTCTTCTCTTAAGAGATGTTTGAAATTACAGGGACCAGCCTTTCAAGTACAGGTACTAAAGAATAAAATGTAACCAAGGGCTCAAGCTATTTCATTGCCAAAATACCTAATTTCACTCTTCTGAATCAAGCTTTTCTTCTTGTTTTTAAACAAGCCAGATATCAAGCTGATCAGAGCTCATTTGGAGAAAACTTTTAAATTATAACAGCTTACCATGACCAGAAGCAGTATTTTGTGGTACTGGTACATTCTTAGACATTTTTGTTTTCCCTTCTAAGAAGCAGATTGCCCTGCCACCTATACGGTGCAAGTAAGTCTGGTGTAGTGAAATGAGTTTACTTCTGTTAATAGTAAAGCCTGCGGTCTCTTCAGTGTCCCCTCCAACTTTTAGAACTGTTCCTCTGAACTCATCTTGTTCATTAAAACATTTCCCAAAAAGCCCAGGTAACTCCTACCCCTTCCTCCTGTGGCATATGGACTGGCCATTCTGAGGGTTAATGACATGTTTGTAAATGCCACTTGGGTATGCTCACCGTCAAATGGTTTTGGAAGACCTGGGACCAGCTGGGAGATGTGAATTTCTCCTTCTCAAAACTGCTGTGAATGAATCTTATAGTGTAGGAATTGGGTATTGATCCATTCGCAGATGGGGTTTTACAGCGACTTTACAGTTCTCACAAATCCTTACCCTATGTTGGGAGCATGTATGGCTGCTATAGCCTCTGCCCTGGAATCTGTAGATGAAATTATACCCTGTCTCTGCAATCCATCTGACCTCCTCTCTGCAGCCACCCTTCCCTACACAAATGGCACCAGCCTCATTCACACCAAATGAGAAATGGCATCATCAGCTCCCTCCAGCCTTCTTGTTGTCCTGCTTATAAAACAAATGTCTGCCCTAAACAGAACTCTATATTTTACCTATTGGACACCCCTCCCCTCTCTAGCGTGCTGCTCTTTGGTCTGGTTTATGCTTATATATTGCCACTTTCTGCCTATCAGCAGGAGACGATCTCCTTCAGTCCCAATTAACTCTGAGGGCAAACAGGCATATGGAGAAACTACTATGACAACCAGACAGCCTAAAACTCCTTATCGCTCCTTTCTGGGACACCTTAAAAACAAGTTCATTTCCTTCAGACATACTCTAGAAATTTTTCTTTGATAGTCTCTCAGGCTTAACACTGCATGGCTTATTTTCACATTCCATTCATGCCACTAAAGGAGCTTGGGTCCCTCAGCATTTTCTCTAAGGAGCATCCTCATTCTGAGCCATGGTCATCCATACCCCAAGGTGTGTCCCAATTAACCTATCCCAAAGGTTTTTCTAGATTATGGAGTAGTGTTACCATCTTACTCACCACGTGCAGTGAGTTTTCAGTCGATGTGCACCCTGTCATTTGATACAGAGGTGCCTGGAAGAGGCTGGGTCATCTCAGCAGCAGAGAGGAATTAGCACTCCACAGCAGTGCCATGCTTGTTCCTCTCTCACCCACAAAGCTCCACCCTATCAAAGCTATATTGCACCTAAAGTACCTTCAGCTGCTGCCCTCAAGGCTGGATCATGCTGTGCAGACACACACCGTTTTTTCTGGTGTTTTACTCCATAAACAAATTTGTTCTTGATCTGCATTTAAGAAACAACAAACAAACCAAAAAATCCCAAACAACACCACCAACAAAAACCAAAATACCAAGGAAGAATCACTGTTTAGGATTGTTAAAGACAAAGTAGTATTTCCTCCCCTTACCTGATTCTTAGATTTAAAGAAAACTGTGGTAGGCATAATGTATTTAGATGCATTTATTATCTCTTTATATTCTTTCTCACCAAGTTCTCGTGGAAAGTATAAGTCTTTAGGCACTCAAAATGCTTTTCCAGCCAATGGCAGGAAAACAGCCTTTGCTGAGCAGCATTTTCTATAGTATTTGCATAAAAATACAGTTCAATTCTCGGTATATGCTGCAAAAATCCAACTCTTTTATTTCCATTAAGTTGGAAACTGTCCATATTGCCATATGTAGCCATTTTATCTTTCCTCATTCCTTTCTTATGAAGCACAATTCTTGATGCCAGCTTGCCTTATGTTTTTGCCATTCATGGAGAAGTGAAAAATAGCAGCACAATTCCTGAAGAGACAGCAGCAGAACAATGCACAACTTTGCTTAAAATCCAGAACAGCAAAAATTCACCAAACCTAGCCATTTAAACCCCCCCTTTGCAAAATCAAGGTTCAAACTCTGTTTTCCCAGTGACTGCTGGTTTGCAAGTGAGCTTTTAAAATGTGATAGCAGTTTCACAATATCTCACAAAGTAGGGTGTTTATAATAAATACTTGATATTCAGTCATTTAACAAAACAGAGCTTCCTGTTTCTGGTTTTCTATGATACATCGTACTAAAAATTTGCACGACAGTGATGTGCTTCTGGTAGCAAAGTGGAATATCTGCAAACATTTACAATATTCTAGTATAAAGTTGGCTCCCTTGCTGTTCAGGCTGATTTCATTCATTCACACAGACAGAGATCACAGCATCAGCTTTAGTGAAGTTACAGGAAGGATAAATTCAGCCCTTTTAGTTTGTGTTTACAGAGTCATACATTTTTTATAGTTCTACAGGCAGAGAGATTTCTGTTTAAAGCAGCATTTTTCTGCAGAAAACTATGGCACCATCACATGATTTCAAGGTGTTTATGTATAAATGGAATAGAGTCAGATAATTCAGAAGGCAGCCCCTTTTATTCCTCATGATGAGTAGGAGTCGATGATAAAGACAGTTTTTGCAAAAATGTTGAGCTTAAGAGAAGAGGGTTTTTTACTAATTGTAATGATTTTGGTCTGAATGCTGACTTTATGTCCAGCTTTACCACCAACAGACCATACTGGCTTCTCAAAGAGATGCATTTTCCCTGGTTTTACACATCTAATGGCACCTGCTGCTACTCAGGAATCATTAAGTTGAGTTCTGTGTCAGCCCTTATACCTTGCTTGCACTAAAAATGAATTATTTAAGCCTTAAAAACATCTGACCTCATGTTTCTTTGTTTTGACCACACTGTGACATTAGAGAGCTGACCTCAGATGAAAACACTTTCATCTGACTCATTTCATTGTAACACCCTTTCTCTGTCACCTGGGGATTCATTGGTTTGGGTTTATCGGGTTTGTGTTTTGGTGTTCTTTTTTTCTGTTGGACTTTTGGTGGTTTGTTTTTTAGGGAGGCAGAGAGATGCCTCCTGAACACAGCCAAGCGTGACTGGATGACGCAGGGACTCAGTACAGCACTGTGCACATGGCCAGGTGTGGGAGGATGGTGACACTGGCAGCATCATACCGAGCAGTCTGCTTGGTTTTGGACAAGTCTCTCCAAAATGCCTGTTGTTTCCCTTGCATGTCTGCAGGGGAGTCCCCAGCTCCCTGCTGCTGCCCCAGGCAAGCCACCAGCAGGCACAGGCAGGGAGGTAAGCTCGGGCTGCCAGTTTTCCTGTTTGCTGGGATGGGGCACAACCAAGCACAGAGGACATCACTACTTTGGAAGAGAGGAATGGCTGGATGGGCAGGGAGGGAAAATGTTATTTCCTGAATAAGTCACCTCCAATTAAAGCCTCTGAGTTGTGTAGAGCGGCTGACGCTGGTGCTGTTGCTCAGTGAGTAGTAAAGGAGATGCCTGCTCCCGTCTGAGCTCATTTTTTATTCTGGCATTCAGGCAACTCACTCAACTCAGTAACTCTTTGCAGCAATTTCTTGTCACACATGCTGGGTGAGGGCTGTCTGTCCCAGAAAGGCAGACACCTTTGCAGCAAATGGGGAAGCAAAGCCAAGCCCAGAGGAGAGAGGCTGGCCACAGTATTTGTTCTGGGATCTCCCCTCTCAAGTCCCTTTACAGGGAATTCCCTGCTCGGCAAACCCTTCCCTCCAAGACTCTCACCCGGGCACAGATTCATGCATAGGAGGCAACAGGGAAGGATAATCTTTACCCATGCCAACTCTAAACTCTCATTTGCCAGGGAAAGCTGCCATTTGCCCTCTCAGGCAATAAACGGCCATTAATTATTTTTTTGTCGTTGTTGCTCTTCAGCAGCTCCCTACTTTCTCTGTAGGCAAGAGCCAGCTCTGCTTTTAACTTTTCTCACTGTGTCATACAAGAATCAGCAATCTGACCCAGCTACGTCCAGCTTTAGCAAATGCTGCTTGGATACTGTGGCACGGTGTGAACAGGGAGCTGCAATCAGTGCCATCTGGCTCCAATCATTTTGGCATACCAGAGTCCTGTGGGCAAGGTCCCCACTGCTGGTATGTTTCAAATTTTTTTAATGAGATTATAAGTGAAACAGCATCCAAACTGCAAAGCTTCCCAAGGAGGCACACTGCCAGTGCTTTTCGTGGCCAAATTGGGCAGAGGAGAAGGAATATCCCTGCAGCAGCAAAGGCACCAAGACAGGCAGGGGCTGGATGAGATGGATTTTCCTAAACAATAGCAGGTGAAACTGGAGACTTGTAGAAAGGAGAAAAAAAAAAAAAACAAGCAAAAAAAAACCCAAGGGAAAAAAACAAACCAAACAGAAATAGGACCAAGAATAAACTATAGAAGGGAAGCTGTATGGCAATAAGAAGAATTAAACTGAAATCCTGTCTCACTAATGCCATCATCTTAGTTATCCTTTCTTCCTCCTTCAACACCAATCAGCTATCACATCCTCTTGCTGACTTCAAATCTGCAGCTGCATCATCTTCCAGCAAACTCTTGCAAGGTAAACTATTAGGAACAATCCCATCACAGTTGAACGAAGCTATTAATCTTAAGAAGGGTTACCACTTAAATTACTATTTCAGGATTAGGGCCCTGGCACAGGAAGATCTTGAGGTAACAGCTGCCCTAAAACCATTCAGCATCTAAAGAGACCTACACAAATATCTAAGCAATGTTAAAACCCAACAACAATAACCCACTAGATTTGTGCCTGGTTGCACAATGCCGGAGCTGGAGCCAAGCCTTGCCCCTGCCCAGTCTCCAGCCCCATGGAACCCCTTGGGTTTGGGGAGCATCCCCCTACCCAGGGATCAATTGACAGAGCTTTTGAACTTTGCCTTTATCACCAAACACCTGGGCTGGGGGTTTTCTTTAAATGTGTTAATTACTTGTGTGTTGAAATTGCAGCACAGCTACAGCACTGACTTCTGCCATGGTGATGCTCATGTCCTCCTTTAGCCGGTTTACCTGCGGGCTGCCCCTGCCCTGGAAATTAGGCAAGTAATGTGAACCTCAACACAGAGGAGTTGAAAGAGAGTTTCTGGTTACTCAAAAAGTAATCAGAAAGTATTTTAAGAGTATTTTGATTCTGTATTTTAAAGATCAAAGTCCACAGCTGTACTATATCAGCTCAATGATGGCAGTATTAAAAGAGGTCAACTTATGCCAGGTAAATCACTAACCCTGGATTCTAAATAAATGCAATATGCAAATACAGAGATCATTCACAGAGGGAGCGACAGAGTGAGAAATTGAAGCACATCTTGTGTGCTCACATGTGTTTGTGCCCAAAGAAGGTAAGTCAGCACGCACTCCATTGAGGGTGATATTTCACGTGCTGAGAAACAGCCCACAATTTTCATAATGGTAGAAGGATAAAGACCTCGCTGGATGAAGCTTGGAGTGTCTGTGCAGCCTCAGAGAAAACAAGTAGGTAAACCAGATTTTGCCACAGGGCTAAATAATGAAAGTCACTGTTTAGCAATTAACTTAGGCAACAGCATCATCCATGTTTTGTACGACAGAACTGGGCTCAGAAGAGTGAAGAAATGTAAACTGAATCTCCACCTGCAGTTTGCTGACTTTGTCAGCCATGATCTAGATCCCCAAAATCTCCATGCAGAGTGCACCAAACTTTTTCCTCTGACAGCCAGGAGCATGAGCCATCAGCAGGGAAGGGTGAAGGAGGCATGTGGGGAGCGTTACTCTCTGCTGGTGGGATGAGCCTGCACCTCCCCATGCTGCCACAGCTCCAGCCTGCACCACGTATGTTCACCTCCTCTCCTCCATGCTGGCCTGGCCTGCCAGGCTTACATCTCATCTCCAGCATTTATGGAGGGGAGATGCTCTTTATTTTACCTCATGGTGAGCTCTGATCTCCTTCACTTGTTTATCACACTCACACCACCTAAGTGCAGCCTGGCAGCTTTGGGAAGCACAATTTTTCTCCTAAAGGCACTGAGTGGACAGACTATTTCTTCTTGTTTCCTTATTCTTCCTTCCAAACAGGATATTTTTAAAGTTTGGGAAAGGATTCAAGTCAAATGAGGGAAAAAAACCAACCACTTCTAGGCATATTTATACAATAAGTAGTACTTAGTCTACTGATTTATTTTTGCACAGGCTGTGCTTTCATAATGGGATCTTTTTGCTTGTTTTGAGAGTTTTGTTGTCTTTTCTTATTTTCTTTCAAAGGAAACCAATTAAAAAAATTATCATCCTAGTGGCTAGTAACATTCAGTATAGATATGAGATAAGACTAGAAGCAATGATACAACTTTCTGGAGGGGATACAGAAAGAGAAATGCAGCTTATTTTAGCTGCTGCACAGTTGTATATTTATGGCAGGCTGTGGTCTCACAGACCACATGCAGACTTAACAGTCCTTATTTTCGGTATGTAACTAGTTGTAGGTCATACTCTAACACTCTGCCTTCCTCTCCAGAGCTCTGAAATAGAGCCAACAGGATCTCTCTGCCACAGGCTGGATTCATTAGTAAATAGGCAAGATACACTTGGGATAAAGACTAAATTTCCAACTCCAGGTTTTTAAGTCAGTCCCCCCAATAGCATTCAGTGCACAAACTTGCTTTCCTGGCATCTTTGCTGATGAGCAGGTTTTCTGCTCCAGCCATAAAACTCATCTGACAGCAAGGACCTACGGCCCTGCATCCCCCAGGGGATACTAGAGGATGGCCCAGACATCCTTATTCAGATTTATTTCAACAGTCAGTCAGCTCTTTTCCTGAATTTGCACCCACCTGGAGCAGCTGCATGGGACACTCCAAGCCCATTGCTCGGGGCGTGCCCTTGGCCACTGCATTGTGCCTGGCTCCTGCCACCTTAATGCACTGTCAAGGCTTGGGGCAACCTTTGACTGTCTTTGATGAACATTACATGTATTTGCAGGCAACGAATCCCTGCTGTGACAAAAAATACAAAACAAGGGAAATAAAATTGCATAGGTTGTTGTTTCAGCTCAGGATAATGACTCCACCAGCATCTGCAGGCTGACATGCTGCTTAGATTAATGTCGCTTTCAAGAACATGGCTTGATTTTTCTTTTAAACATTTGTCTTTACCAACAAGCCGCTCACCTTAGCACCGAATAATTGACTCTGCCTTGAAGATACTAGAGCTTGTCACAACACTTTAAATATTAGGCTGGCTGCAGCTCTCACAAAGTTAAGGGAAGCAGTCGAGGAGCTGGCAACACCTCTCCTCCCTGTGCCATGGTGGGGTTGGGTGTGCTCTGCTGGTGCAACAAGCAGCTCCTCACCCCTACTTGCAGACTTGGCTACTTCAGCCTCCCAAAGCATAACAAAGCTCAAGCGTTTCCCACAGATCTGCCTGGAGAGAGGATAAATGGGAAGCACTGCTTGTCATCCTACCCCCCCAGACAGCTCTTCATTGCTTTCTTGCTTTCTAAAGGTTTGTAATATTTCAATTAATAATTTAATTAATCATTTAAATACACTTAAATTCACTGGTAAAAGTGGCCAAGTGCAATCACTGTATAGCAGAGCCATATATTCATTTTCAACCACACACCAGCCATCTTCCTGAGCAGAATCACACCAACAAAAATTATCTTGGCTACAAACTACCTTATCACTCTCTCAAAAGAGATATTTTTCAGTGTTACTGAGAGCACAGAAAGGAAAAAAAGAGAGGAAACTCTTTAAAGTCAGTGACAGAAAGGTAAGATCTGTTCAGATAAACATAAACGTGATGGCACAATTTTCTTTGGTCTTCTTTGTATCAAATCTAAAAAATTATTTTTAATTGATTCTCGAGGCACTTTTTGAAGTTCAATAAATGCTTCAGAAATCAGTTGGGAGTCCACAAATGTTAATAGTATTTAGCTCATTTCAATAAAAATGGCCTCATTAACATGCCAGCTGCTAAAACGTGTGATACCAACTGTGTCCTTCTGCCAGCCTGCAGGGAAACATTCCTACTTACTACTCAGTTTTGCTTTAAGAGACCATTTAGAAAACATACCCATTTTACTGTATGTATGCGTCTAGATAATAATTACTTCACGACTGCCCTACCCCCAAATGGCTTTAAAAGTCCCTGGCAGCCCTTCCAATGAGCGGAGCTCAGGCTGGCTTTCTTTGTGAATTTTTTTCCGCAGGCAAGTAAAACATCGTTCACTTTCCCATCCATCAGCACAGAAGGAGCCAGGTGAGCACCGTGCCTGGCTGAGACAAGAAGTTTTTCATTATGGCTCTGCTACATGGAAATAAATAATCTGCACTCAGCTTTGCTGCTGTCAAGCCACAACCAGCATCTGCAACTTCCTTGCCTGTGTGTAAGCACCCAACCTCTATCTCCAAAATTTGAAAGTCATATTACAGTTAGCATGAGAGCAAGTGCCTGCTGCCTTTATCCCTCTACACGAAATAAGAGTGACACACATTTTGGCTTTATAAACATCTTTTCAACTAGTGTTTGTGCACTGTGGTTAGCTTTCTGAGACCTTTTGAATGAAAGCCATTAGAAGCTTTCAGGAGTGGGATGATGCCTGTATTTGAATGGGCACAACATCCAGCCTAGGTTTGGGGCAGCAATGACATTTGGAGGATCATTTTGAAACTTTATTTGCTGCTTTAAGCATCTTACACTGGTTGCTGCTGCTGCTGCTGCTGCCACCCTTCTGGCCAGCCCTGGCACGGTGAAGGCTTGAGACACCACTGTGGTGCTTTGAGAACACAGTAACAGTAGCAATAATAATGATGTGACAAAATTACACCATGTCATTGGGTCACAAGGGAAGTAGTAGTACTATATAAGTATTTCCAGAGAAAATGTGGGACACTATTCAATAAAGTAGTGATCAAGTCAATGAGACTGGCAAAATCCAACTCAGAAATGTCAACAACAGGTGGTAACACCAAAGATTTTCACATTTAACACATATCTCCAACATAAAGCTGCATTAATAATTAAAGATCCCAGCTCAGGAAAAATAACACACTCTGGCCTTTAAGAGCCAGGTTCTGATTCTCAGATTATGAGAATGCCTGTTCCATGTGCCTACATTTGTAACTGTGCTTCCAGCTGGCGCCATACCTGCCGAGCAAGCTGTTCACGCAGTTAAACAAAGCTGGATGTGCCAAGCAATAGTCATTTCACCCAAACCAACTTGGATAGCGGTACACACGCCAGCCTGCCTGCAAAGCCCTGTCCCCTCTCCATGACAAATAGAAGGAGCATGTGACTGGCTGTGCAACAAGCATCCCCCAGTGCATGCAAGACCAGAGGAGATGCCAGCAGCCATCCTGAGAAACCCATTTCCTCACTGTTTTAGAACATCCCAAATGCCTTACTGTGACAATTCTTTCCCAAAAGAGCCAGCGTAGAGGCTGTGAAGTCCTTATCATGCTCAGGTACACGTTTGATATCTCAAGTACGGATTCCATGGACGAAGAGCAGCTGTGCAGGATGCAACCCTTAAAAGCTGGCCAGGGCCTGTGAAAGGCAGAGCAATGATAATCAAAAATAAGCAGCAATCAGCAACGAGTAGAGCAGCAGGTCCTACACATAGGAACCCAGAAGCTGGGCCCCCAGCCTCTTCTCATCCTGCAGCTCCTATCCCAGATGCTGGCCCAGCAGGATGCACCTCCAACACTTCAGTGCAAGCATCTGAGTCTACATTACCAATGGAAGTTGCTTTAAACTAACCACGAGTCACCAAATGAGCTATTTGGCTCTACTACTCATGCTGCAATGGGAAAGAGTGCAAAGAGAGAAGGATTCTGGGTGTTTAAAGCAGCACAACCCATTTGACTATTTCTCAAGCTCCTTGTGCAAATGGAAACCGTGTCATATGCCTGCTTTCACACTCTTTTCCACCTATTCCTTCCCAGCTTCCATCTAGAACAGTTAAAAAGGTGAAACCCTGGCACAGGTTTTCCACTGCTCACATTGGCACCCTGCTAGGACAGAGGTCCAAGATAAACTTCTCATTCCAGCACCCTTCAGCCAGCAAGCACCAGAGAGACATCCTACCTGCATCCCAAATATGTCCCAGCCTTGCTAGTGTAAAGACAAAGTCAGTGCTTTGCCTCAGTGCATTGCCAAAATTTAGGCAAAGTACAGCAGCCTGCAGGACAGAAGGGAAGTGGAAAGTGAAATGTGTCCTGCAACCGTGGTGAGCATAAGGTCAGCAAATCCCATCTGTGACTCCATGATTTTGGCCAGGGGCTGTCAACTACTTGGTACCTTTCAGTGGAGGTCTGTGATTGCTGAGTAAACCTCACAGTCCTGTGGCAGGAGGGGTGATGCCAGGTGACTGTGCCACCCTGTTGGCTATCACCACTCTGGGCAGCCTGTACAGGGGAGATGGAGGTGTCAAACCCTCCCACAGTGATCAGAGCTTCTGAAATTACTCCACTGCCTTTCAGTAATCAGAAAGTCTCAGGACACCTCAAGTTCACATATAAAGTATAACTAAAATGGAAAGTGGGACAGACCAAAAGCAGAAAAGGCCATAGTATGACTGTGGTTAGAAATACCCAGTTCTTCTGCATGCGCTGCTGAGCCCAAAGCCTGGCCAAGTTCCTCCAAGGCCACACAAGGAATCAGAGTAAAACCATGGGGACTCCTTGCACAGGGCTAATGCAAAGGTTAGGGCACAAACAGCTTCAGAAAACACTTACAGATGTTCACAGGCAACCATTCTGCCTGAGACCATGGGGCAGAATTGCCTCTGTGTTGTTCTTGAGGACACATTTGATGAGCAGAGCATGGCAGCATGTCCACCTGCTGGCTGGCAAAGACTGGCACCTCCACTGTAGCACTTGGCAGCAGCTGCCCATGAAGCCAGGGAAGAGGCAGTGGAGAGGCCGCTCTGCCTCTGGCTGCCCCAGCCAGAGGAGAGAGGTGCTGGTCGAAGGTGTGGAAGGTCATGGTGGTGTGTGGAGCACATCAGGGCTGTCTGCTCCACCGTCCAGCCAAGAATTTCAGCCACCAAGGACTACTTTGCAGAGCTACAAACATTTTGCTCAACAATTAAGTATACTTTTCTTAGATTTTTGCTTACCGAGCTCTGTGAAAAGGGTCTCTCAATGGCTGGAGTATTTTCAAATTTCTCAGCTAAGCTTTTTTTCAAGAGCAATTACAGTTTTTTGCCATTGCAGACTGACCAGAAGGTGCAGGCAGCAGGTCAGTGTTCTCCAGACCTGCACGTTCCTAGACTCTGCCCTGTCAAGCATCGGTCTCACTCCTGCCCCTGGGGCAGGCACCCCTCCCCGGGTACCCCCGCGGACCGCCGAGTCCCGGGAGAGGGGCAGGCGCCCCAGCCCGCTCCTTCCCCTCTCGGCTTTATTTCGGGTCACCCGTATTTCGCTGGAGAGGTCAGAGTGTGGCAGCACAGCCGCGGCTGAGGCCCTTCCCGGAGGGAAGAAAGGGAGCACGCAGAGCTTTTGAAGCAATGATAAGAGAGAACACCGCAATTAGGGGCTTGCAATTTCTCCGGCGAATTTGCATTTTAAATTACGTTTTGGTATAATTGCGTTTCATCTTTCTTTTCACTCTGACTTCTGTAACTTTTATTATTTCCTAAGGATGGTTTGAAATGCTGTATAAGACTACAATTAAAAAAAAAAAAAGAGGAAAAAACCACCAATTTTCTATCAATATATTTCTTTTCATCAAAATATTCCCTTGAGATTAATCACTGGGTGGGGGGGAGAAGCCATCTGAGATGAGGGGGAGAAAAACAAGGTGATGCTAAAGGGAATTTCACCCTGAGGAGGGAGCTCTGGGTTCTGGCTCATTACCCCGGGCTCTGCACAAAGCAAGGGGAGCTGTACCAAGGATTTTGCCCCGGCCACCTCCTGGCCGGGCAAACACCTCCACCCCTTCACGGCGACTAATCCCAATTACCAGCCCCTTCAACCCAGGAGTTCACAGCTTGGCCCCAAGCACTAAATCAAATTATCTCCAGGTCCCACTAAGCAAAGATACCTTGGCAGCTCTGCTGTCAGGATAGATTAACCTGCAGCTGGATAGACCTCTGCATCCCCTCCACGCTGCTGCTGCTTGTGTGAAAAGTCAAACAGCACCAGTGTGGCTGATCTGTTGCACCTTCATTTCCCATCCCCTCCACTCAGCCTCTTGCCACTCACGAAATACTCAGTGCAGCCCTCGAATCTGGGGCAGGGGGCTCAACCCCTGTCACGACTACAGAGAGCCCTTGCACACAGGAAAGACAGGAGAGGTAAGGGAATACCCTCAACCTCTCTCGACACACTGTCTAGGTCTCTCCAGCGGGCTCTGAAGGGGAAAGAAAAGCTAGTCAAAGGAAAATGCACTTCAATCTGTAATAAAACAACACCGCTGCCGTTGTTAGGCACCTGAACGGAGACATGGAGGTTAGATAAGCCTGTGTTATATTTAGTGCTGTCAAATACTGTATGGACACAGTGCGGCTTGTGTTATTGCAGCACTCCCTACCTGCAAGGCTGTCCTGAAGTCTGAAAAGACCCCCAGCAGATAATGGGCTCATATTTTTGTGTTTGCAGAATTCTAGCCAAGGAAATGATGAGGACTTTGTATTTGAATGTCACCTCTTACGTGTTGTGTTAATTTTCCTCTTTTAACACCCTCATCTGGATGCTAATGCCAGATGATTATGTTGGTATATGAAATGAATGCAAGCAGGTCTAAGTAACAGGCCACCAATTCATACCCCATCAGGACAGTGGTCATGGGTTTGTTGGCATACCAGTCCGAACTTTGATCCCAGTTAAGCCGATATAAATTAAAAATTTAAAAAAAAAAAATTGGAGGCTGGTGGTGGGAGGTCCATGGCTAGTATTAATCTGCACTTCTCTGGAAGCAGTGCTTCTGCAGAGACTGACCCTGACTGGAAAGGCCATCCCAACCAGGCCCATGAGGCCACATAGGACAACCCAGGGGCTGCTGTTGAGGCAGTGCTGAATGCTGCTTTCAGCCTAGTTTGCAGAGCTTTTTTGTAAACTAGCTTAGCTGTTTTATATACACCATGATCCTGGCAGAGGGAGAATCAAGGTGGGTTTTTATTCCCTCTTCTCCCATCCTTCAGCATATGCGGCAGTTTCACTATGTCTAGATTTTGCCACTATAACAAACCCCCACTTCTGGGGTTTGGTTTTTTGGGTTTTGCGATGGGTTTTTTTCGGTGTGTGGGGGAGTTTTTCAAAGTCTTTTAAGGCAGTAAAAAGAAACAACTCAAAAAAGCAGTGCTCTGTTTTACTGCACTGGCTTAAGACAATATCCTTAGGATACTATTAATTAATGATCCAACCCTTACAGCTTCTCCACAGTAGGATAAAAGTTGGCAGAACAGAGAAGCTCCAGATGGAGGAAATCTTATGCATCAGATAAGGCTTTATGAGTGACAAGCCCTTACCATTCACGTTTAAGACCACAGGCATAAGCCACTTGTTATGTTGCAAATCAGCTAAAAATACCCTAAATGCAAACCTTTCTCTTCTCACAACCACCTGTTACATCAAAGGCACTCAGTCTAACATTCAGATTTGTGTGTAGAAAGCAGCTAATTTTTTTTTTCTAAAAGAAAAAGTTTAGAGCAGTGAAAAAATAAGAGGGGAAAGAATGCACTGCAGCTACAGCCCAGCTTCAAACACATCCTGTTAAAAGTTCATGGAATAAAAAGTTACACAACACTAGCAGAGCACCTGCAAGCTTGCACTGGCTGAATTTTTTAACAGATAAAATTACCTTTTTTCTTTTTTCCTGCAACACTGTAATTTATTCTCTTTTCTAAGCCCTTTGTAGAAAGCACCTCATGTAGGTTTGATGCCAAGTGCACTGTAACAATAATAGTAATCCAGGATCCATAGGCAAGAGCACAGAACTCTTTACAAGAGCTCTGGGTCACGGGTAGTAGACCTCTAGACCACCACCTGAAGGGCTTCTTGAACCAGCAAAACCTTTACAAAAGAACTATTTTTAGCAAATTAAAATGAGGGCAGTAAAACAGAATACAGAGTGTGACCAGCAATCCTCCACCATATGAGCTGTATCAGCCAACCCACCTCCACACAGCGCTTTGGCCCCTGCTTCTGCATCACAGGAACATGCATGGCTTGCCCCATTCCTTTGACTTATTGAAACATTTTGGGCTATTCCTGCATAAGAATGGATGAGCCGGGATCTCAACTTACATGGTCAGGTCTAGAATTCGCATGTACTGACCCCCCAACATTGAGTCAAACCCAAAACCCCTACTCAGATCTCCAGTTCCCAGCTCTCACAATCCCAGTTTAGTTAGGTTGTAGTAACCACTTAAACTCCCTCCTCAAAGTTACTTAATCTTCTGTGTTATTGAAGTGGCCTTTTTTTAACTGATGAAGATTAAGTATTTCATTTTGCCTCTTAAAATCTGTGCTTTGTATCATCTCATGGTTTTAAAATGCCTGGTAGGATTAAACTCAAGACTTTTCTTCATTAGGACCACTAAAGTTTTTCAGTTTGAATCTGTGGGTTTTTGATAAGACAAGAGGATACCATATAAATCACTGGAGCCTGTTATTTTTAAACAGTGCCCTCCACCCCATCTTCAGAAGGGAAAGGATAATTTGAATTTTAGATTTTAAACACTGATCTCACTTGAGACTTCTTCTATCCCAGATAGTGATGCTATGCTTGCTGTCTAATTAAGGAAGAGATGGATTAAGCGATAGATTTATCACCTACCTTGAAAATTACCATAACCATTATTATAACAGTAATGTCTACATCCTGCAGGATCCAAAAGTGCTTAACCAGATAAAGAAACCACTGCACGCATGTAACAGCAGTGGCATCTGGAACATCTCCAGGCTGAAAAAAATCAAGCCAGAATTCAATCTAGTGTGTATTTGTGTTAGATGTTAAGTACACCTGAGGGGTCCTCACTCTTCTGAATTTTCTGTGTAATTCATAGGTTCAAACATAAATGTGTACAGAAGAAACAATAGCAACCTAACCCCCACAATGTAAAAAAAACAATAAAATAACTTTGCTAGAGAGGATTTTAGATTACTTGGATGCCTAAATCCACAGCCAGACCCTGAAATTTCCAGTTTAGATGTTGTGGAAGCTCTGTATGCATCTCTTTAAAAAATGAAGTGCTCCTCTAGAGTCTTCCAGAGAGACAGAAGTATTTCAGCCCTGGCAGAGATCATTTTGGCGTCCTACATACACCAAAGCCCAAATGGGGTAACAAAAGTAATATCGGATAAAATCTCACATGCCCTTAGGTGATGGATGGGTATACCCCACGAGGCAAAAAGAAGCCAGTGCTCACAACTCCTGTGACAAGGACAGGGCTGAGGAGGTGTTTCCCCCTAACCTCAACACCTTCAAGCCAGGACACAGCTGCAGAAATACACCAACTTTGCCTGCTGTTTTGTTTTTCAGAGTCTGCATTCCCATCCCATTTCCAAAGATCATTGTAGCGATTCCATAATGCAGCAACTATAAAATTTTACAGATCCAGGCCAAAACACGCCTGTAACATGAGGCAGTAAGGCAACACAGGCAGGGTAAACTTAACAAGACACGGCCAGGCTGCCTTCAGGGGGCTGAGAGGGCTCTCCACTAGAGGAGCAATGCCTCCAAATTGCTGGCTGCACTTGGAAGGTGGGTGTTCAACAGGTGTCTGTTACACAGAGGAGAGAGAGCCTAAATACTGCACTTAATCCTCTCAACTCAGAGGAACATGACAGAGAAGATGGTTTTTAGCAGAGCATGTAAATCACGGCAGTTTGAAATTGTAGCTAGCTTTATCAAATTGTGTGCTAAAATCAGTAATTCTTCCAGGCCAGGAGGAAGATTATCATCTGTTGTAAATTGTCATACTTCAAAATAGCACATTAATTGCTGTGATAATTTACACCAGCTGAGAATCTCCCCTGGGGACTGTGTTTATTACTCAGCTTTGTGTCTCAGACAATAGCGGTCTCTATCAGGGATGGGGTCCTGTGGTACTTTCATCATACCCATAATAATGGAAAGTGATATAAACCTTCTGTCTTTCCGTTTTGGATAACCAATGCATCAACTGAATTGGACTTAATTGCATAACAGTGGAAGTGGAGCCTTGAAACACTGATGGAAATCATCTTTGGGGGTTTCCTTCCCCTTTCCCCCCTGGTTACCTTTTACCAAATGATCATCCATCTATTTTTAATGCTGTGGAAAACACAGCATTTAACTCATGTTTTAGTGAACAAATAGCCAACCTACACTTTGTCCTTTACAAAACCAATTTTAAAAGGTGTGCAGGGAGCAGATGAGGTGGGTGCTTTGGGGGTTAAACTGCTCAGCACTCAAATTTACCCAACTAAATAGTGAAAACATTTTTGGCTCACTTCCTCGAAATATGACCTGTCAGTTGTGTTCAACTTGATAAGGTCTTTCAAAGCTAAAAGTAGTTGAGTGGGTAGGACTGGCAACACCCTGCAAAGTTACTTTGGTTTTTCTTTTAAAAGTTGAGCCCTGAAAAACCTTCACTATTGATGCTGAAAATGTTTTACCAAAAAAAAATTTGCAACACAAATAACCAACTTACAGTGATACCCCAAGAAAAATGAATGAGTGGGGGGTCCCAGGCTGCCCCTCCATGCATCCACCCCTCTGGGTCCCACTTTGGCTCCCTGCAGCATGGGGCAGGACCAGCTCAGTGAGGTATGCTCACAGGGCTGGCACGTCCCACAGACCCCTTTCATCTCCCAGGCCCTGAGCAGGGGCTGCCCCATGATTTTAGTCACACAAGGTCCAACATGTGTGTTTTCTGTAACCAGTCCACCTGCAGCCAAGCTGGAAAGCACTGGAAGATTTGTGGGAGCTCTTTTGTTCACTGCATGGCCCCTTTTCCCCTGCCCTAATGCAAACAAGCTCTTAACGATCTAATCAGCAGCTTAGAAATGTTTAGTCCAAATGTATTCCCAGCGGCTGTCAGAGCTGTCACCGCCTGCCTGGCAGCTGTGGGGAGTGAGGAGGGGAGCCAGGTGGGGCTTCAGAGAATGGGTAGCACATCTAGCTTTTAAATATCTCCAGCTTTTCCGGAGTGGTGGAGATGCCTTTCCTATAACGCACGCAGGCTGGACTTGGTCAAATGCACCAGCCCTCAGGGTGCTTTGCTGTTAGAAATGGACAATCCTGGATCCCAACCGAGTGGGCACCACTGGTTTGCACTGCTGAAGCAAGGAGGGTTGAAGCAGGTGAGCGATGCAAAGGGCAGCAAAAGCATCACCACCTCCCCTGCCCACTTTCAGCTGAGCACGAGGCTGCAGGAGCAGCCTTTCCCTCAGGTTTGTACATGCCTAATAACTAGTAAGCTGTTGCACTCAGCAAATTGTTGGTCTCAGGCTTTTTATTCCTGGTTGTTGAAGCGCAAACGTCATTCCCCACGGAAACATGTGATTTTGCTCTCAACCTGTTGGTTCAGGTTTGTGCTCCCAATACTGCCTTAGCAAAAAGCTGGGAGGGAAGGAGGGAAGTTGCTATTAAGCTGCAGAGGCCTTTGATCTCGTCTATTATGTTTTACAAGACTTTGGAGCTGGACAAAATTTAGGTGCCCGTACCTTTCATCCACCACTGCCTTGGGAGGTAGAGAAGCAGCAAATGCAGATGGACAAGCTCCCCCACCCCGTCCTACGGGCATCCTTTGGCCTCCTTGGCTTTTTTGGGGATGCATCACAGTCAACCTGAGGACCTGTGGTGGGAATTAGCTCTGGGAGAGCAGAGCAAATGACAACCCTGCTCCATCCCAACTATGCGGCTTTGCTGGCAGAACGCTCTTGGTCCCTCTGTAGAGGAAGCTTTTGGGGGCTGCAAGAGCAGGTTGAGGCCGCAGGCTGACAACAAGCCTTCTTTTCACTGGTCATTCTTCTGCTTTTCACTGTTTGCTTAGGTGGACTTTGCCACCACGTAGTTTGTCTTGAAGCTTGGTTAAAAGACAGCATGTCTGATCTTGCCCCAGTGCAGTCCATTCCTCTTAGGGTATAAATGACACATTTTGATACAGACTGAAGTGGTTCAGTTGGGTGTTCATATTATCTGGCAAGGTTTCCTTCTGTCCGTAATCCTACAACACAATTCTCTTTTAGAAAACTTCTTTTCTATTTAGCAGAAAATTTAAATATTTTTAAGACACTGCATGCCAGAAAAAAAATAACAGAAAAGTGTCTTCAAAATAGCCCTGGCTACTGGCAGAGCTATTAGTGCACTTTAGAAAACACAACCTCCTTTGAGCTGGGAGAAGTAATATGGTGAACACATTTCAGCAGAGAGGTCAGAAAATGTGGCTTTTTTCCTCCTTTTTGTTTGAAACATCTACAAAAGCAGCTGCTGTTTTTCTCAAGCATCAGTTGTGGCGTGCTCAGCCTGCAGGCTTGTTTCAGAGCTGCAGAGGATCTCACCAGGGCCTGGGGCAGCCAAAGCTCTGCACCTCTGTGAGCCCCCACCAAAATGACTGGCCCCGATGGACACAGCACCATGTGTTAGAGGCTGCTCCTGAAAGAGTGGGGCTCAAGGGATCAGGTTCTCTGCTGCAGAGAACCATAAAATCAGACTCAGTGGGCTTGGAATGTATTATAGTGGCCTTATCCTAAAAAGAAAACCTTACAATCTTTTGTACAGCAAAGACAAAGCAAGCCCCCTTTGCTCCAGGGAGACGCTTACACAGAGAAAACTGAGTCTCTAGTATAACATGTTCACAGAGTTTCAGAGAGTTTTGTAGCATGCAAAAATATCCCAACTCTGGTTACGTGATAAACACCTGGAAAAACAGATTAGATCAGTCTGATAAAATGCTTAAATAATACCACAGGTTTATTTTAGTGCAGTGAAAATTTCCTGCCGCAGTCCATTAATGGAGATGTTGGTGACATTTTACTGCATGGCATGTCTTGCAATAGCTCCCAGTTACCCTTATCACCCCCTCTCCTACCAGTCCTTGTAATGACAGCAAGTTTGCATTGAAGCATCCATTCCCCTGCATCAAATCCTGTAAAATAACAAGGAGAGCATCTGAAAAAGCCCGAGCCCTCTTTTATTTGACAGTCTCACATTAACATTAATGAGGATGTCTCTCACTAACACTGTAAACCAAACCCATAAGCTGTGATGTTTAGCTATTGGAAGGGGCAAAGCAAGTCCTACAAACAATAAAAATTGTGTTCAGCTATCAATTAAATTTAATTAATAATAATACCTTTCAGACATTAAGCATATTAGTCCTTCCTCATCAAAAAGTCTTACTGACCTTAGGAAAGGGAAAACATCCTGTACCTGCTCTGGCTGATTTCCCTGGTGGGAAAATCCTCATGATGTCCCTTGCTGCCCATCCCCAGAAAGGCAGCACAAGTGCTTGCCTGCAGTACGTCGTGCTTTCCGTGCACTGTGGTGACTTGATGACAGCATCCCCACCCCATCTGTACCTCCTACTGAGGACACACAGAAGGGATTTATGGTGCAGCTCAAGACATGGGCAGAGGTGAGGAACAAAGACATGAAGCAGGAAATGCAGAAGACCAGGTTACATTCGTCCCCTCAGGATGACAGATGGGGATTTAAATGCAGGAGAGAGGCAGGGAGGGTACAGGGTTTGGCCACCTCTTTCTTTCCCATGCGGAGAAAACCAAAGCAGCATCTCATTCCCATCAGCACTGGCTCAACTTCCCCTCCCATGCCCAGCACTCAGTTCAACTATCTCAGAGTCCTGGTAGAAAACTCGTATGCCAGTGTTAACCCTGAAGTAGCCCATTTGTCCTCACCCTACTTAATAAAGCGAAGGACATAATCTCCAGTTGAAGGGTGCTGATGTTGAAAGTCTTGCTGTATATTTGAGGAAGGAAAGCTGAACTCAACTCTGCATGTTTTCCATCTGAACTGCATCCGTCAGAGCCAACTCTGCTGCACCAGAGGTGGGGATGAGAGGTACAGCTTGTTTCTGCTTAGTGTCAGTGAAAAGAAAATTCTCATATAGAAAAAGAACATTTCCCCATGTACAAGTAAAGACTTGGCTGAAGTTTCTGGGTAAGATACACGTGTGGAAGCCTCTCCAGTGGATGTAGAAATTTGTTAAGCATTTCCATCTGCTGAGGCCATCAATTTGTCCTTGTAAATTCTTAAGTGGCATTGGTTTTCCAACATTGAAAAATGGGATACTGTATTTATGGGAATATGCAAACCCATAAATATTGCACAAACACACACACAGAAAAAAGTGTGGCAGGTAATGCACAGGCTTGTTCTTGCCAGTTAGTAAGAGGGTTTTAGGAGTACTCACAAGCTCTTCATGAAAATGGCCTTTTAGGCAGGCTGACATCACCCACATGTTTTTAATTACAATGACTGGGACTAATTTCTCTGCTTATCTGTCACTGCCCTCCAGCACTGGTTCCTGTTGATTAAATCTGCCTCAGTAACAGAGTACAACTTTGGCTGGAGTTATTCAGTTCCCTCGTGATTGGATATTAAGGCTTTGCTGCATTTTCACATAAATTTGCGAAAATAATAGGGAGCATATCCATAGCATGCTACCTCCTTTGCCCTGCTGTGGGTTCAAAGTGTGTTCCCATCCCCGTCTCTTCTCAAAAGTCAGAAGCCGGTGGCCATACTCTCCAGAGCTGACCAGGACCTGCAGCTTCACGTTGAAGAGCA
This sequence comes from Dendrocincla fuliginosa, assembly GCA_035047845.1. NCBI lineage: Eukaryota > Metazoa > Chordata > Aves > Passeriformes > Dendrocolaptidae > Dendrocincla > Dendrocincla fuliginosa. The sequence continues at coordinate 24,424,941 of JAWWMO010000138.1, forward strand.
AGAAGATCACCTTTGAACGCAAGGTCCTGTGTCCTGAATGGTGGAAATAGTTCATCCCACAAGGGCAAGCCCTTCTTCCTTCCACAGGTGGAAACCTCACTGGTATATGTGAGATTTCACAGCTGGAGACTACACATGCTGTTCCACTCAAATCAGTGAAGGCATTGCCACTGAACTTAGCAGGACTCCTTCCCTTGTTTAAGCTGTAGTGAGAAGGGAACATGCCCTGTTATGCATGACATTCAATGCTGTGGCTGTACTTTCAAAAGGGAGGTTTCAAGAAGCAGATTATGAGTGTACACACTCATTCTGTGTGGGAGGTGGCGCGACCTGCACGGATATCCCTAGATGCCAGCTGTGGACAGGTACCACAGCTCCCAGGGCTTGCCTTCCAGCTGTAGCCAAGGGCTTCACACACATCTTAGCTCTCTTCCAGATTGTGCCTGCTGGGAGAGGCTTCTCTTGTCATGGGCAGTGAAACACTTCCATGGTGTGGAAAATGATCATTTCTCTAGGCATATGGTTTCTGTGCTCAGGGGGAGGGAGGGAGGGAGAAAGGTTATGGTCTGAGACTCTGGCTCTGAAGTGGAGCAAAGCAGCCATACCAACACAGCCTGACCAGAAAGCAAAACCAACACGAGTCACAAGCAACACAGTGTGCCAGCAGCAGCCAGCAAGCGGTAGTTTTTCTTCTAAACCCTTAGTGAGTCTCCAAGTTTTGGAGCACTTTAAAAAGCCTTTATGAGTGTAGAGTAGGATTTTGGCTTATTAAATTAAGTGCCATTTATTTTTTGTAAATCTCTGGGAGGACATCATATCAAAGCCTGATCTTGAGAGATATTTACAGTCATTAACTTTCATTGGCTTCAGTGGAGAGGTGCATATTGTATACAGCTTGGAAACAGTTTCTCTGAGTCACCTTAAGAAAGCCACAGAGAAGAAATGCCTCTCCTGTTCACAGGTGACCCCCTCATTTGATGGTGCCATTATGTGAGATCTGGGGTAGTTGTACCTCTGTTTTGGTCCAAGAAGTCCCTTTCCAGGTAAAATTATTAGCTTTTATGAACTTCCCTTTACATATTTAAAGTGACTGTAGTGCCACTAATGACTATAATTGTTCCAGACACCCATTAATTTTGATTTATTAACTTATTCAATTTCCCGTATTGTAGTCTTTCCCACTCTGTAAGTAATTTACTGTTTTAATATTGTGGGTCAATACTAATCATATCATCTGTAAGTTGTTTAATTAATAACAATTAACACCTCCCATCAAGAGCTCATTTTCCTGCATGAACATTGTTAATGTGATTTTTCAGAATCATTACCTGCACCCACTCTCAACTGACTATTCCACTTGTTTCACCAGAAAAGACACTTTAAGGAGCTACAGTAGCTTGTCATCTCCCATGATTTCATCAAGAATCTTGTCATATTTACTTTTCTTAAGGTCTTGGCCCTCCAGCTGAGTAATATCATGTGAACCTGGTTTTCAATATATTAAAAAAGTGCTGATACAACATATGGGTGTAGGAAAAGACCTTGCAAGCATAAACAGTAGTCTCAAAATCCAAAGGGTAAATAAGAACTAAGAGGTTGTCTACATATATGCATGTATGTATATATATATATACATGTGTGTGTATCTCTCTATATACATATATTACTTTTATTCTTATGATTTTAAGCTGGCTTCTGTTTTTCCTGAGTCTACCACTATTTTTTAGTATTGGCCACTGGCATTACTGCAGTATTTAACAAATAATGCATCAGTATAACAGCATCTAAGTCCCTTTCATAAAGAATCTCTGCAACCCCTCTATGGTGTGGCCACTTAGTCTTTCACATCAGCACAGCAATAAACACAGAAATGACTATTCAAGTTAGTGGATATCTATTTGCAAACAAAATATTCAGCTTCTAGCAGGTTTTCCCCAGGGAAAAAACTCCCACAAACAAAAAAACAAAAACAAACAAACAAAAAAAACCACCACAAACTAAAAAGCCCACCAAATTTAAATCTAGCTTCTGAAGTTAAACTGAAATTAAACCCCAAAAACTCTCCACATTAATATGCAGTGACTTGCCCAGTGACATAGAATAGGCAATGAGCTGGTACACATCAACAGGTGGGGATTCACCTCATTTTTACACAGGAACTAAGCGGAAATGGAAATGAAGGCAATGTGTTGAAAATGGGAAAGATATTCATCTGCACAGTGGCTGGCCAAACCTGGCAGCGCATCTCCTGTGTGCCGAAAGCTTACATAGGCTTGAAAAAGGATCAGTCAAGTTCCTACAGGAGAAATCCTTCCAGCACCATAATGGAGCACCTTTACTGGGGAAGTTTTTGCTGGAAAACCCCACCTCAGCTCTGCTTTCCCCTGGGTGCTCACCAGTGCATTCGCCAGGGGACGGACACTGCTACATCCCCACCTGTTTCTGGGTGTGATTCCCACCAGCAGCTCTTCTCCTGCATGGCTTTTAAATCAAGAAGTATAGGCAAGGGATCAAAGATCCTGCGGGAGGGCAGATGCTACCCAAGGGGCTTAAACAAGTGTTGCTAGCACTGAAAAACACCCCAGCATCAACAGAAGCAAAATAAAAGACAAAATATACATACAGCAAACTTATACATGATCGTAACCAAAGTGACTGTTTCTCATCTGACTTCCTACTAGTATTTCACTATGGGGAAGGTATCTGCTAGGTGTAACCAGCTTAAGTCACTCACAAACCACACACCACTTTTGTTGCGACATTAGCATAAACGCAGACTTTCCATGTGGTCAACAGAAATGCACACAGGACAGCACAGACAGCAGCTCTTACGCTCTCGGCACCTCCTGAACCACTCCAGGAAATGCGGTTAACCCTACACGTAGTACGGCAACGCTAGCAGTGACATAGCAAATGAAACAACATGGGAAAAAGATCAATATTGCTATTTTTACACAGGTTAAGTAACGCAAAGAGAGGTGACTGAAGAGTTCGAGCACCATGGAGAATCCCACAACAGACCTGAACCGGGTGCTCTTTCCATCCTTCCTCCTTGTGCTCCCAGGCATGGGACAGTCACCACTGTTCACCACATCCTTGCCTTTCTTCCCCTGAAACTGGCTCTCCTGAGGCAGGTGCTTATTCCCAGATTGCTCTTTCCCAAAGGAAAAGGAGGCAAGGGAGCAATTAATACAAATAGAAGGTTTCATTAATACAAATACCAGACATGGGAGTTAACATTAACTCTTTCCAGGAACCTTTAATGCTGTCAAAAAGATATTTACCCCAACATAGCTGGAAAAGTTGTTATGATGTGATCCTTGGCAGTCGCTTTATCTTCATCTTCCATGTGAAAAATTAAAGACTGTATAAATACAATGTCAGACTTACTTAATAGTACTCTTTTATCAAGTTGATATGATGGTAGCTAATTATTAAATGAGTTAATGTATGTCTTGTTATTTAATCTACCATGACTGATAGTGAACTGTGTCAAATACTTATTAGACACTCATTCCCTCTACACCTAGCTGACACTTACATGGCCCACAATTAAACACTCATGCTCTCTCTCACTGACAGGCACAATCATGGTGTCAAACTTGATCCTGCTAGATAATCCTTGCTCCTAAATTTGAGATGTGTCATTCTCCATTTATCTGGTCCCAGAAGCTGCCCAACAAAGGGTAAAAACAGAGAAAATCTAACAGGAAGTGGTCAAACTGGTTTTGGTATGCTCAGAGGTAGCCAAAACCATTGTTGAAGGGTCAGTGTCAAAACTGACATAGAATGAAATCACCCCTCATTGGGTTGGAAGTTTCTGCTACATGTTGTGCTTAAGGAGATGTTAAGATGGCATCCTGGCTAGTCTACAGAACGGCTGATGGCAAAGGGCACAGGCTCACAAGCCTGCGAGCTGAGCTCTCCTTCCCATCCCGCATCCATGGGCACCGTCTCAGGGACCATAGGCTGGCACAGACAAAGGTTGCACGCAGGAAACTCGTTGCATTTCAGCATTGCCCAGGAGCAGTGACACTGGATTATATGGTGCACATATCCTTGTTACACTGCAGTGACTATCCTTCACACAGCCCCTGCCCTCAGACAGCATGGGGAGCCCCCAGAAGCAATTGTCTCTGCTCCTGTCCCCACCTCCCAGCAGCTGGGAAACCTCCTCTTGACTAGTCCTTCACTGTCCAACCAAGAGAATGGGAACAAACACAGCAATTTTGCTTTATACTGATGTTTCTTCATCCAGTTCAATATCAGCTTTTTCATTAAGTAACCCAAACACAGACAAGATGCTTAAGAAACTCTAGAGTTCATCAGGTCCTAGAAACTTCATTGAAATATCCTTGAAGCTTCATTGCAAGCAAAGATGCAACCCATTCAGATGTGGCTTTTAGTCACAGCACTGCCAAGGAAGATGTTTCCTTCAACCACAAGAGGTCTTGCATTGCCAAAGGATGACTGCCCCTCATCAAGGAGCAGCTACCACAAGGCCACAAAGGACTGCTCAGACCAAGCAAATTTCTTCCCCATCCCTAAAGATGTTCAAGGCCAGGTTAGACAGGGTGTTGAGCAACCTGGTCTAGTGGAAGGTGTCTCTGCCCGTGGCAGCAGGGTTGGAACTAGATAGTCTTTGAGATCCCTTTCAACCCAAACCATTCTATGATTCTGTGATTCTTGGGCCACACTCTCATTGCCTTTCTGCACCACCATTCAGTACACCCTTACTCCCAACACCAGCTGGACACAGAAAACCCAAAAGTAAGCCGCCCACTTACCCTCTTCTTCAGCCAGAGCAACAGGCCACCCCTTTTGGCATTGCTGTTAGGGTGAAACTGAGCCTTGAGTTAGGAGCACAGAATGCTGTTGTATTGGAGCAAGACTACTGCTCTCAGGGCCAGGAGTGGAGAAGAGGAAGAGCAAGATGCAAAGCTCAACATACCTGGTTTGCTTTAGGCTTTCTGAAATTGCTGCTCTCTCACCACTAAAAGAACAATTTCCAGTCAAGCTGACAAGCAACTTCTCATGCTGTTCATTCACACATCGAAAAAATACTTATTTCCCTAGCAGAAACCTCTGAAGTTTCTCACAGTCATCCAAACCCACCAATACAGTGGGGAGATTTCAGGCAGACAAGTGTTATCTGAACACCTGCTGGCTCACCAACCTGCCCCATCACTTCGACTTTGTTTCAGGCTGCTGAAGCTGGGATACCAAAATGCTTGGCTTCACCACTCATGGAGATGGCTTCAGATCACAGCCACTTTTGAACATCCTGGCCAGAGAAACATTTCTGCAAGCAGTCTTGAAGTTCTGGTTGTGTGTCAGCTTGCTAAGCACGTGTGGTGCATGGGGTTTAGCACAGCATCTGTGTGTCTGTTTATACCTTTGGAAAACATCCCAGTGGGCTTCCATAGGAACCTGTAGGCTGGGAAATTGAAGGGTTTGAGTTATTTGTACACTACTCTCACTTTGCAGGAGAAGTTTGTATAGTATCTAGCAGATTTAAGACAAATCTTTGCCAGAGCTTTTGGCATCTAAGTTATAGGAAGGCCTTGGAAGATGCTAGGGCATTTTGAAGTGCTTTTTACTGGGGAAAATCAAGAATGAAACAATGGGGCATTTTATTTTATTTGCTGACTTACTTTGAGGAAAGAGCAGAAGTCAGAAAGTATAATATTAAAAACCACTCATAAATTCAGTTCACAGAAAGTCTCAAGAAAATGTTTAGTCCTAAAAATGGAAGAAAGTTGTTTGTAAAAAAGTCAATTGAAAATAGATTAAAATACAGACTGTATTCCTACCTTGTGAACGCCTAAGGGAAATTACCTGAAAATGCAGAAATTGTTATACAGATCAAACAAAAGCACTTATCTATAATTACTGGACTTATCTGTTTGTCTCAGGACTAGCAGCAACAGCTCTCATCACCAGGAATAAATGTGGTTCCATGATTTGTATTCTCTTCTTCTATCTCTTCCACCAAGATCACTCAGGAAGGATTAATTTTATTTTTAAAAAATGTTTCCTTAACTTTACTAAATAAAGGCAGATTGAAGAGATTTGGCCAGGTAAATGAGGGAGAGAAAGACAGCAAGAAGAATAGCCAAAAGCTCTTTAGAGAAGATTTTCTTTCCTTTTAATAACTTTGGAGCTGGACCTACTAGTATCTCAAAGACTTTGGAAAGTCACCTGGGAAACTCCTCACATTTCTGCTATGTCCTGGCTCTCATCCTGCCTATTCAATAAATAATTATCAAAGCTTTAAGCATTCACAGAGAAAACTTCCTGTTGCTTAGACTGAGCAGGTTCCTGCCAACTTGATGAGCCAACACCACACTGATGACACCAGCATTAAAGCCAAAGGATAATTACACGGTTTATATGAAGCTGGAGGAAGTGAGCACCCCTGTTAGTTTGTAATAATACCCTATTGGACAGTGGCCACAGGGATTTGTCTCCATTGTACGCCCTCAAGTTTAAAGCTTTCTTCTGGGAAAAGATGTGCCTGTGCAGCTCCCACTCAAGGGTGGACCAAGTGATTAATCATGCTCTACTAACTGTATTAGAGTTAGGGAGGCAGTTTTAAATGGAATAGAATAGGATAGAATAGGATAGGATAGGATAGGATAGGATAGAATAGAATAGAATAGAATAGAATAGAATAGAATAGAATAGAATAGAATAGAAT